>KK116501.1:174459-304157 GCA_000611955.2 Stegodyphus mimosarum
TTGTGAGAATAGCTGCTTACTGTGAGTGCTAAGCTACGCGAGAGTTTTGTGAACGGAAAGCAATCGAGATAGTGCTTTGCCGTGAAGCTATCTTTACAGTATAGCTTGACAGTGTATTGGTGATTGTTCCACGGTGTTTTATTATAAGTTTAGTGTTGCCGTGAAGCTACCTTTACAGTTACAGCCTGAAGCTGTGTTGCTGATTGTTTCAGCGTATTTATTGTAGATTTTCGACGCTTTTAAAGGTAATTTTGGAACTGTGCTGTAAATAGTGATTCTTGTAAATAAATTGTGCTTTTTACTGTTCTGCATCGTGTTTTCATCGGATACTCTCAAATCCACGAACCCGTAAAACGCAACAATATGTACCTCCCTTCCTTACCCAACTTAAATGTCCTTACCCAGCCTTTATTTTCAGAATTGCTGGTCATAGTCATATACTTCTAATTACAGAAAAATTCCAAATGATGAACTATTCATGTTTTGGCATTGTCAGATTTTTTAAAAAAATTCATTTTTGACAAGTAACAAAATCCAAATTTTAATGTGGTCTGCTGGTTCCTGTTCTTATATTTGGAAAGTCTTGTTCTCATTATGAAAAAATAAAAATACAAGAAGTGGAACTCCCATTCGATGAAAACTGACTGGGATATTTTATTTCAAAATTTGCAATTTTTTATATCATTTTCAACTTGCCTTGAAGAATGAGTTAACTAAGTTTGAATGATTAAAAAAATAAGTTTAAATGATGTCATGTGGTGTATTTTTACATTTTCTGTGTGTGTATGTGTATATGTATATCCACGCGTACCATTGTCAACTATTTTTTTTTATATCTATATATGAGTTATATTTTTTATATCTTTCAAAGTTGTATAGTATGTGTGCATTTGGAATATAATGGCATACGTATAAATATCACTTATCAAATATGACATACTCTACATTCAATCACAACCGTAAGTTTATTTGCAAATTGCTTCATAATACTGCCTTTACTTGACAACCTAGCTAAGTACAAAATGAATTTTTATAGTGAGCGGATGATATTTTGTAATTTCAGTTGAGTAGCTCAGTTTTAAGTGTGAATATCATGCGGGATTTAACAAAGAACTACTTATGAAAAACTGTTCAAAGCATGATAAATTCCAGTGAGACAGGTTGTTCGCTTATTATTTTTGCCCAGTAACAGTAAGTTGAGAGATAAGCTTGGGACTTCCAAGGCAAGTATGGGGAAAATTATAGAATATTTTCTGTGTATTTTCCTGAAGTCGGTAAAATCCAAGGAAAGCCCACACCCTTCGCTACAAACTGAAAAAAAATGCGCCAAGCGAAAACGACAATGGCGGCAAGTGAATACGATGGGATAAGGCGAATGCGTAATGAAAATATGTGTAAACATTACAGAAATTAATGAAATGTATTTAAGATAAAAAATAGCACTTACAATGGCGGCAAGTGAATATAGCGGGATACGGTCGATGCATAATGAAAATATATGTAAACATTACAGAAATTAATCAAATATATTTAAAATAAAAAATCACAACATAATCATTCATACATCTTCCAAACCACATTTTAGTTACATGCAAAATATCATACATACTTAATTTACTTTTGGAAAACCACGAATTCTTTCTTGTACTTCTACAAACATCATGCGCATTCACACCTTTTTTCCGACATCTCCATTCAAATCCATCCAAAACAACACTCTTTGTTCGTATAATCCCATTCGCTCATTACATTTAGGACATTCATAATTCGAAGCAATCAATCCTTCCTTCATACACCATTGAATAAATTCTTTATTACCTTTCGCATTCAACAAAGTAAAAAATTCTAATGTATACTCGCTCACACAAGCAGCCATACTTCCAACTCGATGACCAACTAGAAAATGGCAAAATTCAAAATACCCGCCGAATACGAAAATTCTAGAAATAGTTAGGTTTGCCATATCTAATATATAAAGTAGAGTTACGAAGATTGGCGCGATTATCGCCAACCAAAATCATTCGTGCCAAGGGTGTGGGCTCTACTAGGATCCAACCCCTGAAGTCTACAGAAAGAGTAATTTAGGAGCACTTGCTAGTCCGCAAAGGAATGTGTGGTGTGTGTAATTGCATAAGCATTAAGAAATGTGTATTTAATAAGTGATGTTGCTGATATAAGATGACCATAAAAATTGTCTGCAGTTTTTGTGAATCATTTCAAAAGTTGTGCAGTGATGATAATTTTGTAAGCAGATTGTGGTTCAATAAAAAGGCTACATTCCACATAAATGGAAAAGGGAGCAAACAAAACTTCCTTAAGAAGCCCTATTGAAACTAAATATGATAACTGAAAAAGAAAGTGTTTTTTGAAATCTCTATATTAAAAGTGTGCAGTTTGTACATCTTTCGTGATTAAACTATTAGTAGGGAGATATTCAGGAACATGCAAACTATATGGCTTGTATCACAGATTGGCACATACCAATACCTTCTTCATCTAACACCATGATGGAACCTAATGCTGCTACCTACTTAATGTAAGCAGCTACCTTAACAACACATTGCCACATGAAATAGATTGGATCCTAATATCTTGGATTTTTTTCTTTGGTAATTCGTAAAAGACTTTGTCTGCAAACTATCATTCCCTCAAAGTATCTGTGAACTATAAGATTGCTTTAAAACTGCTGTGTAACCATTGTTGAAATACATCTTGGAGGCATTAGATTATCATACTCACACTTACAGAGTAGGGTGCTTTCAACTAGGTAAGTGAAAATTTGAGTTTATTTCAAAATAAGCATCAATAAATAAATGTAGATATCTGTTACATATGTGTGAAACTGTCTTAATTTGATAATTTATAATTAGAATATAACAAATTTAAATCATTTAAATAACTTTGAAATACCATGCATAATGTGGAAATTGCTTAGGTAATAGATATGTTTAACTAACAGTTCAACTGTAATAAATAGAGTTCATGATATTTTATTATTTTCCAAAATAGTTTACAGGGAAAAAGCACATATAAGGAGTGTAGTTTTGATTATTCAGACACATTTGCTTTAATATTAAAAAGTTCCCATCTTAATGATGATTTCATCTTAGTTCTTTGAAGTATTTGGTACCTTAGCAATTGAAATCTATATCAAATTTATTGTTTTTTTAAATAGATCAAAAGAAGAATATCAGCATTTGTATCTAGAAAACGAAAGGAAGTTGATGAATGGAATGTGCAAGAATTCTGCAATCGACCGTATGTTGAGGAACAAAGCCCAGCATGGGGTATGTTGTATAAATTTTTACAATGAGAAATGGCTTTTTTAATGTACATGGTGTATCAAAAGTCAAACTTTTGAAAGGTATACAACTTGTTCACTAAAAAATGAGCAAGTTGATGTAAAAGGCTACAGTTTACAATAAAATTCATGAATTTGAAATTTATTTTGGCAACAAATATGTTACTATCTAATGTGATTAATAAGTGATATTGCACTCTCATCCTACTCTTCAAAAAGACATTTAACAATGAAAACCTTCCTTTAAATACTGTACAGATGCTGCATTCCACTGTGTTTCTCATTATCCAAATGTTCAATATATCCCCCACCATTCGCAAAATTTTGGTACTTGTCAATTAATGAGACATTATTGCAATAGTACACTAGACGGCCAAATATGAAAATCTGTTTTAACTCAAGGGTAGCCATGCAATGAAGTCATTCTATACAACAAGGAAGAACAGACATTGATCCAGTAATTATCTGTTTGAGATTTTCAGGCCCTTGTTGAAATGCTGGTTTATTTCTCAGAAAGGATCATTATAAATTGCAAAATTTGACAATTATCACTTGACAGACAGTTGCAAGTCTGTTCAGAAAAGCACAAAATGAAATTATAGTTTACTATTATCAAAGCCGGATTCTTAAAAGAGGTTTTTCAGAACAGATGCTGGTTCAAAGATTTCCTCATTTCTTTTCTGACAGCTGTTGTGGTTTATATGCTTCTGATGTCAAGAGCTTACGTTAATAGAATTCTGCCAAATACATCTATGAATGAATCATTGTAAAACCCTCAAGTGGAATAATTACATGCATTTTTATTTATGAATTTTTGTATTGACTTTTTTTTTTTCTTTTTAAATAAATCTGCTTAAGACTTAACAAAATAGCAATTCATTTCCTGAAGCTATGTATATTGTTAGGGTTGGCATTGCTATCTGTATTTGATGTTAACATTTACATTTAGTGCCAAATGGCATCCTGTTACCAAAAAATGCCAATTTTTCTTTTCTGAGCAGTTGAGATTGAGGTGTCAGACAGTCACTGGTTAAATCACTTGCAGATAACCACAAAATATGGGCAATATGGACAGTCTGCATGTATACATAGAAGAATCATTATATTTGGTGTATGGTGTGGTTTTCAATGCATCTGTTATCTTTGCATCCCCCCCCCCCATTTTTTTGAAGAGCTATGTGCATTAAGTGTTTGGAAAGCATTTCAACCAGGATATCATTACCTGCAAATATTGTGCGAGAAATCTAGTACCATGTTTGAGTTTACCATGAAATCATGTAGAGAATTTATTTATATATGATGACATATCCTCTCACATGGCAGCTCTTGGGAAATAGATCCTGGTAAGTGCATTTGGTTTAAATTAACTGATTAATTACTTATGCTATACTGTGTGTCTTCTTGCCATTCAGATGATATAGTTGTTAATGGTGCTAGCTGATATATCATGGGGTCTTGATTCAAATCCCAGAGAAGGAATGGAAGTCTGTAAATGTATATGTAGCATAGGGGTACTTAAAACACTGATGAGGCAGAAATCCTGTCAAGTGGTTTGGTGGTGCGGGAGGCAGGTAGGAGCCTCATGGATCCATCTTTCGGGATGTGCTCAATCAAAATTGGGCTAGAACTGTATAGTTAATGTGATTGGGCTATATATGTGAACTAGTTTGGTGCAGCTCTAGTGTCCCACCTGCTTCTTCTTATCCTGTGTAGTCTTCTTGATTACTGAACTTAACACTCGTGGATTTCTGGTGGTCTGGCTGTTAGACGTCCCAGGTATATAATCATGACCACCTTCCTAGTTCAATGAAAGATTCTCTCTGTTACAAAGTCACTTCTGTAGACCCAGATATTGCTTAGTGCATTGGTGAATAATGTGATCACATGCTTGCAAAATATGTGTTAAAATTTCCTGTGCTGAAGGACATAATGAACATTCAGTAATGTAAAATAATGTGTAATGAAACAAGCATACAATATTTAAGCAAGCTTTACAAGAATATGTTCATTTTTCACGATTTTTTAAAAAAGTTGTGAGGTTTAGCTATTTATTTTTAACTGACAGCTAATTTTAAATTGAAAGACTTAAAGTTACTTACCATGCATTTTTATTACAGATACAGTAAAAAAAAAAAAGAATGGTAACATGTTTTAGTACCATTGTTGTGTACATAATATTTGTTCACACTTTGCTGTTCCAAAATATAAGATACCATATTAAAATTGAAATCATTATATTGTCAAACACAGTACAAAGTAATCTAATAAATCAGATATCAAACTTTAAGGATCTGAAAATATAATACAAGTTGCTTTTCCTATCTTTAATATTAATTATTATCAGTAGTGTTGTGCTTATGCAAAATAGGTAAATCTATGTAAAATAAATAAAAGATGAAAAAAGTGAAAGTAAAAAATCTGAAGTCAATAAAAATGCATATGTACAGATATGAAAAAGTCAAAATTCTATTAGTTATTGGTTAAATAAGAGATACAAATACAGCATTATGAAATAATAAACATGAGCTGCTACTCAAAAAAAAAAAAAATCGCTGAAACTTGAACTCCTGATCTCACCGGAGAAGAGTCCCTAAATCATTGAGCCACTGGGACTCGATAGAAAGCTAAGCTGTGTGTTGGGACTCTATTATGAGCCATGAAACACAGTGCAGGGTCATTTTTAATTCTTCAAAACAGTGTTATCATAAATTAAAATTTTTGCAATTTCTGCATAATTAGATGTTGGCATATTTTTAAAATGCCTGGCAGATAGGTTGGTGAGTTCTTCATGGATACTGGAGACTTGTAAATTGTCATGGATAATACTATTTTGAAGAGGTTAAAGTGCTGAGACAGCTGAGATATATAAGCCATTTGTTTTCCAAACTTAGATGTGATTTTCTTTTGAGGAGAGGGTATAAGACAGTAAATGATTTGTGAATTTTAACTGAGCTATTGTAGGTATGTTAATTGTGAATTTGCTATTGAGGTAAACACTTAAATACTTTATAGTCTTAATGGTGTGGAACTTGTGTTATTTAGAAGTTGCTGGTTAAACATAGATCTTGGCTTGTGGATTCAGAATAAACTAAAGAAGGTTTAATTTTGATATACTAAATATTACACCAACTTAATACTTCATCCAGAGCATAGCGGAGTTGTATCATTGACTTATTTTGCAAATAATGTGAGATTAGGGTGGGGCATATCATTTATGAAGATGTTAAAAAGCATCAGGCTAAGAACTGAGCCTTGCATCATTCCAATCTCAATAATTTAGTATCAGAAAATGCATTTTTAATTTTGATCGTAAATTTCCTGTTATGTAGATAATTGTGGATGATCTGGATAAGGTTAAGAAGGACAGTTGTATTTATCAGCTTGGTAAATGGTGCTAGGATGCTAAACTATGTATATAAAATAATATAATCTAATCTTCAGGATACTGATCAAGAACACACACAATCATAACATCACAAAATCAAAGGAACACTATAATTCAGGTTTTTACTTTCAAGTTTATTCAAGACAAACACTAATTCAACTGGCGCTGCCAGATCCAAAGACAAGAAGTTATATCACCGGTAAGATTTACGCCCACTTTGGCGATTAAAATAAATTTCAACATAAAAATTTCTTACACACTGGGCCCGGCTGAACAGTAGTTCAGAACAATCAAGATTATCATTAATACATGAACATTTTCAAGAATTATTTTCAAGAATCATTATGCATTTCAATACAAATTCAAGTTTTTGTAATAAAGAAAATATCAACTAAAGATCAAGAACATGTAAAACTTACCACATGTTTAAAGAATATCAGGCAAACTTTCATTCATTAAGAATTACTCTCATAACATTCCTGTTCAAGCATCAGGAATTTAAATCAAGAATTTATATAACTCAAGATAATATTAAACAAATAACATTTCAATAATCCAACTAAAATACTAGAAATATTACAAGAAACCTGTCCTTTTTTTTTCAGGATTAAAATAAAAATAAAATTTTAAATACGCTTATACATTTCTATAACCTTAAAATTTTCTGATATATACATTACTTTAAATACCATTATATTACTTTTCAGTAATTATAGCATTAAGATTACTTTTCAGTAAAAAATATACAGTCACACAATATAAATACTCTTAGCATTCTAACTTAACTAATAATTGTATAGGTCTTTTTATAATGCCTTTTTCAGTCTTTATTTCGCAACTGCGAATTAGTCCATCTCTACCAGTAAAAGTTTTGAGAACTTTTCCTAATCTCCACATGTTACGTGGTAAATGTTCATCATGTATTATCACGATATCATTCACACTCAAGTCGTGTTTTGCACGGTGATTTTTCACACAATTTGCAGATTTCAAATTCAACAAATAATCTTTATAAAAATTTTTCCAAAAGTTATTTAGTAGTTTTTCACGATATAGATACGCTTTTAAAAGAATTTCTTTAGTACTGCACACTTCATGAGTGTATTTGACAGGAGGCAAATTAGCAAGTTTCTGCCCTAGCAAAAAATGAGCAGGTGACAGAACTTGGGGTTCATTATCTTGGATGTAAGTCAAGGGTCGACGATTTATCACCGCCTCAATTTCAGTCAGTACAGTTTCCAATTCTTCGGGAAGAAGTGATGTTCTACCAAGAATTTTTCTTAATATTGTTTTGACGGTTCTCACAAGTCTCTCGTAAAATCCGCCCCACCAGGCTCCTCTTTCAATGATATACTTCCACTGAATGCCCTTTGCGGCATAATAATTCTTTACATCGGGATGGCTTAATACCTGCCACATCTTTCTGAGCTCCGCGTCAGCTGCCTTGAATGTACGCGCGTTATCTGAGTATATTAAAGAGCACAACCCTCTTCTTGCTATAAATCGACGAAAAGCAAGTAGGAAAGATTTAGTTGTGAGGTCTTTTGTTAGTTCAAGATGAATACCTCTAGTTACTGCGCAGGTAAATAATAGGATATAATACTTTGTATTTTCATTTTTAACGAAAAGTGGACCTGCATAATCCAGTCCTATAACATCAAAAGGATTTGTTTTTTCAATTCTAGATGGAGGTAATGGTGCTATGACTTGTCGCATCGGTCGTGAGTTATAACGCTGACACAGTACACAGTTTCTTATAACACGTTTCACATTTTGTCTGGATCTAATTATCCAGTATTTTTCACGGAGGAACATGAGAGTACTAGCTACACCTGTATGAAGCACTCGTTCATGTGCATCACGTACCAGAAGATCTGTAAAATGAGTTTTTGAAGGAATTATTATTGGGTGCTGTTCATGGAAACTTAAAGTAGATTTTTGAAGTCTTCCCCCTACTAATAAAACTCCTTCCTCATTTAGAAAAGGATTCAGTTCATAAATTTTTGAGTTTTTTGAAATCAATTGTCCAGACTTTAAACTATTAATTTCCACAGAAAAATGTTCATATTGAACTTCTTTTATCAAATATAGTTCTGCATTAAAGAGTTCTTTAGCAATCAAGGGTCCTATTTTCTTGTCAGTTTTATTTTTCAAATTGTGAATAAATCTAAATATCCATGCAGTCACTCTAATAGCTTTAATTAATTTACTATATTTTTCAAGATTCAACAGAGAATTAGATTTTTCTGCAGTAGACGATAGTATTGTGGTATCATTTATACACTTTTTCCTCTCTAAATCAGTATCAGAAAACTCCGTTGTCGCAATAAATTTACTAGGCCAAGCACTTACTGATTCAACTAACCAGTCTGGTCCAGATTTCCATAATCTTGAAGACAACAAATATTCGGCTGAACATCCTCGAGATAAAATGTCCGCTGGATTGGACTTCCCATTACAATGTCTCCAGTTATTTGGGCAAGTTAATGATTGTATTTCAGATACGCGATTCTTTACAAACATTTTCCATCTTTCAGGAGCACTATGAATCCAGTGAACCACTATCATACTGTCAGTCCACAGGTAGATATTTTCTTCATGAATTGAAAACAGCTCTTTTAAATATTTAGCAAGTCTTGCCGATGTTAATGCTCCTAACAATTCTAGTCTTGGAAGTGTGAGTTTTTGTTTTATTGGTGCAATTCTAGATTTTGCCATGATGAATGCTACCTGACCTTCTTCAACCGATCTAAAATATGCAACTGCACCGTACGCTTTAATAGATGCATCACAAAATAAATGCAGTTCGAAATCTTTATTTTGATTCAATTTGCCGGGGAAATATTCTCGAGAAATTTTAAATTTCTTTAATTTTTCAATTTCACTGCTCCACTCGGCCCACAACTCCTTACAATTAGTTGGAACTTCGTCGTCAAATTCTAAACCCAATTGCCAAAGGTTTTGCATTATTATTTTTGCACGTAATACAAATGGCGCCAAGAAACCTACTGGATCGAAAATAGTAGCAGTCACCTTTAATATGTTTCTTTTTGTAGTGTTTCTGCAACTATTTAATGTTTCGCACAATTTGTCTATGTTCAAGGAAATTACATCTTTACTCGTACACCAGTTAAGGCCTAATACTTTTAAGCAACTATTTAGTTCATTTTCTGACTTAATTATTCCACAATCATCCCAAAGTTTTTTGAGTTCCTCTGAATTTGTACTAAACTGACGCAAATTCATTCCGGCATCTTTAAGTACGCAACATGCTCCAGTACTTAACTTAAAAGCCTGTTCCACGGAATCTGCTCCATAAAACACATCATCTACGTAGATAGAACAGTTCAACATCTCAAAAATACCTGGACTTTCTGACTCTATTTTCTTTATATGCTTTTTTATGGTGCACGCCAGAATAAACGGGCTACATGACACTCCGAAAGGAACGCGTGTCATTCTATAATGTTTCAAATTGTAATTATTATCAAAGTATAAAAACCGTAATACATCTCTGTCAATTTTAGAAATTCCAATTTGGAGGAAAGCCTTTTCAATATCTGCTGAGAACGCATATTTGTATTGCCTGAACCGCAATATCAAGTCCAAAACAGAAGGATTCAAATTTGGGCCAGGCATCAAACAATTGTTCAGAGATACCCCATTATTACATTTCGAAGATGCGTCAAACACGATACGGACTTTAGTTTTTGATACATTTTTTCTTACCACTGGAGAATGTGGCATGTAATACATTTTACTATTGTCACAACTTTCAATATTGCATTCTTCAATTATTTCATTTTTCAACTGTTCGTTTATTATACTATCATAATTTTCCCTAAGCCATTCATCATTTTTTAGTTTATTAACCAAAGATACTAGACGTCGCTTGGCATTTTCTAAATTATTACCCAAGTTTTCATGATGTGATTTCCATAATAAACGAGCTACATATCTACCATTAGTAAAATGCAATTCTTTTTCAAACTTCTCAATAACTAATTTGTCATCAGGATTCTCCTTCTCCTCTAAACCCAAGTGGTCCAAAGTCCAAAATCTTCGCAAACAGTCATTAATTAAATTATTATCTTCTATCAAGCAATGAGAAACACCAGTTGTAAAAATACAGGCGCTGGACTGATCACCTTCCAAAGATCCAACCAAGGACCAACCAAATATAGAAGATACTGCAAATAATTTATTACTTATTCTTTTCTTTTCTCCTGTTTGTACTTCCCAACATGAATCAGATCCTAACAATATTTTTACCTCAGCTGCTTCACCATTATCGGCTAATTTTAAATTTTCCGATTTTAATATTTCTAAAATGTTTTTCGAGGGAATTCTTATGATCGCTCCAGAAATAGTGTCTGTAACAAGAGCTTCCACAGTGATTGAGTCATTAGGGTAGTGTATACTTTTTAGTGTGATTTGAACAACATCATATTCCGTTAGTCTACCCTGGATATACCCAAAAGAATAAACATGTAACCTTTCTTTTCTTAAAGTCCTTAACTTTAGTTCTTTAGCCAAATCAGATCTAATAAATGACCTCTGTGATCCCCCGTCAATTAAGATTTTTACTATTTGACTTCTAGTATTATCTGTATCTGAAGCGTAAACCGAGCAAGTTTGTAAATATACACCTTTATCAGCAGTTTCAGAAACAGACTTAGAGTTAAACGACAGGGATGCAACTACATTCTGCTTAGAATCTGATACTGTAACTACTTTCTGTTTAATATCTGAACTGGCTTCAGGAACAATATTTTTACAAAATAACTTATTGTGATTTAAACCATTACACAACTCACAAGGCATAAGTTTCACTCTACATCTGGCCGATACATGACCTTTTTTAAGACATCTGTAACAACGACCATGGTTTCTTAATATAGCTCTTTTTTGCTCATTTGTTTTCTCACAACTTCCTACATCATGTGTATTTTGATTACAATAGAAACAATACTGCTTAGTCACTGTAGCTAACGCCGAAGCAGTAGGAATGCTTGCCCCTTTTAAGTAATTACTTTTATTCTGCTTAACACCGTAATTTGTGTCCCTTTTCTTTGAGCTTATTATTAAATTAGAAGCTTCTCGACTTTCCACTTCGAGTCTAATGAATTCGAGAAGTTCTGTTAGGCTATAGTGTTGTTTAGAATGTCTTTTTCTATTAAACTCCAGATTCATATCGTCTGGTAAAAGCTTTAAAATAACAGGTCCTAAAAGGGTTCCATAAGCATCCGACACAATACCCAATGAGTTTAAACTTCTTATATTAATTTCGCAGGAATCGTAAAGTGTTCTTAGTGCTTTTACATTAGACGAAGTTCTAACCGGTTCAAGATTCAAGAGTTTGTTCATATGCGAAGATACAACCAAATCTGTTCGTCCAAATCTTTCTTTAATTAAACTTATACAGGCATCATAATTTTCGTTGGATAATGCAAACCCAGATACTGCATTTAAAGCAGGTCCTGCGAGTAAGGATTTAAGATAAGTAAACTTCTCGACCTTTGTTAACTCATTATTATTACCAATAGCATTTTCAAAAGAATTATAAAATTCCAAAAATAAACTAGGATCACCATAATATTTAGGAATTGAAATTTTAGGTAACCGAATGTTAGTTTTATTTTCAATCTTTACCGCAGCAGTAAGGTTACCAGACGATTCATTTTCAATGTTCACTATCTGAGAATTTGAGTTAAGTTTCTTTTTAGCCCTAAAAATACATAAACTAATTTTTTCATCATATTCTAACACAGTATTACATTCTGTTTCAATATCGGACTCGTCCCCTTTAAAGCAGTCTAGTATTTTTCCATTAATTTCTTTTAACTCAGATTGTTTAGACGTTAATAAAAATAATTTTTCTTCTATCATATTCTTATCATAAATGTCATTTTTAATTTCAGATTCTAAAACATTTACTATTTTAGAAATAGCCTGTCTCAAAGTTTTTCTAGCAGCTTTCAATTTAACAAAATTGTCTGCCATGATAACAACAAAAATAATTTGATTCTCTTACCTGTTGCAGGCTTCAATAATTTAATCCTAATTACTAAACTCACTTTTCAAGGAAGAACCATTCACCAAACATTTATCATGCCGCGTTCCGTGCAAACGAATATTTTCTTCGATAACACCACACTCTATATTCTTAAATAAAAAAACTGTTCGAGCCCCACGTTGGGCGCCAAAAAATATAAAATAATATAATCTAATCTTCAGGATACTGATCAAGAACACACACAATCATAACATCACAAAGGCAAAGGAACACTATAATTCAGGTTTTTACTTTCAAGTTTATTCAAGACAAACACTAATTCAACTGGCGCTGCCAGATCCAAAGACAAGAAGTTATATCACCGGTAAGATTTACGCCCACTTTGGCGATTAAAATAAATTTCAACATAAAAATTTCTTACAATGTAAATATATTTTCAGTATTGAGGAGACATCTAGTTATGCTTTATTTATCATTGAAAGTGGTGGTGATATGTTCCAATAATATAAAAAATTTGATGAATAATTGTGTGATTTCCACAGAAGCCAAAATGAGATGAGGAGATGACATTGTTTTTTAAGAAATCCTGCACTCTGTTTAGAATGATTTTTTTCAAAGTTTTTACCAATGCTGGAAAGAAGCAAATTGGTTTATAGTTAGAGGAGTTGTGTGAATCTTTTCCAGGCTTCTTAATGATTGAGGCAATTTTCCAGATATTTAGAAAGTGTTTTAATCTTAAGCTATCATTAAAGATATTTGTAATGGAGACGAATGCTTTCTCAAGCAGTTTTAAAGCAATATTATTAATATTGTCATAACCAGATGCCTTCCTATTATTAAGCTTTTAGATGTAAAGTTGAATTTTTTTATGTGAAGGAGGGATGACTGAATATGATGTAGTATTGGAAAAAAAGTGCAGAGTTAAAATCCATGACAGGAGTTTTAAGAAAGACATCAGTGGGCTTGTTCGAAAAGAATTTTTTTTTTTTTTTCAAATTTTTTAGCAAAAATATCCAGTATGTCTATGTAGGCAGTAAAAACAGCATTATTAATTTTAAGAGGACAGATGATGGGAAGATTACTTTTGATGCTTCTCTCAAGTTTCCATACAGTGATCAGTTTGGGAAATACTGTTCAGATAATTATTCCAGTTTTCACTTTTGTATTCAACACAGTATAATTGATATGACAAATGGCAGAGTGTATGACTTGATGGGAGGGGAGCAAGTTTGTTCTTATCTTTAGCTGTGTCTAAAATATGATGAGAAAGCTTGAAGCTATCATGTTTTATGGCATAGGAGCTATTGTTGATGCTTGAGGAGTGTCACTTTTAAGATAATGAACTGCAGTATTAATTTCATCAATGATCTGGAATTTTGTGAAGATGTTAAGGTTACATTTCATATAAATGGCAGAGTTGATCTAGTCAGTTTTAAGTGGGTGATTAAAGAGTCAACGGTGAATATTATATTGGATAAAAAAAATATAAAAAAGAAAGAAACAGAAAGATGATCAATGGATAATTCATTGCAGATTGTGAGATCCAGGTGGTAGGAGAGTTGTTTTGAAATCAGGGTATCAGAAATGTCCTTGCTATCTCTGATATTAATATGAGCAGGGATAGAGGGTCATAGAATGCTGTATGAGTAGTTACTTGAGAGTTTATGCAAGATATTCTCATTATTGTTGGTACTAAAATAGTTGATATTTTGCCTTTAAATCACTAGCTATGGTAGTGTTTGGTTCATGCTGAAGCATTAGATCGAAGTCTTGGGTGTTGAAAATGGAGCTGATTGGGTTATATACAGCAAATATATGAAAAATGTTGTTTTGATCAGTAATTTTCACACCAGTACCTTCAGTTGAAGTGAGATTATGGACAATGAGATCCTAAGTAATATTTCTTTTAATCATAATGGCCATTGCTCCCCACTTGTTATGCGGTATGCAGAACATTAAAGTTTTGAATCTTGAAGGAGTTAAATGTTAGTTTCACCAACAAGTAGAGTATTTATTTTATGTGAGATCAGATTTTTTTTTTTTTTTTTTTTTTTTTTCAAATACACTTACGTTAACAAACATTATGTTGCCATTGTTAGTTCTTGCTTATGTAATTTATCTTATCCAATTATGCGCTTTAAAATCCACAATCAGCAGCAGTTGGCATTTTGAGTTGGTTTTGACCCAAATAAAATTTTCATTAGTGTGGTAGTGTTTCCATTTAGTGGAGGGAAGTGTTTTAGGGGCAAGGCTGGCAACTTAAATTTTCCATGGGATTTCATCTATATTTTGATATCCAAGATATTTTGGGCAGGATCTATTATTCAAAAGGTGTTCTCCTGAATACTGGACACATGTTGGAGTGATATTTACCCCTAACTGAGACATTCTTTACAAGATGATAATTACTGCAATAAAGGCACCATGTTCGTAACACTGACACTCATTACATTATGGATTATTGTTCTTTTTTGGATCTGAACTCTTAGGTTTCTCATAGCAAGGCATGAAAGAGGTGAGATAAAAAGTTGATTTAGTGTTCTCAGTTCAAGACAGTTTTGCCATAAAGATGGGGACATTTTCGATTTGGCCTGCACCCATATAAGTCAGCTGGTGGATTTAATAATTGGAAATCCTAAGTTTTTTAATTTAAAATGAATGTCTACGTCAGCATATGCAGGATGTTATTGGTTCTTTAATAGTGCTTTTAGTCCTGATGTGGTTTTGCCATAGCTTATATTTTTTATTAGCTGTAATACAGGAAAATTAGTTGGTATTTAAAATAATATTGCCTACATAATTTTTCATGAGCAGAATTTAAAGGGGCTCAAAGATCTCATGTCGAGTGCTTATCCAGTGGACCAGGTAACTGTTGGTCCATTAAGTATGATTTCTCTTCATGATGAAATCAAATGATCTTTGTCTGTCTTTATGCATTCAATCCATCAAATGATATTTATTGTACTGAAAATTTTAAAATATTGATTTATTCTGTAAGTTCTGACCACTGTTGTAATATTAAATCAACATAGAATTAAACAGTTTTTCATTGCATAGTATTACAAAAGACTGTTTCTGTTTCTGATAATGAAAATAGAAGTAAAATATTATGTCACTTTCCACTTGTATTATTTAAATAAACATGAACTAAACTAACTGAACTATCCAAGTGAACTGAACACAAACCTTTCACATCAACAGCTGCATGTATTATTAATAATTTTGGATTTTATTAGTGAATTAGATAATATGGACTCTTCAAACTAAATTTTTTTTTTTTAAGAATCTAAGTGTTTTGATGGAAATCAATCCATTTCCAGTAAAAGGGGAGAAAATTAACAATCACAGAATTTTCGTCTATTTCCAACTGCATAAATAAATGGAAAGTAGTATTTCTTGATTATCTGCCTAGTCTTGAAAAAGAATTCACCAAGCAGTGCACTATGTCATAAAGATAGGTAACTCATAACATCGTGAATAGGTATTTATGTGGCAATCTAGGTATACACACATGTGCAGTATGATTGCAGATTTGACTTTTCATACTCAGCAATCATTTTTCTGGTTAATATTTGATGAGTTATTGTTTTGCCCCTTGTAAAGGTTATGATATAAATAAGAGTATGAATTCATGATATATAAAGATAGGTGCTTATTTATCACCCCATTGATCGTGAAAGTTGGCTGCTATTGAATTTTGAAAGCTGGCAAAAATCTCACCAAAGTTGCACCAGTTATTTGTATTGAATTCTGAGCCACACTTTTATCTCCAACTTGTATAATAAAACATAGTCAGTCTCTGCAAAATCCACCACTGTTCTAAATGTGTGTAGTGCAGATTATGTAGTAGTAGCCACTGCTGCTGCGGTAGCCAAACTGACAAAACTGACTACTTGCAGCAGCAAGTAGCCACAGCTGCTGCAGCTTTGCAGCAATAACAATAAACTGATATCTCTGTTGATAAAAACAAATGGTAGTTTATTGAGAATCAGTCAGGGTTACATCAGATGAAAGCCCAGATGTTATGAGTGTGTCATAGCATGTCTTTCCATAATTGGCTCACTGCTTGGTGACAGCTTCGTGGTTGACAGAATATTATGTAAGTATGTAAAGGTATTCAAAGAAATTTTAAAAGTTCTGATAAGTTCTTGATCAATACAATTAATATGGGGTAAAAAACTTAATTTTTGATCTTTATTGTATCTTAGCATACTCTCTTCATATTATCTTTTATCTCAGATGCCCAAGAAGTTCAAGAAAAAGCAATGAGATTCTGCAACTTTTATTTCAATGTATGATTTTTGTAGTATTAAATATTTGCTATAGTATCTGAAATTCTCACGTCAAATATTAAAATAAAACTTCAGAAAATAAAAAAGAAATGGATTAAAAAGTAGGATTTATGGGGGGAAATTACTTGATATATGTATAGCAATTAAGTAGAGTTGTAATGCACCATATGTATTATTTATTTAAAGTAATACAAAAGTTCTTAATTCAGCTCTCTCTCCTTTGATCTGTGTATGCTAATGACCCAGTGCTTGAAACTTCTGTATAGTAAATTCTTTTCCAAATCAATTTGTAGCATTTTTTTTTTAAATACCATTAAATTTGATTTATTTTTAAGTTAATACTTTTTAGCTGTTAATGAATCATTTAAGTTCCTTTTAACTATTAAATATGTATCTGCATAGTGTGTTTGCATGAGATTCAAATTTCTGATCTATATATTCTTTCTGAATTTAGTAATATTTAACATAGTTTTAATATTTGTTAGTATGCATCTGCAAGTTATTCCTATTCGTATATTCAAAAGCATTAAGAGATACAGGTTATAAATTCCTTTAAAAATTAAATTCCGTAAATTATTTTTAGTTTTTAAAGGTATTTTTAAATAGTTTAAATTATTTTTACTCATTCAAAAGTTTATATTGCTTTAAAACTCTGACATGTAAAGTTACCATTAAATACAATGTTTTTATTAATTTAAGACGCGCAATTTTATCAAAAGCTAAAAATGATAATTCGAAAATACAGTTTAAATATTGATATCTTAATCGTTGAATTGTAATTTTTGAATAATTTACAGCCTTATTGTTTCAATAATTTGAGGATATTTAATAATGTTTATGATACTTTTATCATTTCAGAACAGATAGAGAGCTGTGCTAGAGTTGATGCAGTTTTTATTCCAAGATTTGGCAGCAAAAGCCATGTTAAAGGTTTTGTATCATATTTGTTGTAACGTACATTATTATATTTCAGTTTGATGTAATTTACTATTTTCATTTAAGTGAAGCATAATATTTAAATAAAAATGTGTGGTAACAAATATGTTATATGTATTTTTATTAATTTATATACTTGTTTGCTTTATTCTATTTTTATTGTATTTTTAATATAACAGTGAGAAGAAAGGACTCATGCAACTGGCAGTTAAAGTAGAACTAGCAAATTATACACTGATTTCATAGATACTGGTCTCAGGTGTATTTGCCATACACACCTGAGATACTATAAATGCTATGCTTATTTTAAAATAATCAGTATTATTTTAGAAGTCAAACAACAAAAATCAGCATTATATTTGCAAATTTTTGTTTGACTTCTGAAATAATCGTTGTTTGGCGTGTTATTTTAATCTAAATAATCAGCATGTCTGTATATCATAAGCTCTATGACTTTGATAATAATAATCGATGTCATAATTTGAAAGTCATGCAGTGTTGAAGACTGTGCAAGAATTTTGGTTTCACTGATCTATAGTATCAAGAGTTTCTTCTAAATGTGTGTAGTGTTGACGGCTAGTCAATGCCCACAAACTGGTAAACAAGCCACCATGTGCATTTGATACATGGCACTATCCCTGGTTGTCACAAGCAGTGTAGGTCATAGTATATGAAATCCTGTGAATTTCACTGCAAGTAACCCACACCATTTTTCAAAGAGCCATTGCATATTTCCTGTATTCACTGAAGTCATATGAAGATTCTGTCGTCTTCCATATTTGCATATTATCACAAATTTCAAAAATTGAGTTCAAAGACCCCAGAATTGGATGATTGCCTAACATAATCTGAAGAATTATGGTTGTAGTTGTTGTATGTGAATCAGCATCATAATGTAGAATAGATCAGGGATGGGGAACAAGTTAATAGAATCTAAGTGTTATTGTTCTGCAATTATTTTTGAACTATTTTTAGAAACAGATTTTGAATTAAAAGCAAAAGTTTATATATGAGTTGCACATAAGGACATGAAAATATAAGGTAAGTGTTCTAATTGTTTTAGTTTACATTTATAAAATATACAGTGTAAATTAATGTGATTTTTTGGATGTGTTTGTTGCTTGAAAATTGTCCAGTGTTTGGTTCTAGTTTTGTAACTCGTAGTTTGAATGGATCTTTTAAATGAAATCAGTTATCTGTGATCTTAAAGGATATTTAATTTGTTCTCATAAAAAAATGTTGATTCATAATAGTAAGTACTTGAAAAGCAAGAAAGCAAAGGGCATGCAATGTCATAAAAGTTTAGGTATTTAGCTACATTTTTCCATATTTCATTGTATTCTTTAAGAATAAGAAGAAACTTTTTTTTTTTAACTTTCCTCATTTGGTAAAAATATTAATTTTGTCCTGCTTTTAAATAGAAGTGATAGATATGCTTGTTTACTAATCAGTTCTAGAAGATTATTCATAACCTGTAACCATATATCAGAACTCTAAGAACGACTTCTATGCTCTTATTTTCTTTCATTCTTGCAACCTGAAGAGTACTTTTCTTTCTCAAGAAAAATATTCTTCAGGTTACAAGAAGTGTCTGGAGATCCATGCTTTATACTGTGAGTGTCATTTGTAAGAGATCAAATGTTTACATTTGAAATATTTATTAATTGAAAAATATAGAGCTACTAAAAAAAATCTTGGAAACAATTTAGATTTTAGAAAAAGTGAAATATTCCTATTTTTCATACCAGGAAGGGAGAGGAATTGCTAGTCAATTGAGGAAAAATTAATGAGGCAAAGTTTTCTGAGGTAGATGGTAATTTATTTGAAACCAGCCTAGAATCTATCTAAAAATGGATTTATGTCTCTGGAAATGTTGTAAAGTCTGTTGTACTATATAAAGCACCTGAAAGGAAGGAAATTCAATACAGTCTGAACTCATTACAGATATTAAAACAGGAAAAAAACTTTTGCATTTTATCAGTGAACCACCTCATAAATTCTATTAACTATGAGGAAGTTGGACACATAGAGTAAAAATTATTCCTATGTCAGATAGATGGTTACAGTTCCCTCCTCTTTGAAATAGATGAAAGATGCTCAGAATTTGTGATGTTGTAGAGTTTGTTCTTTATCTCTCAGGAAGTACTGCACCTGTTAAAATAATATTTTATGTTATATCAGCACAATATGACAGTACGTGATCAAATGAGACTTAGGTTAAATACTGAGATAATAAAAGCTGTGCTAATTGTAAGAAAAAACTCTTATCATAGAATGTGTTAAGCATCATGATAAGGTTTTAAAAAACTGATATTTATTATGTAAGATAACACCAACGGAGAAATAGTCATGATAATGACCCTGGCAGATACTTCTAGGATGTACTTTTACGTGTGTTCTACTAAAGTGTAATGATAAGCTCAACATATTCATAGCTCAAAACTTTTTCTACCTTCTTTGTCATTATGAACCCTTGCTCCAATTTGTTCCTTTTCCACTATATGTCCAAAGAATAGATGCAAGAGTCATAAACCAATCTAAATTTTTAATGGTTTTTAAATTTTCTTTAGAATTGGTTTAATTGAAAGAAAAATTGGAAGAAAAGTTGAATCTGTTTTGAGGAATAGTATCATTGATTTACCACAAATCCTCCAGCAAATTGTACCTTTTGCCTCTTCATCTGAGACAAATTATTTCGTAATCATATTAATCATTTTATATTCTTTCACCTGACACAGTTGATAGTTACATTTTTCCAATATATTAAAAAAATATTGACAGTAATACCATTTCATTAAATTATTCTGAGAGCATATAACAACTATTAACATGAAATGAAAAAGAGTTTGTTTCTAGAGTACTTAGAAATCTTTCTGCATTAAGAATGACATAAAATTGTGGTTGGAGAAGATGCTAAGTATAGTCTTTTTTACATTCAAAATGGTTATATTAAAGATTACGACCTACAATCAATTGCTATCATTTCCTAAACAAACTGTTCTATTTAAATTTCAAAATGCATATTTTTGTTGTTAATTGTTTCAGAATTTGGATTATTTGTTTTGAAATGTTTGTTGTTGTAAAAACGCTTTTTTTTTAATAGTTTCAAAGGTAGAAAATAGGTGGGGCCCTCAAACTCAGTGTAGAAATGACTCACTAAATAAACGGATCAAGAAAGAACCTGATGGGGAGCAAGCACAAGAACAAAGTGATGTGACATTTGAAGCAATACAAGAAAGATTACAAAATATGGAATCACATCTAAAATTAAAATCAGGTAAATTTAATTGTATATCTTTAAGAGCTTAATGTTTCTGCATTCTCTGTGAAATAGTTATTTTATTTGGCTTAGTGGCTTCTGTAAATGTGTGTGAAGCAGGTATTCATTTTAGTTGCAGTTCTTTGTGACTGTTTGACTGCATATTTCTTCTGTATAACTTAATATGAACTTGCCTTACTGTGTATCTTATATAGAGTGTAAAACAAGAAATGAAATTTTATGTACACTTTAATTAAAAAGGTGTGCTGTAGTATGCTCTTGTGAAACTTATTTTACGAAATAAATAAATTTAAAAAAAAATTTCAGGTCTTACTGTGTACCTTATATAGAATGTAAAACAAAAAGTGAAATTTTATGAACACTTTAATTAAAAAGGTGTGCTGTAGTATGCTCTTGTGAAACTTATTTTAGGAAATAGAAGAAAAAAAATCAGATAAGAAAAACAATACTGATGTTTCGACACTTCTTAATCCTAAAGATTCAAAATATCATTATATATCTAATGTGTCTACTAAAGCTGATTTCGATATAATGAAAAGTACACTGCACAGAACGAAAAAAAAAGGGTGGGGACAGTTCTACATCTTCTGTTCTACTGGGCCGATTGACAAAATTCAACTTGTGTTTTTCATGTCTTAAAACCGCGACTTAGGATATGTATTAAATTTATATACAGCAGTGTTCTAATATAGGTATTTTGCCACAAAATCGGACTTTTTCTCAAATGACATGCCAATTTTTTTTTCATATTTTGATTCTATGACTCCAATTATGCCAAACTGCCAAGTTTTGTAAAAATCGCATGAGTAGTTCTTAAAATAAGCACTCAAAATTTTAGCTCCTCAATGTTAATTGAATTTGATATATATTTATTAATATCTCTTTTTTTTTATTAAACTTACTTGATTCCTTCTTCCAGAATTTGAAATTTAGGCTTAATCTCTCTATATATAAGTTAAATACCACTGATTCATCACGAGATCTGCGAAACTATACACCTGATTGACTTGAAATTTTGCATAGTTAATCATTCCATGATGTAGACTTAAACTAAGATTGGATTTTACGTAAATCCTGTCCAAAATGGACTTTTGTTATGCCATCACAGGCAGCACTAAGTCAAAACTCATTTTTTCTATGAGTTTTGACTTTGATTCACTGACTGGCACTATAATTCCCGAATTTAAATGTAAAAAATGTATATTCATTATCAATTCGAAATTAGACATTCCGTCCATATAAGAAGTCTAGGTTCAGATTTAAATAGATAGTGCGCCCAGCAAAGTGGGCAGGTGTTAGCTAGTCCAAATATAATTCACACATTTTTTATTACTTATTTTTAAAATTTGCATTTTTAAATAGTTTTATAAATTTTTTGGAAACATTTTTGTATTGTAACGTATAAAAGTTTTAGCATCATCTTAAAGTAGATGTATTTCTAGGTACACTTGCAAAAAATTAGAGTTTTCTACTAAAAATTTCCTAAGATTTACGTGAATTTACACATTAGCATGTTTTGAAATTTGGCATATTCGATACAAGCGATAATAACGCCAAATGCGGTTTGTGCACTTTGTTAGAATTATTTGAAAGTAATGAACGAGACCTATTCTCCACTCATATACAGTAAAAAAAAAAATAAGGAAAGGAAAATAGGAATTAAGAAGTTTACCCAGTGAATTATTCTTGGCGCAAACTGAAAAAAAATTGCCAAGATAAATTTTTAAATTTCTCTGGAAATTTTGCTCCAAATTTTACAAAATTTTATATTTAGGCATAATTTGAGTCATAGAATCGAAATATAGGAAAAAAATTGGCATGCCATATCAGAAAAAGTCCGATTTTATGTCAAAATACCTATATTAAAACAATGCTATATATAAATCTAATGTATATTGTAAGTCGTGCTTTTGAGACATGAAAAATGCAATTTAAATTTTGTGAATCGACTCAGGAGAACGGATAGATGTCCCCCCCTTTTTTTTTTGCACAGTGTATATCAACTGTATATGTTAAGCTTTTTTTCTTCACTCATATTTTATACTACTGCTGATTTATGTATTATTTTATTAACAATAATTATAACTTAATAAGTATTTCTGTGCATTTTAGTTTCCAAGATAATTTGTAGAAAATGTATGAAAATTTATATGATTTTTGTTACACCAATGAAAAAAAATAGGCAGTGGCATAGCTAGGGGGGGCAAGGGGGACATCTATTCCCGGGTGCAGCATTCAGGCGGTGCCAAATTGATGCTATGAAATTTTTTAATGAAATGTTTTCCGTTCTTGGCACACAGAAAGGAGCGCAAATTCTTCAGTTGTCCCCATGCGCTGGAACTCTAGCTACGCCACTGAAAATAGGTAATGCATTTAATCTCTTTAATTTTATCCTTCTTCATGTTTATTTAAAGAATAAATTTTTAAATAATGGCTTGACAAAAATTTATGAAACTTTCTATTCTATTTTTAAAAATTTTCTTTTATTTATAAATGTTGCAGATAGTTCTATGAGATACAACATCATGCAGAGGCTCAAAGAACTTGAAAATAGAATTCTGTTTTTGGAAGGCATTTCACCAGATTACTTTCATGTGTCGGTAAGTTATATGAGTGTCATTGTTCCAGATAATTTTCATACTAATTATGAAATCTGACTGTGCAGCTTCAAATCAGATGTCAATGTTATGTATATACATCAGTTATTTTCTTTTATTCAGTTATATTAAAAAGTTGAATGTTATTTCAGTAAATAGCCTGCAAACATGTCTTTTCTCAGTTGTATGATTACTTCATCTCCTTATTTTTGCTATCAATAAATCATATTCACTCTGTTATTGTAAAGTTGTAGATTTTATAGATTAACAGAGCTTATTAAATTAATATATTTGGGGTAGTCTTCCATTAAAGCTATACTATGTATTTTTAGTTCTATAGTGATCATTTTGAGTAATTCTTTTCCCAACCTTTGGCTTGATACTAAATGAAATGAAACCTTCAGATTCAGTGGCAAAGAACTTTCTCTGTTTATTATGTAATTTTGTAACAAAGTCCTCTAGAAATGCTTTCTTTTTGAGGGGAGGAGGAATATAGTCTACATAATTTTTTTAATAAGTTTCCATCATTTTCCACAATTTTGTTGTGTTTATTAATTTTAACTTTAGGACAAGATAATGAGGAATAGGTACATACTGCTCTATGTAATTATTTCAAACAGTTGTAGTGTTATGATCAAATTTAAGCAACTTTTATATACATAATTCAATAATATTAACTCCATCACTATAATTTGATGAATTGTACAGCAGTAACGAAAGATGCATATGATCCAATGAATTACGTTTGTGTTTGGACACCTTTTTCTTTCCAGTATGAGCAAAAGCTGTATAATAATTTTAGTTTCAAAGCCCTTTTTTAATTTCATGAGGGGGTTATTCAAACATGCTGTTTTTAGAATAGCAAAGAATGAATCTATCAGAAAAGAAGCCAAAACAAACTTACAACACACCTTGCGTTGAGGAAATACTCCACAACAAAAATAATGCCAAGTGGTATGTCTTTTACAGAACAGTACCATATTTTGTTACTAAAATTTACTGTGCATTTGAAATTACCTACATGTTAAACAATTTCCTATAAGTTATTTTATTAACAAATGCAAGCATCCCTTTTTACTGGTATGTTTATGTACATATGTGTGATATTTGAATTTGCTCAGGTTGTTTTGAATTATGTTTATATATACCGGGTGGCCATAATTAAACTGACAGTCCTCACAGTGTTCTGTAGCGCAATCTATTTGCGAGAATGACGCCACATTTTGTAGGAAGATTAAACAAGACGGGGGACGAAGGATTCTGCGAAAAAACAAATTAGTTCTAAAAGTCACTGCTAGGGGAATATTTGGCCCTGTGTAATAGAAAATAGATTGTTAACAAATGCAAATCAATACGGAAATTATCTTTTATTTTGCATTCAAATGAGGTTCAATGTGGCTGCCATTGTTGTGGACCACATATTGCACAGTATGCACAACAGCAGAAAGTAACATGTCTGCAGGAATCTCCCGTACAGTCCGTGATATGTTATCCTTCAACGTGGCCAGGTCCTGGACCACTCCTTGATAGGCCTTGGACTTAAGGTAACCCCATAGCCAGAAGTCGCATGGGGTAAGATCAGGCGACCGAGGTGGCCGTGGAGTTGGAAAGTAGCGGCTAATTACTGTTTTTGTTCTGAATTTCTGTCGTAGCATCTGTTGCACCTATACAGCAATGTGTGGAGGGGCTTCATCTTGCATGAAAATCATTTCCCCCAGGCACTGTCTTTGCTGAAGTGCCGGAATGACAAAGCTCGGTGTTTATGTAGATTTTACGCTTTTTTAAAAGTGTTGCCATATTGCACTTGAACTAAATCAGAAGATGTGCATAATAAAAGGTAATTTTATTCTGTATTAATTCGCATTTGTTAACACTCTATTTTCTATTACACAGCGCCAAATATTCACCTAGTGGTAACTTTTGGAACTAATTTGTTTTTTCGCGGAATCCTTCGTTCCCCATCTTGTTTAATCTCCCTACAAAATGTGGTGTCATTCTCGCAAATAGATCGCGCTACAGAACACTGTGAGCACTGTCGGTTTAACTATGGCCACCCGGTATATATAATATTTAATGTTTATGTCAAATATGTATTTAATATATATATAGGAAAAGGAATTAAGAAAAATTTTAAAATATAAATATGTTGTTGTTACGTATGGTTTTATTGGAAGGATTAATCCAAACATATAAAACAGCTCAAGTATCACACAAGAACAATGATATATAATAAAAAAGAACAAACATTTAAAGTAAGAGCCAGAACAAATGAACATGGGAACAAAAATAAAAAGTTAAAAAATTAAACAGCATAGGAAAGGAATGTAAGAGATGTAGTCTTTACTAGGAGTTTATGAAAGTTCTGGCACTGCAGTAGAGTTTGCTTAGCTCGCCATGTTTCTGGGACTCTTTATCTAGTTCTGGGCATATAAGAAGATGCTCTGCATTCATGATGCCTGAATTACAAATTACACATGAAGTAGTTATTTTAGTTCTGTGCTCTGCAGTTAGTACTTACAGTCAGTAATTAAAGAATTCAGAATTTGAAATATGAAAGACAATAAATATAATTTGTTTCCTAGCCTTAAGCTGTATAAATAAATTATATGTACAACAGAAGTTTTGCTTGAATATAAACTATACTGGCAGAAATTATTCAAATTCAAATTATCTGTTCTTTATTAACAAAATAGAAGGTCTAATCACTAGCAATAAAAATTAGTAAAAGCAAAATCTCAGATAAAACAGCAAGTTATTTGAAGTATATTTTTACAGTGATTAAAAAAAATCGAACAGGGAAAAGAAGTCATAAAATTATAGAAAATGAATATATTTTGATTAAAATATAAATGTAGTTTTAATTAAAAATAATGAAATGTGTTGTAACATGCAGACTAAATAAACTTTAAATATAATTAATGTTCAAAATTTGTATGATTTGAACAAAAGAGTGTTAAAAATCCAGTAGGAAAAGAAAATTATAAACTTATGAGGATGAAATATGTTTCAGTTAAAAAAATAAAACATTGTTTGATTAAAAATCTGACATAAATAAAATACATTTTGAGTGCACTAATTGCTCAAAGATCAGCGATTTAAATATAGTGTGTAATTAAAAAAGTTTTAACTGGCTTTGATCCAATAACTCCGCACTACATAACCGATAGTTACAACTATTGAAACATCACAAATTACATGCAAAAAGAGATAAGTACTAAATGCATTCTGAATAAACATTCCTGTGATAAATTGGAGATGCAGATAATTCAAAATTTCATGGAATAATGAGTATAACATTAGAAACAGATGGGAAAAAAATGATACACCAAGTTTTCAAAATTAAATTTAATGGTGAATATGGCTGCTAAAGATTTTGTTATCTGTATGCTAAAAATCTGTATGCAAATTTTAAAGTATGAAGTAATCAGGATAATATTTTAATCCATTTTAGAATATAATGAATAGATGTGGAAAATACTTGAACAAAATACAAAAAATTTTGAACATTATGTTTAGAATTCTAATTGACACATTAATTGTCCTGCTGCCTATGATTATTAGTCAGAGTGGTAAATTGCACTTTTTAAAATAAAATACATAAACAAGTACAAAAGAATTTTTTTTAATTTTTTCCTTCAAAGAAATTTCAGAAAGTTATTAAACTATAAAAGATATATAGCTGTATGATCTCCAATTAGGGTTTTTTCATCTAAGGTATCAGTTGCTAAAATATGCCCCATAGTTTTAGGCAATTACATTCCTGAAAAGCATTTTTTTAATGATGAAAAGTATGTTGATAAATTGAGAGTACTTTCTGAACATTGAACACTTTCTTGCACTGCAGAATTATATGAGAATTTCTACAAAATATTGTTTAGCTCCACCTTGAATACAAATACATTGGCTATTTTATTAGTCAAAAAGTCTGATGTGGACACCACATGACTTCCTTGTGTGGCCTATTAAATTATTATATTTATTTTGCTGCATTTCATTTAAACGTATTTCCTTGAATTTCATTAGAGATATATTTCTCATTCAATTAATTCAGTTCTTACTTCGCAGCAAGGCAGAAATACATAAAAACTCAAAACATCTTCATGAAAAATTGTGTAATACAGAAAAACATAAAACACCAAATACAGTTAAAACAGTTTAAAAAACAATTTTTACAATTACAATAGGAGTTTCTATGCGAAAACAAGCAATTCAGCCTACGGGCAAGAAGGCAGAGTTTTTGGTGCACAAAACTGAAAGTTTACTTTTGGTCTCACTCAGCAAAAAGACAATGAAGATACAAAAACTGACTTAATTCACTGTTCTACTGAGATTCAAATGTAAACAAATGGTGGTTCGTTAGGCTTAACTCGCCACTTAAAATTTTAAATTATTGATAATTCTACAACTATTGCATTCAGATTAACTAAAGGCATAAAAACCTTAACTGGAACATAAAAACTACGTAATTCAATTACTTTTAAAGCAAAAAATGCACAATTTACCAACATATAAGAATAAAAAACTGAGCTCACTGAGCCAGGTAACAGAATGGGAATGCATATATATATATATATATATATATATATATGTGTGTGTGTGTGTGATTACTGTAGCCAATTGCAACAAAAAAGGGAGGTACATGTTGTAGCAGTCCCACATGAAACATTTCGATGTTCTATAGCTACTCTTTCTTGAGTTATGCAAAATACATGCGTACCTATGTACAGATGTCAAGAAAACATCTTTTCTGAATCCATTTTACAATCTTTTTCAGGAAAAACAATCCTTTATTCTGTTCGTATGTACAGATGTCACACAGAAACATCATTCAAATGTTTTGACAGTGGTTGTAATGGATATTTCTATTGAAATATGATACCCAAAATTTTTCACAATTACAATACTTCCTTTACTTTGTACAAGGATGTAAAAACATGCCCTAAGCCTGTCCTTAAATTTAACAATGAATCACGAAATTTAAAGATCATATTTAATGAGAGAATACCAAAATAGCAGATTTAATGTTTTGCAATATCAGAAAATTATGATTTATTAAATTTCATTTAACACTATCTTTAAAAATGCCTTAAATAGAGTCCTTAGATCACTCAACTATCTGTATTTTTGAAAATTTTGATATAACAAGCTAATATACATGAAGCCACCATATCAACCCTTTTCTATACCTTTAAAACTGTGAGGCCATCTTAGATATGAAGCCTTTTTATTACAGCCAGTGTATTATTTTCTTAGCTATTTTCAAGAAAAGTATTATTTTAACTAACAAACGCTGATTTCCTTAAAATACATATTTAAAACATTGATTTGTTTAAAATACAGGCAAAATGCTTTTTAATCCAGCATTACAAATTACTTAAAACTAGAAAAGCTAATAATAATGTGTTTCTCCTCCAAAAAAAAAATCTTATTTTTTTTTTTTTTATTTAGGGTCCTAACTTTGCATCCTCCAAGAAAAAAAATATTTCTGAAAAGGAAAAAATTTATTCAGTAAGTTATTTTTATATCATGATGCATGTGTGGTAGGACAAAAACTTTTGAAGTGTATATGTAAGAAAGTGTTTTTGTATTGTTAATTCATTATGATTTCTCAATTCCACTAATTTGCAGCTTAATCTCTACTGAAAAGCTTTTTCATCCAAATGTATCAAGCGGCTGAGTGGATAATGATCTGAATACTGGAATTCAATCTAGGTTAAATTTTGAATGAACAGGCTTGCTTTATGGTGTTTTCAAAGGTCTCCCCACCACCACCATAATAAACATGATTACAAGCCAGTTTCTACTATAAAGTCTTCCATAAAGGCACCTCAACCTAGGCAGATAACCTTACATACATTTTTGTAGCTAATTAAACAACAGTCAATAGCTATTACTTCCTGTATTCCTTCAGTATCAACTATTTTATCATGCGATTCCTTCAAAGCCATATATTTTGTGGTTGCAAATTGTGTGAGAAGTGTTATTTGTTAAAAACTGTGAATATTAAACTCTGTCCCACAGAAACTTGCACATTGAAGTATATTTATAGCAATAACATACTTGCAATGCCAGAAGCTTAATTTACAATGCATTAAATAGATATTTAAACTTTTTTTTTTATGATTAGCATTGAAAATTGTGAGGATATAAAGATAGAAAAAAAAAAAAACAGCTATGGAATTTAGTCTTTATGTATCCTTTTCATGATATTATAACAGGCTGACTGTAGGCAGTGTATAAATCCAGAGAGTCTGCTTATGGATAGTATTTTATTATTGTACCTTGCCGTAATCTACACAGCTGTTGCCCTTCACTGAGTCTGATCCTTTAATATAAGATCCTTCTGTTTTGTGCCATCTATGTGTTTTGAAATCACTCCAATTGCATTTTATATCCTTTCTGTCAGTAGTTATACATTACTGCATAACCAAGAAATCTGTCTACTTATGGTATAAGTATACATAGATTACATTTCCCTTTTAATTTGAAATGGAATCAAAGTTATTTTATCAAGTCTATGTCTGTTAAAATGATCTCAGAATTTTGTTGTAATGCCACTTTATTAACATAGTAAAGAAAATCAAGTCCTAAAGATTAAAATTCCTGAACTGTGTTAGTTTCATCCTGACCCTGGTATTAGTATTTCCTTCTATTCGTCATGTCTAAAAATATGCAACCCTCAAAACTGAAATTGTATGATTTAATATGACTAATTATCTGCAGATAATTCTTATATACTTATAATGCTCCAAATGGCCATATTATATGCATAAGTGCACATGCACACACTTAATTGTTCAATACCTTTAAGTATGTGTAAACCAGTAATTCACAATAAATTATAAGAAGAAAACTTTCCATATACCATCTCCAAGGAACAGAAATTCAATTTAAAACCATCGTCGAAAAGGAATTTGTCAGAATTTTAAAATAGAATTTTCTAGTCCTCCTTTGCTTTAAAAACAGTTAAGGAAAAACTTATGTATATATTATATATATATATATAGATAACTAAGTTTAAAGAAAAAACAGGATCCATTTATTAATTTTCATGAAAAGCAGCAGTTACAAAAATCAGATCCCCGGAGTAAATAAAAAAGAACAACTAATAACTTTTTGTATTGAAGTTCACTCCATTGTTACATTAGTGAAAAGACCCCCCAATATTCCTTTGCGAGTCCTTGTATAAAGCTCTGGAAAGGCGGAGGTTCCAAGAAATGACGTCTGCCTTGTCAGCCGATCCAGTTCGCTTTAAATATTTCCAGAACATTCAATAACTGTACGTGTAGAAAAAGCGGGAAAATCAACTTGACTACACGGCTGTGGATTTAATTCCACGTACTTTCAAATAAGAGATCGTTGCCATTAAAATGAAAAGAACATGCATTTGGAATTGTGACTGGGGAAAAAACAAAAAGAAAAGACGAAATTTAAGTTAGGGTTTTAAGTGTATTTTTGACTTGGAATTTTATTATTGCACACACACACACATATATATATATAATATGCAGACACATATTGTAAGGAAGAATCCTGATACAAAGTGGAATGGGTATTTTAGAATTACGCTCAAGAAAATACTTTCTTTTCATAGCCTTTTGGGAATTATAGGGTTTTAGTGCTGCTTAGAAGGTTAACATTCCTAACTTTGTTGTAATGTGACTTAAAACTTTGACTAATAATTTTCCTCAGTTAAAACATGTGAGATTAAATGCATAAACTGTGCACCTTTGCTGAAGTTGGTTCATAATTTATTTATAGGAAATTTTGAAAATTGTTTAGTGTTATCTTATATGACAAACTAAAGAGATTCCAATTAAAAGAAACATCATATCTGCAGTAAATATTTGAAAATTATTTAATTAAAAAAAAAGAAAGGAAATGTGCACGTTTATAACCATAATGAGAAATAAAATATGCATGGGACAAGTACCAAAGCTGGTGTCACAAATGCTGCAATACCAGATAGCAGAGATTGCAGCGGGTGGCAAAAGACCTATAACCAGCCTTGAATGCACATGTGCTTGTGTAAGAAATGCACTTGTGTAAGGTGGGAACTTATTACTTCCAAGCGTATTAGAGCATATCAAAACAGAAAGGGAACATAGTGAAAGTTAAAATAAAATTAGTAAAGTCACAACATTGTGTTTGGCATAGATTTAGTCAGAACTTAATTGATTTTGAGGGCAAACAGGTACAGCTCCCTCTTTTTCAGGAGCAAGGAAATCTGGTATATATGATAAAAATTTAATAAAATAAAAAATAGTTTGATAAACCAAACATAGTAGTGACTAAATAAGCAAATCTAAATATGTTCATGGTGAAAATGTAAATAATGAGAGACATCAGAAGTTTTGGTTATTCCCATATTTATTTCTTTTTTAATATCAGATTTTAATGTTTTTACGATAAATGTGCCTCATATGCTTTATAAAATGTATGTTTTTTTTTTTCATCAAAAACTAGAAAACTGAAAATTAATCTGAAAAATGGGGGTGATATCAAAATATTTTTTCCAATAGTACAATGCAAAAATTAAGATTCTTGTCGAATGTAGAAATTAAAGTAAGGAATAATGCATATGACAGTAAAGAATGTACATATGTAAATTTTAATTTTTTAAGTGATCTCTGAACAAAAACTGTCCATGTTTATAAAGTAATGTGTGCATTATGAAAATGTTCCTTAAGTGATAATGATGCATAATGCAAATAATAGATTTTTTTCATTGTATTTTAATTGGTATTTCATTTTCTTCTCAATATTATACTATTTTCTTTTTATAGTGTGTGTATGCATGTTTTTAATATTTATTTTATGTGAATCATTTTTGTCACTTGAGCTGCTCAATTAATTATTTAACAAGTCTGCTGGTGATGTAATAATCAGTCTGATCATAGTTGGGTAGCCTTTTAAAAAGATTTAAATTCTTTAAAAAATATTCATAGAAATTGGATATATATGAGGAATTGGATATATATTATTTCCTGATGTTATTTACTTATTGTAAATAAAAAAATAATTAGACTTCAGTGTTCAGTTTTTAGATATTTTATTTAAACTTTTATTAAAGATTAATCATTCAACTTGTTTACACTGATCAAAGGGAACAATAAAATGACAAGAAGGTTTCTTTACATTTTATACACAAAAGTCATTCTTGGGGGAGAATCTTGATTGACAGTGGAGTAACAGTTTGAAAATCTAATGTTTATTGAAATAATATATATTTGAGTATTTTTATTAATATTAATAAACTGCACAAGAGGACTTCACAGCTTTAAACATTGGATCCTCAGACCATCCTAAAAGGTCTTTTTGTAGATTAAAAAAAAAAAAGTTCTCCTTTGTGATTTTTTTCTATAGTAAAGTATTTTAAAAGAAGTTTTCTTTATATTATATTGCATTAGAAATGTTCTGTTATTTATTAAAAAATCTATGAAGCTAATTATTTTATCCTGATTTTAGAATTGGAGTGTGGATGATCTACAGAAAAGAATTCAATCACTGAAGGAATCTCTCAAATTAAAATCACTCCATTTGAAAAAAGAAACTTCAGATGAGCCTTTGGCAAGTTGCAGTAAATGAATTATCTTGATAATGATTTTTAATGTTAAATGTTCAAAATGGACTATAAAACATGTCCCTTTTATTTCAAAATTACAATATAAGCTAAGGCAACTACATTGTGATAATATAATGTAATCATATTCAATGGGATAAGGATTCTGTGTTTAATGAAAATACAGAAATTTTTCTATTTCTGATCCTTTATCAGCTTATTTTGATATGTAATAGGAAGTAAATATTTATCAAAGCAGAGATATAGGATTATTAATGAAGGATTCATTTTAATATTTAGTCATGAAAATTGAAGTAACCATTTCTTATAATTCAGATTTATATTCCAAAATCCTATAAATCAGCAGAAGGTGTGACTTCTTTCAGACTTTCTGAATTACAGATAAATTATTATTTGATTGTACTTATCAAATGTGAATGTCTTTTTTGTCAGTGTAATATGTATATTTTATGCAAAACATGTAAAATATTGTATTATTTAATAAAGTTTATGCATTTATTTGTATATATTAAGATTCATCATGTATAAAATTAGTCATTGCATGTGTGTCATTTTATTAATTTTTGAGAATTCCATTCATCTTTTGAAAAATTTACTGCCAATTTTGACTTTTCCATTTGGCCAAATGACTAGAGCAACAAACAAGGGTAGTTAATTCCTCATAGTTAAATGAATTGAGCATATTGTGTTTCCATGGTTGTCTTCATGACTGATGCAAATGTGGGCCAATTTCTCTTAAAATTTCCTCATTAAAGAAATTCTCTCGCCTGAGACAGTTACCTCTAAAGAACTGTATCATAGTGAATCAACTAACCAAACATCTATGAAATTTATGAAAAAATGTGAAAAATTGAAAATAAAAAATCATCTTCAGTTGAATTTAATATTTTTAATAAAATGTTTTTTCATGATATCAGCATTGCATTTTATACCAGACATCTGTAAATATTGGCAACTTATTGAAGTTTATTCTTGTTTCGAAGTTACAGAATGAGAGAGAAATACTGAAAACAAGAAAGAGAATTAACCTTTTTATGCATTATTTAATTTTTTAACTTTTGTATAAAGTTGGTGGAATGACAGAAATAATAATCTATTTATTTCTTAAAATTCCAGTTCTTGTGATTTTGATTACCAATTACATATACAATATCAATCACTAGCTGGAACATTTAGGAATGGTTTGATTTATGTAGCTGTTGTGAAAGGGCAATTCCTTTTGTATATGCTGTAAGCAAAAGGGAATAGTTATTAAACTTGATAATCTTTGAATCAAGAGTCAGAGCTGCAAGAATTTGTAAAAAAGATAGTTGTAAATAATATACAGTGTATGTGATGTATAGGATGATATTATTTTGCATAATATGAAAGGTATTAATTTTCTAACTCATTGGGATCCTCTGAGTTATTTGGTGTGTTATTATGTGTTTTTCTGTCATTACATTATTAATTACTATTTCATTAATAGTGATCATTTTAGCTTGGCTTTTAAATTATGTGGAACTACATGTGGTAGCTGTCATGTGCAATAATTCATTCTGAAGAGTAATATTGATATACAAATGCTGTGTTAGATATATAAGTATAGATAAAATATTAAGTATACATATTTTTTTTTAATTTTTAATATATGTGTGTAATCTCAGTTCTGTTTTTCTGATACATATATTAAAACATGTAACAGCATTCATAATGATTAATTTAATTTTGCATTATGTCATCAGTTAGGTTTTCAGCATTGATTTTCAATATTTGCTAATTCATTTTATGCCAGATTAAAAATATGTCATGAGCTATAAGAAATCTGTAATGAATATAATTAATGAAGCTTCATTATTAAAAGTAAGCGTCTATGTTCTCAAAAGCTGAATGAATAAAATTTTTCAATTATATTTTAATTTTGATACTGTAATTGTATGATGCTACCTATTAGATAACAAAGGTCAGCTTTGTAGTTTTTGTAATTTCGGTGTGAAAGAAGCTAGATACATTTTGAGGAAATATATGGAAATTAACAATAATAGCACTAAATTTTGCTTCACGAAAGTTTTATGAATTTTTTTGCATTTATTAATAAGTGGAGCTCTCTAATGAAATTATTAAGTGTCTGGGCATGAGTGTGGATAGGTTTGGTGAATGTTTGGCATTTGCTGATTCTTTTAACAGTGAAATCTTTTTGCAAAGAACCAGATTAAATTGGACTATTTTATTGCAATTCAACTTTGAACTACAAGTACCTGTCACTTAGGAGACCTAATATTTATTAAATGAAGAGCTGTTGTGGATTTCTATATTTAGTTCTTTGGAAGAAAAGTATTTTAATACTGTTCAAAAGGATTACATCTTTCTTTTTTTTTTTTAATTCAGTCATATGGGTTTTATTCAAACTTTACTTTTCAATTACTTAATAGATACAGAAAATGTATCATGTTAAATCACTTCAAGTAAAGCAAAAGAAACCTGATTACTTTATTATGAGATAATGCTATAAAATTCCAGTCCCTGTTTTTATATATATATATTACATAGCAAGAATAATTTTTATTTCAGTAGTTATATAATCATGTTTATTTTTATCTCCTTTCTCCTATCATGTTTTGCATTTAACCTCCTTGTTGTCAGTGTATGATATACTTCAATTCTCTCTGTATGTCCTCTGATATAGGGATGAAAAATCAGTAACAGTTGATATTTGATATGCTGAAAGTGAAAGTTTTATTTGAGTATTTAAAAGTGAATAAATGGTGTTAAAATGCTGTGAAACTTTGAATAGAATGGCTTGAGTGTTAATCATGTTTTCAAGTATATTATTCACTCTTTTATGCTATGAATGTAAAACGCACAATGTAGAACTGTTCAAAGTTTACAAATATTTCATATTGTGAAAGTGTTTTATTATTTGCTTATAAATATGGTAATAATACATAATATGCATTAACATTTTTGTTTCTTAACTCATTAATGATAGAAATAAATTTAATGTATAAATGTAATCATTAGTCATAATTTTACATTCTGTCTATTTTTAATTTTTGTTTTAATTGTATTAATAGGGCTTGTATTTACTTCTGAAAAATTTAAGTAGTATGTGTATGTATGCAAACATTTTCATAGAAAGCAGTTTTTATAGATTTTTTTTTAGTATGGTAGATTTAATTATGAAAAATATTTGGGTGGGCAGTGATGTTCAGCACTTCAAGGTTCTTACTTTATTTCAAATATAAAATTCCTTTTTTTGTGGGGGGGAGGGAATACAAAATACATTGAAAATAATGTGAATATTTATTCAAATAACATTGACAGAAAAGAATAGTTAACATACACACATTCATTTCACTTATATTTACATTGTAAATGATAATTTATAGTAGAGCCACTATTCTGAATTTAAAAAGGTAGTAAGCTTTTTATAAATAAAATTAATACAAAATGTATTGCATAAATATTTTTGACAAAATTTTTCTTGCACGTGCAAATATTGTATAAGCATATCATATTCTACATTTGTACATTGCAGTCAAGCAAGACTTAATAAATATGATGAAAGAAGATTAAAAATATGAATTTTCTGGTGAAATATATACCTTAATACTTTTACTTAAAAAGATTGAAAAGATTTTAATACATTTGTTCTCTCTAGAACATTCTTTTCAACTCTTGAATAGTGTCCTTTCCTATGGATGGGGGGGGGATTTTTTTTTTTTTTTTTTTTTTTTTTTTTTCTTTTTCTTTTTTGTAGGCCCAAAAAGTATTACAGAAGTTATGTTCTGGACTAATGTGATTTATATTTCATATACAAATATCTTTCAGGTCTTGCCCTTCTGATCTGTTTATATTCTCTAATTGACTAGAAAATTGTTTTTAAAATTCCCTTCAGTCAATCATGGATTTTTATAAATTTTTATTTAAATTAACCCTTTTAAGGCCTTATAAAGATTACATTAAATGTTTTAAAACATTCTTGCTGGTAATTTATATCAATATTGCTGGTAATTTATATCAATTACTTTTTACCTCATGTTATATATAAATTTACTGTCTTTTAAAACAAGAAACCGAAATATAATTATTTAATCATAATTGTTATTTCAGAATATAATTGCTGATTTTGTCTAATTTTTACTTAGATACTTGAAAATAGTTTTGCTCTCAATTATTCAAATTAACATATTGGCTCAAATATTTTGGCACCATTGCATTAATATGTTGAAAAAACTAGTATGTGATTTTGAGTTAAATATTATGATAGTAGTTTTAATTATCACATATTTTTCTTGACATTATCATTGCATTAAAGGGAGGGAAAATGATATCAGATTGCATAATCCTCATTCCATTTTCTTTCACATCTCTTTCTTGCAAGATTTTCTTTGACAAATAACTAAAAAAAAAAACTTTGTCATTGAACTTAGTTTAAGTTATCTATCTTAGAAATCCATGGCACAGCTTAAATCATTTTAACCACTTTCCTCTTAGATTAAAAGGAAGGGCGAACATGTACTATTGCACATAGCTTTTACTTATTCTTAGTCATAATTTTTCTTTCATTCATCTCCACTATCATTTGTATTTTGCTGACGAATGAACTTGCGATGTTCTTTCAAAACTTCTGGTTCATAGTTGAACATTTTTAATTTGACACAATCTGGATCTACAATTTTTTGTCCTTTATGTTTCATGCACATTTTAGCACATCTTGGTCCATTATAAAGGCCTGGTTCCCAGTGTTCAACACACATTGCACAACTATTGAGACATAAATAAAGTTTTGTTTTTTCTGTAGTTGTTGAATCTTTAGAAGCATGTAGCAAGTTAAATAATAACATCAAGCTAAATATGGAAGTCAGAACTTTAGATTCAAGTTTCATTGTATTCACACTTTCCTAAAAAGAGAAAATAAAATATTTTAAGTTTAGAACAATGTAAATGATAATTCTGTTTCTAAAGATTAATATCACAAAGTAGGTCAGATTCTATAGCAGGGATTCTAGAAATGTATGTTGTAAAAATTGTAATCGGTTTAATCCTAGTGTACGGTACACATGAGAATTGGTGAAATTCGGTTTTTAAGACATTAATAAGCGTGCCAATTTAAATCCAAGCCGATTTCGGTGCTCTGCAGGAGAATGTACTTCGGAGCATTTTTGCGCATGAAGTACATTATTTAAATTGAGAAGTTCTGATTGGTACAGATGGGAGACTAGCTTACTTATTAGATATTTTTGTTATTTTTAATAGCATAAATTCAAGTAAGCAAGGGCCTAAAGAAAACGTATTAAACTCAACAGATAAACTGGTGGGATTCCAAAAACAAATAACTTTATGGAAGAATAAGCTCAGTAATGCAATTTGGAAAAGTTTCAGTCCCAAAAGATTTTAATAAAGTTATTCATAAAATTGTTATTGACCATTAGACAACATTAGAGGAAATAATTGTTCATTATAATTTTAATTTAAAAAATTTAGGTATAAAAAAATTTTATTGGGTTCGTAATCCATTTGTGATAACGAATACTTCTGTATTTGAATTAACTTTGAATGAAGAAGAATTAATTTTGCTTTCTAATAATCGAGATTTAATTTTAAAATATACGGAAGAATTAATTAATTCATTTTGGATTAACATTAGATGTGATTATCCCATTATGGCCAAAAAAGCTTTAAAAATATTGTTGCAATTTTCTACATCTTATTTGTGTGAATTCGGATTTTCAGTATTAACCAACATAAAAATGAATAAAAGATCGAGACTGTTAAATGTAGAAGACGGAGTAGCATTGTCATTTTTATGGCCAAATATAAACGAAATTATCAAAAAACAGTAAGCTAAAATTTCTCATTAAAAATATTCTTATTATTGATTTGTAATTAATCCCTTAATAAACATACTGCTGTTTTTGTAGTACATATTTGTTTATTTTATATTCAAGATTATTATCATAAACAACTATTTTACACAGTGTGTTATAGATAAATAAAAACTTCTCTAAATTTATCATTTTCATGCCGCCAAATTTTGAAATCGTTAAAAGTGTGTCGTGACCAAAAAAAAAAAAGTTGAGAATCATTGTTCTATAGTGTTATGAAGCACTTCGTTCCTCTTTTATTTTAAACAATATGCAAGATATTAACTATTCATAACTACTTATGTCTTAATGTTATTTTAATTGTAGTCAGATTTAGGAAAAAACATGCTTTTTGAAGAACAGTGCATTAAACAATGAAGTTATAAAATTCCTTCTTAATATGTCCTCAGTGTAATCTTTGCAAAAAACTTATAAAACTTAAGAAAAAGGCTACTTCACAAAGGAATTTTAATAGGTTTGAAATTAAGGTATTTCAAAATCTAAAACTAGTTATTTTAAATTTAGATATTTGGAAAAATACGGAAAACATGCGGCATTTGTAAAAAAAGGTATTTATAAGTCTAAAACTAATTGTTTTAAAATTAGGTATTTTGAAAAATATGAAAATCATGCTGCATTTTGTAAAAAAGGTATTAATAAGTCTAAAACTAGTTTTAAAAAATATGGAAATCATGCTGGATTTTTTTTTTTTTTTAAAGTCTAAAACCATATAAGTTAGTCTTTTCTGAACTAAAATAATTTGATAAGGTGATAGTTAAAAACTAATTATCAGTTTTCATAAGCTGCATTTTTAATTGTTAGTGAATCACAACTTCCCCTCCCTTCCATGTATTAAAAGGATTATTTCATTCAATTAATTCTCTTTAAATTTCGACGTTATACTTAAAAGTTACTTCACCATCATAGTTTTATCTTTAAAATGCAAAAATTCAGTTGTATATTTTTGGCAACGCTTAAGAATCTCAAAGAACTTCTCAAAATTTTTTAAAGGCTGAAACCAAAATGAATTATCAAAGAGAACGAATGGAAGAGCCACGACTTAGGAAATAACGAAAAAGGGCAGAACATTGTACTTTAGTTAGTTAACACAGTAGGCGCCACATAATGTGATGGCGGTTAATGTTATCATTCGACTAATGCTATCAAACTGGCAAAGATTTGTAAATAAAATATAGAAACTACGTCGTTTATAATGATTAACTAGTAGGTTAATTTTATCAAAGTGTAGAATATGTCTTTTAAACTGAATTAATGTCACCAGCAAAGGTAGAAATAGAGCAGCCAAATTTATAATTTAGCGATCTCTTTGCTCTATATCGCTAAGTAAAGGATTAAGTCACCAAGCATCATTGATTTTGATTTAAGGCGACATTAAAGTCTTGGAACCGCGACTCAAAATAGGCAATAAAGAACTATTTTTAATATGCCAGCCTTTTGATAAATGGTAAAATAAAAGAAGATTAAGAATTAAAATCCACTCCAACTAACATGAATTGTGAGGAATAACATGAAAGCTTGGATGGATACTGATGAAAAATCTGTAGCTGCGTATTTAATGACAGAAGAAGATATTTGTTTGTGGCTTTCTGAAATAAATCCAAGCAATCATATGATAAACTTCCTAAAGAAAGGGATGACGAAATCTGTGAATTTCTTACAAAAGCTGAGAGGAGTAATGCCCTATGAGTATTAAGATTAGTGGTTACAATATCGGGGAAATAATTTCCTGAAACATTATTAAAAACATGTCAGGATTTTTAATTACAATTACTTAACCTTAATTAATTCTGAATTTTAATCTACGAGCAATTAAAAAAATGAACTTTCGCATAAATATTCCATTGTTAATGACGTTTCCCTAATTAAAAGGCTGTGGATATAAATATTTATGTGTTTCTAGTTATATTTATGTTAAACTAGACAAACTCCATTTGAAAAATACTTTTGTCATCGAGTAATGTTATCAAAATAGTCATTTACTGTGATCACATTAAATTGCGCCTATTGTAGTGATTTTTACTTATTGATGCATTAGTCGCTTGTGTTGCCAGCCCCCTAAAGAAAAATATCTAATGATTCTAATGAGTCCAGCTAGTATAATTTCATAAAAATATATTATATTTCTAATTAGACATTTTATGATTAAAACGCATTAAATCAGATTAAAATGTATGTTGCGTTCTACGGTTCGTGGATTTGGAGCGATTGACGACAGTTGATGAAGAATCAAAACACAGTTTATTCGCCAGTATTACACAGGAGGAGTTTTGAGCTATGCCATGCATTGAATTCAAATTCATGTGAAAACGTTGACTAGAATCTTTCGTGTTTTATTGTATAGTTTTATATTACGTATACAATTAAATTATATACTGTTGCATGTAAAAACGATTCAAATAGAAAGATATTATCTGCTAATTACTGTTGTTACTCCATGATCTTTCCTTTTCCTTTTTCTCCTTCATGAAAAACATTTTAAGTAATACTGACTCGTATTCACATTATATTATTACACTGGAAAGTTATGGAATCAGCCTACTCAGCGTGTTTTGTAATTACAGGCTGCAATCTGAGTCTTTCCTTTTTACTAATTTTGAAGTATCTCAGTTTTTATCTGGTCACGGTAAGTTTGCAAATTATTTGTTTCGTTTTAATCTTAAATCAAATAATTTATGTGAATGTTCTAAAAGAGTACCTGAGGATGTGAAACATTTAATTTTTTCGTGTCCTACCTTTGATGGTCCTAGATTATGCATGCAGAATGATTTGAAAAAGCTTGGTGTGATTTTTCCAGTGAACTTAACAGTTTTTGTGAAATCTAGACTGCTGTTCCTTGTTTTTGTTCGTTTTATTTATGAGTGTAATATTTAATGTTGTATTTAACTTACATATGTAAGCCCCGTGTTGTACTTTTGTGATGCACGAGGAGATTGTATGTGTTTAAAAAAAAATTGTTAATGTTTAGCGGTCTTATCATCTCATCACTGGTGAGTCTATATATATCACTGAGAAGTACTTTTATTTTATGGAAACACTGAATTCTCTGACATGAGGGAGCATCATTAAATACTAATTAATTAACCGGTTAATTTAACTAACAGTTTTGCAAAATACTGAATCTGCGTATTTCGTAACAACTTCTGGTCCTCAATTACCGGATCTATCTCAGTTTACAGTTGGCGAAAAATTACGATAAACACGCTAAAACACTCAGCAACATATCCTTCAGGCTACAACGGTGAAGACAGTTTCGCGGCAAAGTTATGAAAGCACTAAAGTACTGCTCCCGACTCGGTTCGGTCGCTCTCAAACTAATCTCTTAACTCAAAACGCTACTACTGAACTCAACATACTCTCGATACTCTTCTACTCCACGTACAGGCAGGGTACATATAGCTTTTGATTTGCTTTCGATAACATTCTCGGGAAAGCCGGTAAGAATTCGTTCTAGAATGTTCTCGCTCCGTCTATGGCATATCGCCAATTTTGTCGTCAAATGGGTGATTTCACGCCAAATCTGGCAATCCTAACCCCACCTTGTGAGGAAGCTATCTTACCGCAGCTGGTCATTTAGCAACAAGTAGAAATGTATTCTGTTTGTATGGCTAGTACATGCGTGAACCGGCGTTATCTGCAACTGAAGGTCGTTATCGTAAAATCAGATAAGTATTTGCGTGGATGGATTACTGTGTATTAAATATACATCGTTTTCTACGACTGCTTTGTGATATTATGCTCCAAATATCTTTAGACATATTTAAATAGGCTATCTTTATGAATAGTCTGTAAGCTCAAATGTCTTTAGATATCTTTAAATACGTCGTCTTCAGGACTAGTCTGTAATTCTATACACGCAAAATACTCTGACTGATTAAAATTAAAGTTTACTTTTAAACGAACCAGTTTACACAGAACACTTTCTTCATCGTATGGAACATTTTCTGTTCTGTCTATTCTAGACAATTCTAGTCTGCCCACCAAAATCATATTTACAGATGATTAATCCCCTCTTTTACTTAGTTTAATTGGAGATTAGCATGGGAAAACTAAACCGAAGTAAAGGCGCTGTAAAAATTGCATTACGAGATCAGAATAATTTGTGCAGTACGAAGAGAAAGGCAGAACGTCAGTTAACTGTAGACGAAACTAAAAAAGATCGGAAACTTACAGCTTAGGCTTGAAGACTTCGGAAGGGGCTATGCTAGGAATAGTACCGGACATTTCAAGGTCTTAAGACATTAGTGGCGCCTTTTGAAGCTATAACCGAAAATAAAACTGAAGTTTATCCTTCCCTCCTTTAGAGGTTTGTATTGTGATTTTGCAAATTTTATAGCTCAATTTACAAATTTAATGATTAATAATGTGCAACTAGATGAGTCAGAGAAATAAGTAAAAGCTGTTTTGTGAAGCTAAGAATTTAGAATCGTCATCGATGATTTTGACCCACTGTTCCAACCACTTGTTCTCAGATATGAACATAAACGTCTTTTAATTGATTCTCGTATTTCTGCAATTCTTAAATTATGAAAAAATTAAGTAATCTGCTAAAGAGTCAGGCATTTTCATTGATTGTATCAATAAAAATGTAACTGCGTGAAAAGTGCTTGAATATAATCAAAATAATTTGTCGGAAGCTATATTGCTAAATGTCACCTTAAAAAAACTGGACAGGGAAGCTTGAAGGCAATTTGAATTACCTTTGAAAATCAACAAATATTCCAGATTTCGATTCCTTAATATTGTTGTTAGAACGGAGATGTACTGTGTCTCACATATTTTCGATTATCTCAAGTAGGAAGGCCTAGGTTTTCAAATGAAATGAATCATAATGCGAATAGATAGAAAGCTTTAATAATTAGTTTTAATGAAAATAATTTGAAAATTTGTATACTGTGAAAAGTTAATTATACGTTATTTAAATGTGTTTAATATCAAAACTTGATCGTTAACGGGAGGAAAGAATTCGTCAGTCGTAATAAACTGTGTGCTAACTTCATTTACATGCGGGACAGTATAATTCTTAAAAGTTCAGGGTTGTAACAAGATATATAATTCCTTTCAATTTGAAATTGATGATTGACAAATAATAGATTGTTTCAGTGAATTTAACTAAATATTGATCTATCTACCGGAGAAGAAAAGAAATCCGCGACAATTTTCTGCTCGTCTCTCTTGGCGAGCGAGGGGAAAATGTATATGGTTAAACACCGCTATGATTTTGGTGAAAACTTCAAAAGGAAATAAAATCAGTTTAAAGTCTAGCGAATTTTGTATGAATATTTTACCGAAAATGCTGCTAAAATGTTGGGGATATATTTGAGGGCATTTAATGGCGTTGTTACTGGGATGAATGGTTCACATCAACAGGTGAAATACATTCTAAATGCTGAGATTTCTAATGAAAGTGAAGCTTATTTACAAAATGTAGAAATTTCGATTTTTCCCTAAAATTACAAATTGTATATCTGTGACAAAACTTGGTATCTCAAAATTTATCGATTCCTGAGCATGTGGAATTGGCAGACAGTAAGTTTTAAATTTCTTCCTAAATAGGTGCATTAATTGGAAGTGGATTGTTTTTGATATAGTAAAAGAGAGAACAAATTTGTTTGGTGAAAGAAAAACGTATTTTGCAAAATACTGAATCTGCGTATTTGGTAACAAGTTCTGGTCCTCCATGACCGGATCTATCTCATTTTTACTTAGTGAATAAATATAATTTAAATGAGACACTGGAACCTTTTTTTGAGCTAGAATCTGTTGGTATATGCTTTTTCCTTACGTGATAACGACCAAGCCATGAAGATATTTAAACAAGCAGTGCGATAGAAAATTAGAAATAATACGTTAGAACTACCTTTCCGTAAGCATTGGAAAGAATTATCGGGTAATTTTCCTTTAGCCAAGCAAATATTTGCGATACAAGCAACCAATACTTTATTCACAATATAGGAAAATTTCGATTATTTAAATCAAATCATAGTGGAGATTCCCGAAATAAATGAAGACAAACCAAAACACTATTTACCACATCAAGCCGTGAATAAGAAGGTAAAGCCACAACCTCTACGTATATTGTTTTTGATGCGACACCTCCAAAAGCTAATGAGCTGCCGTAAAGTGACTGTCTGTAGCCGGGCCAGAATTTCAATCCAAACCTTCTAGGTCAGGGGTCGCCAAAGTGGTCTATATAGACCCCTAGGGGTCTATTTAACAACAGTAGGGGTCTATCTGACCCAAGGGGTCGAATGGGGGTCTATTGGGACTCGAAGGAAAAACAGTTCTTAATACGCAAATTAAGCGACGATTTTAAACTGTGCTTTGCTGATTTAGAAAACATCGACATCCCTGATTGGATTATTGCGCCATTTTCGGCGCAAATTGATAACGTCGACACCAACATACAATATGAGCTTGCTGAACTATTGTCCGATCTTGAAGCAAAAACGCTTATTAAAAATTTGACAATACATAAATTTTGGACTAATATAAATATAAAGCAAAAATATGTGAAACTTTACGAAATGGTTCAGCCATTTATGCTGGCGTTTCCAAGTTCGTATATGGTTGAAGCCGGTTTCAGTCACATTAATTCAATTTTAACTAAAAACAGAAATAAATTAAATGTGGAGCTTCGAGGGGATTTACGGTTAAAATTGACTAATTTCGAACCCAATATAGCAAACCTTGCCAAGAAACACCAGGCACACTCATCTCATTAAGAAGTAAAAAATATGTAGCTACTTTACTTACTGTTTCTGATTTATTAAATATTTAGAGTAATATATAGTTTTATTTTAATTACCTGAAAATTATCTTTGTGGGGGTCTATGGAGATTTCAAAAAATTATATAGGGGCCGATGATCGAAAAAGTTTGGCGACCCCTGTTCTAGGTCTATTGATCAGTTTTAGGCTGAGCGGAGATTCAGTTCCGTCTGATATTCGTTAAGCTTTCCTTCAAATTGTTATGACGGTTAATGATAAGGATGCAATGTGAGTTTTACGGGCAGATAATACTCCTTGTGTACAAAAGACCAAATCTTCAAGTCTATCGCTTTAACAAAGTACTTTTGGGGATTAGTGATAGCCCATTCTCGTTGGCGGTATCATCAACCATCACATTGAAAAATGTAGAAGAAATGGTACTTACATATTATCCCGTCGACCGTTGGCGGAAATTTTGGCAATGGTCGCCAATCGTTACTGCGGGATTTTAAAGGAGATGGTCATCCATAATTGGCACTACTTGGTCGGTCGACGGGACAATATGCAAGTACCGAGAAAATTGTCCCACAACTGTGCATCTGGATTCCTTAATGTGTATGGATGATTGGATTACAGATCAAGATACTCATAAAGATACATTAATTTTCTTTTCCGCTAAGAAAATCATGATGGATGGAGGAATGATGATAAGAAAATTGAGCAATAACGATCCTTCCTTGATGGCTCAGCCGCCAGAAGAAGGTTTTAAAACTTATCTCACAAATACGTCGGTCAATTTGAGAACTATCAAGACGAAAACTGTAGGTCTTGCACAGTGATTGTCTAATGTTAGAGGCTAAAGGGCTATAAGAATTCATTTCTGCCAATGAAAAAAATAAAAGATTTCTTTTGCAAATCATCGGAATAATTTTCCATCCTCTGCGGTTGTTTACGCTCTTTACTATAAGAATGAAATGTATTATGCAAGAACTCTGGAGAAGAAAATTACATGGGAGGAGAATTTACTTCCGAAAGCAGTTGAAAGGTGGCTAAATTAGTGTAAAGAGTTACCACTTTTAGCTGAACTCAAAATACGCAGTTTAGTTCTAGAATCTAGGAGTGAAGAAATTAACGACAGTATTGAGATTCATAGCTCTTGTGACGCTTCTGAACTTGCATATGAGCTTCAGTTTATGTGAAGGTGAAAAGCGAAAACAAAGTAACTGTAAATCTCGTCACGTCTAAAAGCAGAGTGGCGCCGATTGAAAGTATAACGTTACCTTGACTTTAGCGACTAAAAGTTTTGCTAGCAGTTCGTTTGAGTTGCAAAGTACAAGAAATTATCAGCCAGAAAAAATGCTCCACCATGTTTCATTAGACAGATTCGCAGATAGTCCTGTTTGGGATAAAAAGTGTTTCTAAAGAAATGGAAGCAGTTCATGGCAGTCGGGTTAAGAAAACGGAAAAGTTGACAATTCCTGGTTTTTCATTTTTCTAAGAAAGGACAATCCTTGAGATATCTTCTCTAGGAGTCTTAATGCTGAATACCTTCTGCACAGTGAAAAATTGTGATTACAGATCGTTGGTTTTACGTACTGGCGAACTTACAAAAAGCGCTTCTGAGTGTCCAGTACCAAAGGAGGAGGAGTACCTACCAGAACTGTAATCTGAGGATTCTAAAGAAAACATCGTTTTAAATTCAGTTTCTGACAAAACACTTTTAGTTTTTTTACTTAATCGTAATAATAGATTTATAACTTTAAGTTTAAGCGAATTTTAAGTTTTCTTTTCAGGTCTATAAATAATTCCAGGAACTTATCCAACAAGAGAAGATTCCCCTCAAATCTGATGAATTGCCAGAAGCTGAAGAATATTTAATAGTCAGTTTCAAGGCAACGAATTTTATGCAGAAATGGCAGTCTTGTGCAAATGCTTCCAGTAAATGCTAGTAAGTCAAGTGCAAATGCTTTTAGTAAATGCGAGATTTTTAATTTATCTCCCTTTTCGGACAGTAAGGATTTAATAAGTGTAGGTGATAGGTTAGCGAATTCCCAGCTGTCCAACTCAAGTAAACAATTTTTTTTAATCACCCTCAAAGGTTAAATTAACTGAAATGATTTTAAAAGTTATTTTTATAAATGTTTCATTTGTATACTCTGTAAAATAATTTGTGATATTCTTCTGTTATCGGGAATCGGATTCAGAAATGTATGTATGTACACTGGTGTGCAAAACTTAAGCAACAGTGTAAAAATTTAGCAGATAGCCGTGAAATTGCAGAAAAGGAGGTCTGGAGATCAGTACAATGAACGCGTAAGTCAGTAGAAACGTCACGCGTATGCAAATATTAGGAACGAAACGTCAGAGGCGACATGAGCGTACACAAAACGAGTGATGCCGGCGCGCGCAGCTCAACATTAGAATAAAAGGAAGGACGGAGACGCAATTCAACATATTTGCTGCAACTGCCAATGAGTCAGTTTGTGAAATATGGCTAGAAGAAATCACCTGGACGACTTCACACGTGGAAGAATGATTGGAAAGCTGGAGGAGGGGCGTACTGTCACTAGTGTAGCTGCAGAGTTCGGAATCAACAAAAGTGTCATTTCGCATGCTTGGAAAGCATTCCAAACCACAGGTACAGCTGTTAGAAATGTTGGTGGTGGCCGCCCGAGGACGACTTCTGCAGGGAATGACCGATATATCGTCCTGTAGGCGAAAAGAGGCCGACAGCAGTCAGCAAGCGCCATTGCTCAGCAACGGGGCGACAAGTGTTGCAGTTTACTGTGGCCAGACGCCTTCACAAAGGGGGCCTATTCGCACGCCATCCTGAACGCTGCCTCCCGTTGAAAGTTGGCCACCGACGCCACCATTTACAGTGGTGCAGAGAGCACAAAAACTGGACAACTGATCAATGGAGTCGTGTCCTCTTTACGGATGACAGTCGGTTCAGTACCAGAAGCGATTCTCAATGCATTTTGACTTGAAGAGAGGTCGAGACCCGGTTTTATCCCAGTAACATCAAGGAAAGACACCGTAACGGTGGTCCTGGAGTTCATGTGTGGGGAGGCATTATGCTGAACGGGCGAACTGAGCTCCACGTTTTCGACAGAGTGTCTGTAACAGGGGATCGCTATTGTGAGGAGGTACTCCATCCCCATGTGCGTCTGTTCCGAGGTGCCATTGGCCCAGACTTAATTTTTATGGATGACAATGCACGGCCACATCGGATTCTTTCTGTTGAGGAGCTACTGGAAAGTGAAACTATCACTCGAATGGATTTGCCAGCGTACTCCACAGATTTAAATTCCATCGAACATGTGTGGGATGCTTTGGGGAGACGCATTGCAGCACGCTTATATCCTCCGGAGAACACCCAACAACTTAAACAGAAGCTGATTGAGGAATGGGCACTCCTACCGCAAGAAATGTTGCACCAGCTGGTTCTTAGTATGCGGAGACGGTGCGAGGCAACCATTGCAGTGAGGGGAGGGCATATCCCATATTAAGGAACATCTGCTTGTTGTTCTTCCTCTTGGATAGTCAATCATGAGTCACGATACTATGCGTTCAATAAAGCTTGTTTTTGTTTGATTCCATACCGTATGCATTGTATTCCTTTTTCAGCTCCGATGCTTTCGTTATCCTTTACGTACATAATACTCTCTTTCATTTCTGCATTTCATGTCTATCAGTTGATTTCTCGTGGAGTTATGGCAAAAAACCCTGCTGTTGCTTAAGTTTTGTACACCAGTATACGTTTGGACATATATACAAGCACACACACATACATACATAAACACGTGCATACATACATATATTTCTGGATGCGGTCGCAAAAACAGAAGAGTAGCTAATTTTTTTAGTAACAGCTAATTTTAAACAGTGGTAGAAATGTCTTTGCAGTTTTGTTTTCTTAATGCTGGACAGTCAGTTTTAATTTTAATTATTTTGAAATTTGTTACAAAATAAATTTTAGCAATAGTAGACATAAAAACTAGCAAAGGTACGGAGCGTGTTTATACATTTTTAGAACATTACGAGGCCGTTTGATTAATGTTTAAAATGTAAAGAATATTTTTTTGAATATTCGATCTGATAGCCTTTTTTTTATGGATCATAAGTCATGTAATTATGATTGATCCATGATAGAAGCGCTTTCCATAAAATTTCCTGGGGTACTGATTACCAATTCCTTTTCCGCTGCTTCCCGGAATCCATCAATCGTCATAGATGACGTTAGAGGACTTTAAAACTTTGCAGGAATACGTTGAAAATGTGTATATACAATATCTGTATCAGTCTTCAGTTTTTCAAGAAATGCAGGGTACTTTTTGAAGTATGACTTTTTGCTTTGTCTCGATGATGCTCTTTAAAAGTCATTGAGTGAAAGAAACGGAATTTCACTTATAAATATCAAAAGTAAAACATTCTTTTGATTGTACGTTGAGTTAATTTTAACATATTTTTGTACTTTTCTTATTTTTGATTTCCCATTGTATGAGAATTCTGTGAAATTTTCTTTGCATTGACGGAACCAGATATGGTATTCTGTTCACTTCAAATAACTCTGGCAGATATAAAATAAAATTTACTTTCAAAAGAACGAGTTTACACTGTCCTCTTCCATTTATCGTTTTTATATTCATATTTATATTTATTTTGCTAGTTTTGGCATTTTATATATCATGTATATATTTCACTTATTATTCTAAGGCTGCGGCCCTTGTTACCGCCGTCCTTTTTTTAGCATCCTCTTTCCCGCCCTCGAGCAACCTCTTAAGTGGTGCGCTTCTCGGCCGAAGGGGTAAAGTAGGAGCAAGCTCCTTCGGTAAGTCTCATGCGACCCTCAGACAGACAAAGTACCGAGTATCACCCGAGACCGCAATGCGCGTTCGGAAAATCAGTGCTCATTGTGTCCTGCAATTCACTGTTTGTAAGTCCCTTAATTTGTTATACTGCAGTAGACAGATTAAATATGAAAATTTACTCAGCTTTGCTGAACGCTGGCCCGTGGAAGATAAAAGTATTCTATTTTAAGGTGTGGCAACACTTTTTTTTTTTTTCAATTAGCGGTGTTTGTTGATTAAAATCTGAAAGACTAACATCTTACATTTTGCCGAATGGCAACAATCTGCGCGCTGGAGATAAAAATGTTTTATTAGTGTTGCACTGCTCACTCTCAAATCTAAATTTATTTATAAAAAAATTCAAAATTCTGCCTCGAGGTGCAAATGTTCGGGTGGAAATTCAGAATTTGGTAGCTCTAGCTGTCGCTGTTTTTCCGAAATACGAGGAATATAATATCTTCGGCATTTAATGCTAGAGATGGCTACCTTCTAGAGAAACATCTGGCGATCCGCGCGATAATGTTTACAAGTATGGTAATCTGAAGGTTTAACAGCGAGTGCCAATTTGCTGATTAAAATATTCTTATTTTAGATTTTCTTTGTCATATTGTTTCTAAAGAATTAATGTCTGAAATATGAAATGTAATAAAAATGAATGGTACTCTTCTATTATCGGAAGTGTGTATGTACATACACATACAGTATATACGTACATACATATATATATATACACGCATACATCCATACATGCATATAATCATACATTTCTGAATCTTGTTCCGAAAACAGAAGAGTACCAAATGAATAATTAATTCAGTTTACAATTAAATTGATTAAAAATACAGATATTTTTCTTACCCTTGGCGTTACGTTAAATTTTTCGGCCCTTTTAACAAATATTTGTGATTTTAAAATTGAAATCGTAATAGTTAATTAATTGCAGAGTTAATTCAATACTAGAAGCATTCTCTCAAACTAAAGAACACTGCACTTATATACTCGTACGTTAACTAATTTGCATCCTGGTGGAAGCTGGCAAATCTAGACGTGTTATTAAAAACTGCAAGATAACTGGATAAATTAACGCAAAATGATATAATTTAAATTTGCATTTTTATATTCGTGAAATCAGTAATTTGCATATTTATTTCAAATGCTAAACTCAACTTAAAAAAAAAGAAAGAATTAATAGCAAATATATTTTCAAACCAGTACTTTTTAAAACTGGATCAATAAACTTTGATAGAATTACTTCAGAAAACTGTAAATGTTTCATTTCGCTTCGCAGAAATTTGCAGCGTTATGGGTAAATCATTTATCAAGGTCGTCTCAAACAATTATGTCCGTTAGACTAACGAGTTCTGATTACTGGGCTTCTACACTGATTACTGTATCCTTATGTATGAAGATTAATGTCTGTTTCAAAGCTAAGCACTTTTTTAAACAGAGTTTTGAATTTAGTTTTACTAATTTTTTATGCTACAATGCCATTTCAGGAAATTTGATTATCCTAATAGTAAATATAATCATATGAAATGCCATCAATATCCATCCGTCCGCTATTATTAATTTTCACTAAATTTACAGCAAATGTACATTATTTTCAAAATCTATTCTCATTATTTATCGAAAGATATAGTATTTTTAATTAAAAGGTGTCTTTTTCACGAATGAGGTGTCTTTTTCACTTGTAATATTGGGAAAGAAGATAGTTTTTTTTTTAAAGTTTTTTTAATTAAGATATTCATTTCCCTGGAATGGCAATATTATTTTTATTTACACTTTATCCTCATAAGTTGTTTAATTTTAGTTTGGCGACTTTTTAGAGTTCAGCCAAGCATTTTGTCGCAAGTCACCCGTGGATCAAAAAAGTAGAGATTAACTGTTAATAATTTATTAATTTATGAAATGTATAGCTCATGAGAATTATCGGGTTTAGTTTGTTTTGGATCCAAAAACTATTAAATAACTGATATACTTTGTAAAGTATAATTTGCTAATCTAACCAGTTGTTATGATTTAGATCTTTACTGTCATTTCTCATTTCCGTTTCCCTACCAAAATGCACAACAGGTTTAAGAGTTTTTTTTTTTTTTTTTTTTTTAAGTTTTTTTTTTTTTTTTTTGGTTGTAACCCAGCGATAATTCACTGTATTAGGAGTTTGGACTAGTTTATGCCACCAAAGAACACCAAATTCTGTAACTTTATGTTAAAAAATTTGTAGAATTTTAACACTCAAAACTTTCTTGAACTACCTATCATATAATGAAATCTAGAGAGCAAAATCTGGGTAAAATATGGTGCTGATAAAAGCTTCTTTATGATAACTTTCTATTCTTAACAAAAATAAACATTTTCTAGCATTTTCTTTAAACTGTTCTCTAACTTTTAATATAGTATTAATTTTTTATGCACGTTTTAAAAGTTATGCGTATTCATGAAAATTGGTTGCCGCAATTTCTGGCGAAGGTAATCTATTTAAAATGCGATTTATGAAGTATTTTTTCACTTACCATTTAAAAAAATTTCTTTCCGATATTATCAAAAATTTAAACCAGAATTTTATCTCTTATACGAATTATATCCCTTATATTTATTCTTTCATATATATAAATTCTGATATATATATTTCATTTATATATCAGAATTGTGAAATATCATATAACATATAAGAAAATAAAGCCCTTCCTTTGAATAAAAACTCAACGCAACAGTAAAGAATTATTCAAATTATTAAAACAACAGATACATCTTTATGGTCTGAAATCGAAGCGCTTTATATACCCTTAAGAATTAATTAACTTTGCAATTTTAAAGTATAATGCTCCCTTTAAAAATTAAACAACACTTATTTATTTATCATAACTTTAAAGGGAGTGGTTGAGAAACTTGCATTTTCTACTTTCCTACTTCGGAAGATATATGATTTGAAGCAGTAGTCAAGGTTGCTACAGCATAATCGAGAATTCTTATCCTGTGACCTTAATAATAATAGATTGTAATCTCGTATGCAATTAAAAAAAGCTCACATATATCATTATACTGACAATAGATTTACGAGACGTGTGTTCCGTATTTATGTTTACCTCAGACATTAAAAAAATGTAACTTAAAATATGCTTTTCACGTTCAATATCTGTATTGCTTTTTTCCTTCTGAATTTAAAATTAGTATTAGTAGGAAGTAATTTACAACAAAAAAGTATTTAAGCCGTAACAGCTTTCAAAGCAAATTATTTATTTCATCAGATTATATTCGTATAGATAAATGTTTTTATTGTATTATGTATCATATGTAAGTAAGCTTTGCTTATTGAATAAATTCGTTCAAGGATTTCCCCCTCCCCATCTTTCCCATCCAAAATTATATGCGTATTACACTGGGCTTTTATTTGATATATAATGAATTTCAGGAAATTGTGTTATTTCTCCTTTCTGCCCAAATCTTTTCGCAAGGTATAACTGTGAGCTTAAGAAAAGGTGTTGTAATGCTTTTACTCTTCTTTACATTGAATTGTTTTGATAATTAAGGCGAAAAGATAGTATTTTATGCTGATGTAGGTTAGAATACACATTAGAAATATATTTCTAACATGCGTTTTAATTGAAGTCTTGTCTGCAATTAAAGATCTGTTAAAGTGGGAACTTTAAACGCAGTCTTCCAAATTTTTGTATTTTTTCGTTGCTATAAACTTTTCAAATTCTTGCATCACAGAGCACAATTGATAAAATGCTTTGAAATTTTATGACTTTTGTTAAGAATATCAAAAAATTCTGTTTTAGATCTGGTTCTTAAAATGCTAAAAAATTCTTAAATTATATCAGAATTTTGAAATGTCATATAACATATAAGAAAATAAAGCCCTTCCTTTGAATAAAAACTCAACACAACAATAAAGAGTTATTCAAATTACACAGTCCAGTCACATTAATGTGACCATCTGTCAAAAGCCAGAATAACCACCTTTCGCAGAGCGGACTGCTGCGAGACGTGCAGGAAGAGAGTCACATAGGTCCCTGAAGGTGTTCTCTGGGATGTTGAGCCATGCCGACTCTAATGCCGTGGCCAGCTGCGCTAGATTACGCGGTTGAGGATCCATGGCGCGAACAACTCGATCGAGATGGTCCCACAGATGCTCGATTGGGTTTAAGTCAGGTGAGTTTGCTGGCCAGGGGAGGACGGTAAACTCATCCTGGTGCTCTTCGAACCACGCACGTACACTGGCAGCTGTGTGGCACCTCGCATTGTCCTGCTGGAAGATGCCATCATCCTGAGGAAAAACAATGCGCATGTAGGGGTGAACATGGTCCGCAAGGACAGATGCGTACTTGTATTGATCCATTGTGCCTTCCACAATGATCAGTGAACCTAGAGAATGCCAGGAAAACATTCCCCAGACCATAATGCTCCCGCCTCCAGCTTGGACCGTTCCGGCAATGGTTGCAGGGTGGTTCCTTTCAGAGGTTTCACGCCTTATACGCCAACGTCCATCTGTCCGATGGAGCATAAAACGCGATTCATCCGAAAACGCAACCTGTCGCCACTCAGTGGACGTCCAGCTGCTGTACTGGCGTGCAAATTCTAGCCTTCGCCGTCGATGAACAGCAGTCAGCATAGGTGCACGAACCAGGCGTCTGCTTCGGAGGCCCAGACGCAGCAATGTTCGCTGAATAGTACTTTGGGAGACACTTTTGGTAGCCCCTTGGTTCATTTTGGTGGTCAGTTGCTCAACGGTAGCCCGTCTATCTGCCCGAACGCATCTCCGCAACCGTCGTTCGCCTCTGTCATCTATGGTCCGTGGTGCACCACATTTGCCACGTCGCTGATTTTGGACAGTCCCATTTTGCCATGCACGGTACACTTTTACCACGGCGGCACTCGAACAGTTCACAAACTCAGCCGTTTCGGAAATGCTTCCACCCTTGGCCCGAAAGCCAATGATCATGCCTTGTGATCTTGTGATCTTCAATCTACGACTAATATCGACTTCTATGAGTCTTGATTAGTAAATCAAACTGATGGAAGTCGGATAAATCGCTTCGTTTCTGCATTACGCCAACGATTGAAATGTTTTCCGAAGCCCTCACACACCCTTTATATACGCTCAACTGCACTGTGCTGCCACCTGCCTTCTGTGATTGGTTATATAACTCTGACATTGAAAGTACGTGGTGGTCACATTAATGTGACTGGACTGTGTATTAAAACAACAGATACATCTTTATGGTCTGAAATCGAAGCGCTTTAAGGTCATAAACTGGTTTGCAAATATTCTTGTACGATAATTCTCACCTTCCCTCTCGTTCAAAAAACATTCTATTAATTAGAGATGTGGCATTTTGTCCGAAAAATACAGTAAATGCAAAAGAACTTTTTTGAAGAAATTAATTAATTCTGAATTAAAATGTTTAGCGCTACAAGATAATGAGTTACATTCGTTTTCAAATTTGTGAAGTATAAGTATTTTTTTTTTTCGGGATAAAAACAAATTTTTCAGAAACGAAAAAATAATTTTTTATCTCTAATATATGTAGCGCTGACTATAATATACTTAAAGAAAGGGATGTCTTCTTAAAGACTTTCCAGGGTAACTGGTTTCGGATATAATTTTAATCAACTTATAAAGTATTTCTCCCGCCTTCTTAGCATGCCTTCGTGGTGTAGTGGTCAGGATGCTCGGCGCGTGTTCGAGATGTCCGTGGTTTGAGTCCTGGAGAGAGCATTGCTCATTTTTCACATCTCCTGCTTTCAAAAAGTACCTAATGTCTCTACATACTTACAGGAATTGAATTTATACGTTTATTTCTGTTTTTCTTTAACTACCCCTTAACCTGTGGACTGTTTTCTTAAATGTATCGCAAAAAAATATATATTTGCATGCTTTCAGGTCACTGATATTAAAGGGAATAGTTGAAATTGACATACACAAGCACCCCGGAGCCTACGGTCTAGAAAGCAAATATCAGGACACTGCCGGCCATGGCTGTCTAAGGGCTGTTTGTGCCTTCGAGTTTAGTTTGCATTGACATCTGCCTGTATGTGATTAAAAAAAAAATCACACTGTGGAAATATTATCATGCTTAAAATCAAAATTCCCTCTAATCTTCTATTTAGAACCGAAATAATGGTTATTTAAGTCACATGATGAACTATCAGTGTTCTGAACTGTTATCTTTCCACGCTCTTTGCCAATCAGTGTAATAAATAATTTTTAAAAAAAATTTTCATCATTATTTTAGTTACATATCTAATTCCTGACTTTTATAAACATTTACACATTTATTATAATTAACAAGACAACTGTTACATCATTTGGCTTCAGTATAATCGTTTGTGCTCCTTCGGAGTTAGCTGCATTTTTATTTAACTGCCGTTCTTATTATTTACAACAAACATTTTAGATATTACAGAACTTCTAAGTATCAAATTTTCTTTATAAATGAAGTTTAAAACTTCAGAAGGCTGACTGGCTGAAGGAGCTAAACATGCAGAGACAGCATGCCCGAGGACATCCTGAAGATTTTTAGGGGGTTAAGGTTAGGGGAATACGGCAGCCATACCGTGCTAGAAATGCTCTTAGACTGCAGATGCTCGTTAATGATATTGGCTTGATGAGAACGGGCATTATCATCCATAAAAATGAAATCAGGATCAACTGCTGTAGCGTAGAGTTTCACAGCGGGGTGTAGAATTTCATCCCAATAACTCTCAACGGACACAGAACTGTCTTCAGAGATTGCAGCTCGATGCGATATTCCATTGAAATTCCACACCACAATGCTACAACCGCTGAATGCGTGATACTCGACGATATTCTGGGCCTCATTCTGTGTACATTGCTCTCTGCAGACCCTTACAAGTTTATCGCCTGATTCTAGGGCAAATACGGGTTCATCGGCAAACAGGATGTTGCGCCAACAGTTCAAACAGTTCATTTGAAATGTTCAGAACACCACATTTGACCTTATGAGCTCGGCGGGTAGTGGAACACAAATATTTGTTAGTCAGGCATACAGTCATATGAAGCCTTCGGCGCGCACATTACTGGCCGATAGCCTTATCAAGTGACGCTGCAACGATGGATGCAACAATTGTGGAGGAGCTTGCTGATTCCGCTTGGCCACTGTAGAATACACTGACCTTCAGAAGGGGTGATAACCCTTTGTCGAGTAGGTACAGGTTTCCAGGGAACTATTTGACTTGCTTATAGTTGTTTCCACATTCGAGAAATTGCCGAATGATCAACGCTAAAAGCTTAAAAAAAAGCGACTTATTTGATTGATTGTCCTACTGCAGTGCATCCGACAGCATACCAACTCTAAACAGTTGCCATTCGTCTTCTTTGAGAGACGAATATGATCAAAAATTACCCTAAGAAATTTATAAACTTTTTGTATCAGCATTTAAATGAACTTCTTCAAGCTATTCAGAACGCTGGTGTCTTCAACGACTGCCTAATTAGCATATATTCGGACACTCAATTGTGATTGGCTAAAAATCACACACATATGATATTTGTAATTTTCGTTTTCATCCGCAGCGATTTTCAGCCACACAAATTCAACTATGCTTTTGAAAACCGTTAATTTGCACTGCGTGCCTAACTTCCGGAAGCCAGTCTATAAACGCATTCAAAATCTTTAATATGTGTGCAGACGCAATTATCAAAAATATGAAATCATATCTAAAGACAATCAGTATGTATATCCATCATCAAAATCTGTTCCGTCCACAATTGAGGAGGATGTAGATGGTAAATTAGAAGTACGGTTATACGTTTTAATTGTATTATGCGATGATAGAATAATGACTTGGGTAATGAGCTATGTCACTTGAAAGCCAAGTTTTTACATTGACTAGACTCACATCTAGACATTTTTTACATCAGCTAAACCCATTTTATTACTTTAAACTACTCGCTTTTTCGAACGTTTTCGTTCCTTACCGATGTAGCTGCCCCAGTGTTACTGTGAGTCCTATCAACGAAGATATCCCCCTCGCCTGAAAGTTTGTGGTTGTAAGCAATTGTTTCTTTACGTTTCCCGTAATCAACAGCAATAGTGTTACATTAAAATCATGTCTTTCAAGTCTCACTATCATTCTAGACAGTAATCTGTTATTTGCCAGATCATTCTGGCTGGGCAATGATCAGTTGCAGCGTGGGCGATTACAGATGAAGACACCATAATCATTTCAACTGTAACTTGCTGCTGCATATTCATCTAGGTTAGATAGTGGCATCTAGGCTAATGGTATAAGCTCGAGTATTAACTTTTATTTAAAAGAGAGAAAAGCTGTTTCAAATTTAATATACTATTCACAAATCCCTTCTTTGATACACAATAACATACTACATTCACTTCAGATGTGCAGTTTTATGGCTGCCTCACCTTGTACACAGAAATAATAAAATATGACTTGTTTGCAATAGTTATGGAATATTCATTCTATTTTAATTTAAAATGAATTGTCAGTTGCATCACAGTAGTTTATAAAATATAGTTGAATTATTTCTAATAAATTTTTCATAGTTCATGAACTCCTCCTATGTCCTATTTTTATACACTTTGAAAATTGGATTGTATTACAAAAATATTTGCATAATTTCATTCTAAATTAATCATGTTTTCTTTTGCTGTATCCTTATTGGGTAGTATTTACAGTAGAAAATCTGACAAATTAGTTAAATAAAGGTTGACATGTGGAGGCAATGAAGAAAGGTAAATAATTCAAATTCTTAATTATTTTTGGTTAAAAATATTTATTTGGTCTTAGATGCCAATTAAACGTTGGCATTTAGCTTTGATTCAGGTTAATTCGAGCATAAAAGCTACACTCACGTTTGTGAAAATTGCAACACCATGAAGGACTTACGCGAGTGAGCTGAAATTTTCAGGAAATGCAAAGTAGCGCATGATATGCAAATGATTAGAATTGCAAATCCGTAGCGCATGCGTATGCTGAGCAGCGCCCTCTGAACGGCTGATGGATCCGAATAAATAGACGGCTGTAGTGAGGCGTGTATGGTTATCGGTGGTTATCTGCTAGTGGTAAACGTTAACTCAATCTGTACTTATGCCTCGTCGACGAAAGAGAGCGAGATTTGAACAACTTACAGAGTTTGAACGAGGGAGAATCATCGGCCTTCGTGAAGCTGGATTGTCGTATCGTGCAGTAGCCTCTCGTGTGCAGCGTAACAGCAGCACAGTGATGCGCGTTTGGAAGCAGTGGACGGACGAGTGTCGGACAACTCGGAAATCCGGGAGTGGACCCCGAAATGTGACGTCAGCTCGCGATGATAGACACCTGGTCCGCATGGCGCGGACGGACCGTACAGCTTCCTCTAGACAATTGGCAGCACTGTGGTCAATAGCTACAGGTGTTTCATTGTGTGCTTCATCAATTCGTAGACGTCTGCTGCAGTGTGGACTGCGCGCACGGACTCCTTTATACAGGATCCCCCTAACGCACGACCATCGCCGCCTGCGGCTACAATGGGCCAATCAGCATAGAGACTGGCGTGCTGATTGGCAGCATGTCGTGTTTTCTGACGAATCCCGCTTTAATTTGTGGTACCATGATGGCCGCATTCGTGTCAGACGCTATGCCGGTGAACGCCACCTTCCGGAGTGCATTATCGAACGCCACAGTGGACGAACACCCGGAGTTATGGTCTGGGGCGCCATAGCATATCATAGACGATCTCAATTGCTACGAATTGTGGGCAATCTGAACAGCAACCGGTATATCCGTGAAGTTCTACAGCCCGAAGCTGTTCCCTTCCTTCAAAGCTTGCCAGGCGCTGTATTTCAACAGGACAATGCCCGCCCTCATACTGCTCGGATTGTTAAATCCTTCTTTGCAGCGCAGCAGGTACAGCTTCTTCCTTGGCCTGCGTGTTCCCCGGATATGTCGCCAATTGAACATGTGTGGGATGTCATTGGTCGGCGTCTTGCTCGTGATCCTCGTCCTGTTGCGTCTGCAGACGAACTTTGGGTACGCGTACAAACGATATGGAATGCTCTTCCTCAGTCAGACATTCAAACTTTGTTTGACTCCATGCCACGTCGTGTAGCAGCACTTATTGCGGCGCGTGGTGGCCACACAAAATACTGATTCTGATCTCTTGTTCTTGTTTGTTTGCTTTGAACATTTAATCATTTATTTGTACCACTACCACTCAACTGTGTATTAAATTGCATTCAATTATGACGATTCCTTCTTGGTGTTGCAATTTTCACAAACGTGAGTGTATTTAACTTACCCTACTTTAAAAGACTAATGTGATTTCATTCGCCCTTATTTCTTGCCTAACCTAATTAACAATTTTGTTTGTAACTTTATGAGATTAATGTGTTGTGTATAGTTTTCTCTAAAGGAAAGGGAAGTAAAAGCGGGCATTTATTCAGAGACTGATTTTTAGCACCAGAAGGGCTATTTGTCCAGATCCTCACTTCTTTTTCCGTATCACTTTTCAAATAAAAGAATGTTGCCAAGAAATATTATCGCTATTTATTATTTTTAAAGAAATAATGTAGCGAATATTAAAAGATATATAGCAAAACTTAACACTCTATCGGGAATTCTGAAGCTATGTTATTTTTAAATACTTTGTGATTTTGCCGTCGAATTTTATGTGGTGTAAGTGTGAAGAAGGATGATTTAACGCCAAAGGCAAAGAGACAAAAAAAAAGTTGTGAAGTTTATCTTGTTACAACAAAAAAACTAAATTTTGATATGATAAAATAAGAAAATACTGAAAAATTAGAAATAAAAATGTAGGGCGAAACTTTATCAGGAATTCTAAAAATACGTTACTTTTGAAAATTTTATGTGGTGTAGGTACAAACAAAGCGAAATTAAACAATAAAGTTAAAAAGAAAAAAAATGTTGTGTTGGTAGTAATAAACCTAAAAGCAGGTGATAAACTACATGCTCAGCAAAAGCATCAAAAATCTTAACAGACTCTCTCGTGCGACGTTAAAATCTGAATCTTTTCAGATTTACTCTCTCCCCTTCTCCTTTTTTTTTTTTAATAATCATTAGTAATTTTTATGAAATTTTATTTCTTTTTCATTCTTAAAGCAGCAAGAAATAACTTTTAGTTCTGAAAAGTTTGCTAACTTTCCTGTTATTCTAACGCGTCGTAGACATGCGAGTTGGCAAAAAGAAATGAAATCTCTAAAATCAATTTTCATAGATTTCAACGGCTTTGAACACATTCATCGAAATAAATAAAGTTTTCGAAGCTAAGTTAACAGTCATAAGAAGCTAAGTTAACAGTCAGGTGCTCAAAAAGAGTGTCTGAAAAAAGCGTCAAATAAATTATCAAGCATTTATGAAATAACTTAACAAGAGATAAAAGAACAGATGACAAAGTAAAATGAAAATACTTCATCGTACTTACATTATACTTAGTTTGTTATTGATAAGTTAGAACATTTCAGTAGCTGAAGCTTAGTTTTACTCTACAAAGCAGAATAAAATTCGAATTTAAATTGACGTATAAGAGGAGGGGGTAACTTGCTGATTTTAAAATGATCATGCGAATGGTAATTATTACACATACATCCAAAGAAATTTAGAACAGAAAATGATGTACAACGAGCTATTATTTATGAAGTAAGTAGGAAATTATAGTAAGTACTTTGAAGACGTTACAATAAGTAGAAGTAGTTTATTAAGTAGTAAATTTGGAGCTATTGAAAAATAACCGGAATTAGGACAAGTCGGGTAATCAGGGAATTCTGTAGCGTTTAACTTGAATATAACTCTGAAATTAGTCGCTTTAATGTTGGAAGATTTCAAAACTAAATAATGTTTTTACTTTACAATGATTCTGTGCTGTTCCATTCTGTATGGGGACCAATTAACCGATATGGGGACCAATTAACTGTATCTAGAGAAAACATACAACAGTTTCAAAGTAAAATTCTGAGAAATATAGATGTTGCGGGCGAAGTACGAAACGCCGGCATTCTATAGAATGCCTAGGCATTGTATACATTGCCGGACGTTTTTAGGCAAAGTATGAACTATGAGAATTATTACATACTTTCCTTAGGCATTGTATATAATACCTAGGCATTCTATAGAATGACAAATGCTCTTTAGGCAAAGTATGAAAAAAAGGTTATGATAAGGCTATTATTTAAAAGACGTTCATTCCTCAAAAAATACAAATGTTATTTTGAAAAATTAATGAAAGAGGGCCATTAAAAATCTGTTATTCGAAATATGTAAAAGAAAATAGTGGGATGATCTTGATACAACATAATAAATTTGTATTTCCTATCTGGTTGAGACAGGGAATCAATAAGATCTACCTGTCAACAGAAATTAAATTCAGAAGCAATCATAAGTTTCACATCCATGCCCTTTTTTAACAGCCTTTTTTTCTTTCCTTTTTTTTTTTTTTTTTTTTTTTATTTTTTTGGCAGGGCTCACACAAAGGTGGTTGTACAATTCAATACCATTACGTGTAATGCTTTTGTATTTGCTTGGAAATTCTTTCAGCATTTTGTCACGTCGTCCGTGTGCAGTACTCAAATGAGTTTTCGTGAAATACGAAAATTAACTCAGCGTCCATAACATAATACTATATAGTACTGACGCTTTCTTTAACAAGGTAAATGAATGTGCTTCTGCTTTTTACAAACATCACATCCTAGCAATTCAGCATCCAGTACTCTCGTGGTTCGTTCTTAATAGTAATTTTGGCTTTTTTATGTCATTTACTAACTTCTGTCAAGTAGTTTCGGTTCTTCGAAACGAATCGGAAATGTACTTTATACTTTGCCGGTTTGTCATTTGGCATTCTATAAAATGCCTAGGAAATGTGTGAAATATGAATTGTTTCATAAACTGCCGGCTATTTTTAGGCATTATATGCAATGCCTAGGCATTCTATAGAATGCCGGATTTCATACTTTGCTGGTAATATATGTAATGCTTCCTGGTTTCTTTGGAACGCTGACATCCATAAAAATCTTAAGATAAAATCAATAGATGTTGATTTCTTTAGTATGTATAATACCGAGTTTTCCATAAAAATTCAGAATATTTAGCTCTACATTTATGACTCGACAGAGTAAGAAGTAGTGGATGGGATACCAAAACTTCTGTATTCAGTTTACAGCCACAGACCACCGCATCGTACAGCTTCGTCTCAATGGATCCAATAGTCTCCCATCGCTCTGCATTTCCCACCAAACCTCTCGAGAACAGCCAGTATGTTATGATGTCTTAAAAGCTCTCATGTTACACAGAAATATCCGAGCCTTCTACGAAATTTAAATCCAGGACCAAAGACACGGCAGTCAACCATAGCTATCCATTATACCGATCAGGGCGGATTATGACTCGACAGTTGATTTCAGTTTCTAAAACTTAATGGGCTAAATTCTATAATCCGAACAGTTAAAAGGATTTCCGATAATATATGGCGAGTGCTCAAAGTGGCAATGTTTATTTTTCTCTCGTAGATTATTAATCCAGCTTAAAAACGCAGAAATCGATAAGCATTTTATCATTATATTTTTGGTGCATATTAATTGATTTCTCGAATATGTACTTTGCGGTAGTTATCGACCTGCATATTCGTTACGAAAACGGCGTTTACATTTAATTATTGGTGGATATTCAAATCCAAAAAGCATGATGCTTTGGACTACTCTATAAGCCTTTTTTGCTGTTTTGGTCCACCAACGCAGTTTGGGTAAGACAGCTGAACAATAGTAGCTCGAACCAGGTTCAGATTTCGACTCACGGGTTGGCTGCACGAGTATTTTCGTGGTAAAATAAAGAGAAAGGCTTAATTGTACAAATTTCCAAAGGAATAAAAGCTCATTAACAGAACTGCACAAAAAAGAACTTAAATTTTACACTCTGATTTCATGAGCGGCCGTCTTGTATTTTACTTTTCCCTTGAAAATTAAATATAAGCCCATAAAATTCTTTAAAAAAAATGAAATAGTGTTACTACTGTATACTAGAACATGCTAAGTTCATGAAACGTGGTTTCCTCTGTAATTTCAGTACCTGGGCATTAAAATGTTACGTAATTCTTTGTTACGATAAAAAACTCGACCAGAAGCAATTATGGATTTACTGAAATTTTTAAGTGTCATTTAAGAATGTCATTATTCCTTAAACAATTTCATACTGGATAATATTGTAATAATTGTTAGAATTATATAGTTTAATTAAATGTCCTTCTCAGATCTGAGAATGTAAAAATACGTAACAGTCATTAATTAAATTAGCTTCAATAATTAAATTTTCTTCAGAAAAAGATCAGAATTTGAAAATTCTCCTGTTTCATTAAACATGAGAAGCAAATAATAATTCATATTTTGTGAAAACGGCAAATTTAATGAAATTATATGGATTTTTACATAGTCTTGATGATGATAATTTATATTTAAAAGTAACATTTAGATAACCGGTCTTTACATTTTCTGTACATAATTTATTATAATTAATTTAAAAAATCCCATTCAGTTTCCGAACGTATATTTCTTTATTTTACATTTATTTCAGGTTTCGAACCAAATTTTCATTTTAGAACGTTTTATTATTTTCCTCTTTTTCATCTTTTTTCTAAATACTCGATTATATATATATGTTTTTTAAATGATAATTCATCGCGAAACATCTAGTGAGTTTCATGATAAGCATTGTACCTATTTATCGTGAGTAAAGCGTGAGAGTTTTTCCTATATTCCAGGTAAGTCTTAATTTTTTTTTTTTTTAAATCTAGAATAGAGTACAACTATCTTTCGAATGGCGAAAGGTCATTACCCCAAAGACTAGAATCTTGAAATTGAGTAATCAGCTGGGAGAGAACACTGTACTTTCGAAATGACAATCACATCAATTTAAAAACTAAGCGCGATCTCTCATTTAATGATAATGTCTATGGTTGATGTCTATGATCTCATTTAATGATAATGTCTATGGTCTGTGAGCATGTAATTCGATGATACTGAAAGATAGCTGATTTAGTTGTTTAAATTAATTACAGGAAACCACCTAACCCGAGGTAGTGAAGGAAACAGAAGCATACAACGTCGAAGAAATAGATGCAGAAGTGAAGTATAGACGAGGATAAAAGAATTACGACCCCCCCCGGGTGCCCTGGATCCTCTCTATTAGAAAAAGGGTTCAGTTTTTAAACATCGTTGATGTTAAAGATGTTTATCAATAAGCATGAACTGATTACGACTCGTCTCGTTAAATGTGGCTGTCGCTGTTATAAGAAATAGTTTTGTTTTTAAAATAATTACAACGTGAAACAGGTATATCCGCCTTGTGACAAAATTTTTTAATTATCAATAATTTATTAGCTATTTACTCTGCGCGTATAATCTAACTTAAAGAGCGCGTATATTCGGATAATTATTAAAGTCATAAACAAAAGAGAGATAATTAATTATCTTCTTGTGTTTTGATGCTGTGATAGTGCTGATTTTAGAATATGTAATGTCTATTGGGACAGCAGAAAAAACAAATAGATATGCGATACGTTGTGTGAAAGATATTCATGATACTTTTTACTGAGCAGTGAATATATATGGTTTCAGTTTGCACTGGAAAAAAATGAAAAACATTTGAGAATTCATATAGTATCTAATTAATTAAATAATAATTAGTTAGATATGATTTCATAGATTAATCACCATGTTTAGTTCCATGTAAAAATAAAAATTATTTTTTTACACAAAAGCTCTGATAAGTTGACACTTTTCTTTAAAATAAATTTTATTACTTTTTTATGCAGTTTCTGCGAAACGCGTACTCTTTCGTTGTAAATGTTTTCATTTTTACTTCCTTGTACGAAGTAAAGGAAATAGTGTAATCACAAAAAATTTCCAGTATCATATTTCAACGAAAATATCCATTTTGACCGCTATCTAATGTAATTTAACGATGTTTTTGCATGATATCTTTACGTAAGGACAGAATAAAAGACTCTTTTCCTCCAAGCGAATTATAAAACTGATTTGAAACAGATTCAAAAGAGATTTTTTTGTGACGTCTGTACGTACGTATGTATATATCTCACATAACTCAAAAACGAGTAGGCTCAGACCTTTGAAATTTTGTATATAAGACTGCCATAACATGCAGTTGTGCACCTCCTATTTTGGTTGCAATTGGCCGCACCGAAAGTATATAAATATATATATATATATATATACCCACTCTGTTACTCGGCTGAGTGAGTTCAGATTTTTTTTATTCTTATTTTTGGTAAACTGTGCGCATTTTGCTTTAAAAATGATTGAATTATGTTATTATTATCTTCTGGTTAAGGTTTTAATTAATCTGCATGCAATAGTTGTAGAATTATCAACAATTTAATAGTTGTTTAAGTGCGGCTAAGTCTATTTTTTTTACCATAGCGGCCATACTTATTTACATTTGAAACTTAGCAGAATAGTGAATTAAGTCTTTCTGCACCTTCAGTGCCTTTCGGCGAGTGGGACCAAAAGGAAACTTTAGTTTTGTGCACCGAAATATCTGCCTTCTTGCCTGCTGGCCGAATTGCTTGTTTTGCGAAGAAACTGTAATTTCAATTGTAATTTTTTTAAAATTGTTTTAACTGTATTTGGTGTTTTATGTTTTCCTATATCTTTCAATTTTTAATGAAGCTGTTTTGAGTTTTTATGTATTTTTGCCGCGAAGTGAGAAGTGAATTAATTGAATGAAAAATATATCTCTAATGAAATTCGAGGAAATAAGTTTAAATGAAATGCAGAAAAATGTGCGTAAATTTAATACCCGTACAAGGAAATCATGTGGTGTATCATATTTTTTCCTTAGGAAAATGTATGGTTTAACTGTGAAGAAAAATTACCTGTTTTTAAAATTATTGGGTTATAATTGAAACATTTTTTTCGTTATAACACAAAATGCAGAGTTTTATTGTAAAGGCCATTACTTAAAGATTATTCAATTTCATTCAGTTTGCTTTTATTAAAATCGTTTAACATTTAGAATCGAAAGGGAAGAATAGAAGAAAATGCTTATATTTGTAGATGAGGGAAAAAAAAAGTTTAGCAATACCATAATAGAAATATTTAATTTAATGTAATTTATCGCTTTTAAACTGATACGAATATGGATTTGCTTCACATGAATATTTTTGAATTTTACAATGTAGTTTACCTTGACATTAAGTTCGGCAACTCCTGCTCGATACTTTAGAGGTGCTGCCATTTAATGTGAATTAAAATCTTTCTTGTCCGTTAAATTAAAAATGTGCACTATCTAACTAACTGAACGACGTAAAAATAATACACCTACTTTTCTATAGATTTTGTTGTTAATACCTTAATTGCTGCAATTTATAATACATCTTGTTCATGTGATTTTTAATATACTAATTGATAAATTTTAAAAAAATTTTATAAATATTTTTTACCATTATTGTAATTTATGAAATTGTTTTCTTATGCCAAATATTATACGGATGGTAACCATAAAAGTCTTTATTTTTGTCATCGTAGACTAATTACAATATTTCTAATTACGATAATGTTTTAAATGACGCTAATATTTATATCTTGGTATTTTTAAATTTTAAAAAACAATTTTGCAAAAATTACGAAATCTAACTTTTTATCCGATTCCTTTAGTTATGTTTAGTAAAAGATTATACTTAAAAGGAAACACCAAATATAAAAAGCTTGACACCTGAATGACAAAACTGGCTGAGATATTTAATTTAAAATTTTTGAACTTTTGTCATCTTTTTCGCATTGGCTTGAGGATTCGGTTAAAAATAAAAATACTTCAAATTGAATTTTTCGCCTTTAATACAATTCAGTGACATTTTTTACGTACTTGTACGAAGTAAAGGAAGTATTGTAATAGCGAAAAATTTCGGGTATCATATTTCAACTAAAATATCCATTTCCACTGCTATCGAATGTAATTTAATGATGTTTTTGCGTGACATCTAAGGATAGAATAGAGGACTCTTTTTCCCAAAACGGATTGTAAAATAGATTTACAATGGATTCAGAAGAGATTTTTTTCGTGACGTCTATATGTACTTATGCATGTGTCTCGCGTAATTCAAAAACGAGTAGTCTCAAAACATTGAAATTTTCTATATGGAACTGATATAACACGTAGTTGTGCACCTCCCTTTCTGGTCGTAATCGGCGTCACCAAAAGTATATATATATATATATATCTGTTCTGTTACCCGGCTTGGTGAATTCAGTTTTTTAAATTCTTATATGTTGGTAAAGTGTGCCTTTTTTTGCTTTAAAAATGACGGTTATGTTGTTCTTATGTTCTGATCAAGGTTTAATGCCTTTAGTTTATCTGCATGCAATAGTTGTAGAATTATCAACAATTTAAAAGCTGTTTTATTGCGGCTAAGCCTAATGCAGCAGCCATATTTGTTTACATTTGAAACTTAGCACAGTAATGAATTAAGTGAGTTTTCACACCTTTAGTGTCTTTTTGCCGAGTGGAACCAAAATTAAACTTCCAGTTTTATGAACTGACTGTCTTCTTGCTCGCTGGCCGAATTGCTTGTTTTTGAGTAGGAACTCTAATTTTAATTATGCAAATTGTTTTAAATGTAAATGGTGTTTTATGTTTTCCCAATACTTTTCAATTTTTATTGAAGATAATTTATGTATTTTTCCTTTGCCACGAAGTGAGAACTGAATTAATTGAATGAGAAATATAGCTGTAATGAATTTCGAGGAGATAAGTTTAAATGAAATGCAGCAAAATATGTGTATAATTTAATAGGCCGTACAAGGAAGTCATATGGTATCCATATCAGAATTTTTTAACCAATATTCAGCAAAATTTTCAATGCACTATTTTATTCGATTAAAAGACATTTATAATAATTACAATTTTTGGACGTGAATTTGTTTAAAAGCAACGTCTTAAAGGCGGCATGTTAGATAACAGCAACTTATTTTTCATGGTTTGTTGCATGATTTTTCGTAATTAATTTTAGACGAATTTTAATTTACGTTCCTTATTTCACGAGTTTCACTAGCGCTCCCAACTGGGAAGGTTAAATATGAAATAATTTTACCTGTTTATCACAGAAATAAAATCCGATTAACAATCATTATCTTCAGCCCAATTCTAATAAAAGTTTTCATACTGTTTATTTCTTTTCGTAAATTTTCCGCGCGGTTGCCTTGACCTCTGAATGTAAGAATTTTTTTCTATGCTAGCGCACTTTTTTTTACATATGAATAGATATTTTTCCCTTAGATGTGGACGTTAAAACTCAAATTTATTGGGATGTCTCCGATTTCAGAAGTCGTTGACCTCAGACCTCTTTATCATTTCTCAAACTTGACACCTGACTAGTTGATGCTTGTTAAGAAAATAGCAAATATTATTCAGACACGTATCTGTATCCAGTTTTACAAGAAATTTCTATCTCTAATGAGATATTTTTTTTTCTTTTTTTTTATTCTCCCTCCTCTTAGAAGGTTAAAAAAGTGCCTTGACTCCCGATAATTAATTTTGTTTTTTCTACTCATACTGTGCTTTGTGAGGCTTCACCTGACAGTAGTATCTTGAAAACTTTTGAAGTTATGCGATACGTAAATTGCACTTTGCTGATAGAAGATTCAGTTATGAAATTGTCAAAAAAAAGCGGAAGTAATCGTTCAAAAAAGCAATCCTGCTTTCTAAACAAAGAATCATTTACATTTTTAATAAAATAGTACAATGTACATTTATTTTTGGATATTAAATACGAAACTTTGATTTCAAAATATCACATGGACCGCTGAATGCTAGTACTTCGGTACGGGTTTCGAATCCCGGCGAAAGAGTTCACTGCATGAACGTTTTCTTGGTTTTCCCCATGTGTAAACTGTAATATGAGCCAGTTTTCCCATAGAAAGCTCTCCACGAAAGCATCCCCTTTCCTTATACAAATAACCCTCGAATGCTTTGTCATAATCAAATAAATCAAACCAAACCATATTCTAGGCCTTGAATTTTTGCTAAATTTGTAATGGATTTGTGTGTATTTTGCTGTGCTTACCATATGACTTGTATGTATATATTTAAAACAGTAGCAGCATATTTATGTGTGGCAAGATACTCCTTCATAAATAAATGAAAATTTTAATTTTTTAAATATAATCTTAATAGTTCCCGACTACCAGAAGTGGTCAAAGAAATGCGAAAAAGAAATGAACTCCGGTGAGTGGTAGCGCTTAACTGTTTTGCCAAAACATTTCGCAAAGAACCCTAAAATTTGAAAGTGATGTTGAAAACGGCTTGTAAAGAATAACTGTAAAACAAATTAATAAACAGACGATTCTGTTTTCACTAGATGGCACGCGATGAAATGTCATGACTTAATTTTTTTGTTATTAATTTTTGGCAACCAGAAAAAAAGAGGCAGTTGAACAGACGAGATGTGAGATGTTGGATGTAATTTCGATTTAGCGTGCTTCTGTATATCTTAACGTTGAAATATTCGAAATTAAAAGTTTTTTTTTTCTTTCTTGAGATGTAGATTTGATAGAACTTCGAAATTACCTTTAGGCAAGCTCACCCGGGCACGATTTTTAGAAGGAAGAAAGGTAAGTGAAACCTTTTTCATTACTTTTAGAACTTAATTGAAAACTAAGAAGTTAACGTTCTTAAAATTTTTCTAAAAGTGATGCTGATATGGCATATTGTGGAATACTTTATGATATATATCCTAAGCATGATGCTGTTAGCACAAACTTCAATCAACATTTTCTAGAACATTTACTTCTCTGTTGTTGCACAGAGAAGATGGCGAAATCTCCCAGCAAATTTTTGAAGAAGCAGTATATCGCATTGCTATTCTTTATAAGGAATTAAAGCAGTGAAAGTAGAAAGCATTCGAACGCTTAGTATACTTCCAACCCATGAACTTATAAGATTTTGATCTCTAATCTGAACATTAAGAAATATGCCCTTTCATTAATGAGGCAAAATTCCTCAGACTGTGCTCTTTCCAAGAATTCTCCGAATATTAATTATTCATCGTTGTAGAGGATACGAACATTTCTGTTAGAACAAAGATTCTGTATGGGAAATGCTCTGTTAGAATAACCATTTCTGGTAGCATATGAGCATATATTACTAGGATTGGCACTAGGATTGGCTTTGTTGGTGATATCCTCTCCACAGTTATTTCCACATGGAACAGCAAAGCAATGTAAATGGAGAAGATTGTATTAAAGAGGTATAAAGATTCTATATTTTGTAAAATATTACTTAACGAAAAAAAATCTTGCCTTTGTTTTATATTTAGTCTATTTTTTTCTAAATAAGGAACAGGTGTTTCTGAAGAGATTTATCTGTTGCATTTATATCTGTCCGGGAATGAGTAGATTGACATCGGTTATGTTCATCTTTTGTTTCTAATGCAAATTTCTGTTGGTATAAAATGATGTTAACTACTTCTCTGAGCTTGTTTCTGTTGCAGTTATTTCAAAATTGAATTGTTTCACGAAAAGTATCATTCTTATCGCTATCATGATTGACTTTGTGTCAATTATAATAATAATCAAAGAAATTCCTATTCGACTAATGAAGAATATCAGCAGACGAATACAAATATAGAAGTCAAATGTATTTTACGATCAGTATCTTTCCTAAACCATTCTAATTGACAGAAAAGAGAAAATTCCATTCGCTGGACAAGGGTGAGGCAAGTGGTGACTAATTAGTAGAGGAGCCAAATTAGCTACGAAAATTTCGAATTTCATTTTAAAAAAGAAAGTATGATCGTTAACTTTGAACTTCGAAACACATCAAGAACTACCGGGAGAATTTTGTGTTCTAAACCATTGAGATAAAAGAATTAATAAGACAAATTTATTCTCAAATGCGCTGAGCTTTCGCAGTACTGCATATAATATTTTCTTACATTAAATTTGTGAGGTTTTGTCTATTTATTTTTAACTAACTGTTAATTTTCAGTTAGTTTTCTATCATTCTCTTTTCACCCACGCTTTTCATGCCAGAATGTAGATGAAAGAGAGAGCGTTTATTCAGTTTGAGGTAGAAAGAAGTGCTATTTTAAGCGAATGTTGCGCAAGTTAGCGTGTTCTGAATACTTCAAGCCACGTTGTACCATGACTATTTAGCGATTTGATTCTGTGGCGTTGAGTGCTTCTACCATTTGGTTTGTCTCGCCGGTTTTCTACTAACCAAAGCCTTTCCTGCGCCTTTAAATTATTCTGTGAGCCGTTAGGATGATCTAGTACATTTGAATTAATTCAGTATTATGTACTTAAGTTAAGCCAGAAGTGTTTGGGTTGTGCAAACCCATTTGGGTCATTGTTATTCCTTTACGTTCAAATAAAAGGGCTATTTACACCCCTATTCTGACTTTGTCTACCTACAGTTTAAGACAAAAGGCTTGTTCCTCTGTAGTCTTTTTAGAGCTCATTAGTTTATGGTACCGAAGAAAGTGAAACTCTACAAATTTATTGTTGGAACTAATGCACGAAAATTGATTTACACTTGTTTACATTAACGTATTAAGCTTCATAGACTAAACTTGAGCAGAAAGTACCATTCTGCCGATATTAATATTGTTTGCTATCTCCCTTTAATTTGAAGTATAACTGTTACTGCTTTTACTTCGCCATAAGAAGCTTTTAAAGTCCATTAAATGAAAACGGACGGTGCTGTAAATGCTTAAAGTTCTTGCAGCGGGCTTTTTTTTAAAGGATAAATGTCCCTTGGAATAGCATCGGGAGTGTCTAAACCAGGGATGGGCAAACTACGGCCCGCGGGCCAAATCCGGCCCCTTGGAAGACTGTATCCGGCCCGCGGATAGAATCTTAATTTGCCGGTCCGAGGCAAATTAAAAGAAATATATATTTAAATATTATATCTCCATCTCCTTTTCTACTTTGTTTAAATATTACTTTTTTCTTCTTTTTGTTCAAATTATTGACGATCTTTTTATTGTCTCTATTTTTGTTTTACAAAACATAAATCAATAGAAATAGCAAGCACAAACACCTTTCAATCGGTAAAGTGTATTCGGTAATCGGTAAGTACTTTGGTAGTTATGCTGTAGATTGGCTTAAGAATCGTTATCTGTTTTTCGGGGAGAAGTATGCGAATCCAATATAAGTGAATCAGACCTCACATTTGGCAGACTGCGCATTTTAAGCTCCAGCCAGCGGTCTTTTCTTTTGTCGCGAATTCTAGTATTATTGATTGCGTATGGAAAGATTGCGGACATATAGCATCATTGTGAATAGTGGTTTTGAAATTGTTAAAAGTATAGCGTAGCTAGTGCTTGTTTGGGTTATTCGTAAAATATTTCAACCCTAAAATGTCTACTAAAAAACGTAAAGTTGATTCAGAATGCCATGCTTTTAATGATGAATGGACCTAGAAATATTTTTTACAGTTGTAAAAGATAAACCAGTGTGTCTCATCTGCAATGAAGCTGTAGCAGTCTTCAAAGAATATAACATCATTATCGAAAGTGAGTTTCCCGAATTTAATATCTCACGCCCAGAAAATCAGTGCTATGTTTGCTTCATCTTATATATGTGAACAAGTGTTTTCAACAATGAACCTTAGAAAGAATTATTTAAGAAGTAGAGTAACAGATGAGCAGTTAGCCTCGTTCCTTAGAATCAGTACATCTCACTTCGAACCTCAATATAAGGCGCAATTTCATTCTTCTCATTAACATATTTAAATTGTAATACTTGTATATGTTTTTAAAATTTTAGAAAAATTTACCTTGGCCCGCCGAACTTTTTTTTTCCGGTTTTTGGCCCGCGAACGAAAACGTTTGCCCATCCCTGGTCTAAACAATAAAAATGGGCTGTATTATCAGTGTTTTACGTCATTTTTTTGTGTAAAATGCGCCGCTGAACGAGATTCATGGTTTGAGGTTTTACCTTTTCATGTGCATATTTAATCTGTGCCAGAACTGTATTGTCGTTTTTACTTTTGGTTATTTCGGTAGCAATTACAGCGAATCGGTATATTAATCTGTCTCATTCTTCTACCTGTTTTTACTTCCTACCAGGTTAATTTCCTTACTTCCTACAGTATTGTAATGGTAAAAAATTTCGGATATCTTGTTTAACAAAAATATCCATTTTGACCTCTATTGTTTCCATTTGAACGATGTTTTCGCGTTACATATGTAAGTACGGAGAGAAAAAAAAACCTCTTTTTTTCCAAAACGGATTGTGAAATGGATTTAAAATGGATTCCGAAGAGATTTTTTTCGTGGTATCTGTACATACGTGCGTAAGTACAATGCCGGAAAAAAAAAATTCTGTATCTTCCGTTCTACTGGGCCGATTCATGAAATTCAAATTGCGTTTTTCATGTCTTGAAAGCGCGACCTATGCTATATATTAGATTTATCTATAGCATTGTTCTAATATAGGTATTTTGACCCAAAATTGGACTTTTTCTGAAATACCGTATCAATGTTTTTTCCATTTTTCGATTCCACGGCTCACATTATGCCTAAGTATTAAATTTTGTAATTTTCGGTGAGAAATTTATGGAGAAATTTTAAAAATTATTTTGGCGAATTGTTTTCAGTTTGCGCCAAGAATAATTCACTTGGCGAAATTCTTAATTAATTCTACGTACTTTCCTCCTTTTTTTTTTCCATTCATCCGCGAGCGGGGAAAAAAAAATCATTGTTCATTCTTTCAAATAATTTTAACAAAAGTTCCTAAACTACATTTTCATTATTATCGCTTATAATAAATATGTCAAATTTCAAAACGCGCCAAAATGTAAATTCACGTATATCTTAGGAAATCTTGAATAAAATCTCTAATTTTTTTGCAAAATGAGTAGCCTCAGAACGTTGAAATTTTGTATATGGGACTGCTTATAATATGTAGATATGTGCACCTCCCTTTTTGGTTGCAATCGGCTGCACCAAAAGTATATAAATATATGCAAAGGTATATCTATTCTGTTACCCGGGTCGATGAACTAAGTTTTTTATTCTTATATATTGGTAAATTGTGCATTCCCCCCTTTGCTTTAAAAGTGGTTGAATTATATTTATTGTTCTCGTGTTCCGGTTAAGGTTTTTTGTCTTTAGTTAACCAGCATGCAATAGTTGTAGAATTATGAACAATTTAAAAGCTGTTTAAGTTCCACAGAAACTAAATGAGAACGATAACCTATAAAATATTGTCTTACAGCCGATCTTTCTTCAATATTTAAAATAGACTTAGTTTACATATAAAGCTCTCCTCAAACTCAAATAAGCTATAATTCAATAAAATATTCATCTGACTGATAAAAAGTACACGAATGTTAATTAATTTAAGGTGTAATTCATTGATTAATCAATTATTGTAAAATACACGAAGCTATCTGCTTCAGAAGGGATCCTTTTCGTACAATTTTAATAATAATTGTAAACTTTATGATTAAAAAAACGTACTTTTGATATCTTTATTTGGGAGTTTTGATTTTCCTCAAATCCAAAATAGTAACATTTGTATAAGTTTATAGTGTTAATTTTTTAAAATTTGGTTCCGTCTGTTTCTGAAGATTGGATACAATATATTACTTTCCATCGTTTCTAATGCTAATTTTTGCCATACTTTAAAGGGATATATTTTTATTTAGACTAACTTTTGTGGTATTACCGTTTTGGAGTACAATTTTATTGCGGAGTGCCTTTCAAAAAGATTGCAATTTATCTATTAAATTGCTTGTTCCGCTGTAAGAAATGAATTACAATACGTTTTCAGACTACTTTTGCTCACGTGACAACCTTTTCGTGTACAATTTTTGTAATAAACACGAAAAGGATGTCACGAAATTTTATCCGGACACATTATAATGAAAATTACAGTTAGTTAATACCTTCTTTCCTATTTAAGAATTTTAACTGGAAAAAAGGGTACTTTTGGTAATTAAAATCGATATTTCGTCAAACCGAAACGAAAGTGTTGATTTTAGGAATCTTATGAATCTTATGTCTTTCGTGAGACATAAACTGATTTTTGCAGTCTTTGCTAAGGGAAACTTCTAACTTATTCCTTTTTAATGTTTATCTGACATGAAAGATATTATATTTAGGAAGATGAACTGAAAAACTCAACATATATAGCTATCATTAGGAATCTCTTTATACACCTCACTCCCCACTCAAAATATTTGTTTTAAGTATTTTTGGATACTTTTGTTATTAGAGAATAGGATTTGTTTATTTGTCCATTTTGGGTATGAAATATATTTCTGTTACTGGAATTTTTTTCTTTGCGGGGTCGAATTAGTACGACTGCAAAATTTTAAAATTAAGTTCATAAAAAATCAAAAGTTGAAGGACTAAGTCTTCAATATCTAATTCGTGAATGTCTGTGAAAGAGTTAGCACATTCATACAGCTGCTTGATTCTTAACTAAACTTAGCTTTTGGAATACTGTTTACCATTTTGTTACGATTTTTTGAATCTCTTCAGTGCTACTAAAAAACTGACTTTTGAAATAAGATTTTAGTTTAGGAAAAAAGAATTATCAGCAAGTATCCAATTTGTTAAATAAGGGGGTTCTTAAGAACTGTGACACTTTTATTTGCTGGAAATCACTTTAAAAGAATAGAATTGTATCACGGGGCTTTGTCATTCAGCAGAAGTCTTTTCGGGTTTAACGCGCTGAATTCTCTTAGGCAGTTTGTTCATTGTGTTTTTGTAAAATATGGAAATCACTCTCTGTTCTCCAGAAAAAAATTCCAGTTGAAGGTTAGGGTCATTAGGGTTTTTTGATGCGGCAGACGTGAAAAATCAGCAATGCCTTTGTCGGAACTCGAACCTGGACCTCTGGAGTATGCGCCGAGCGTTCTACCGTTACACGACAAAGGCATGCTGGAAAGAGGGAGAAACTACCTTATATACTCCCCCTTTTAAAGGGCGACAGGAGATTGGGAAACCCAATCGCCAAATCTTCGTGATGTCCACCAACTTTTACTTCGGGCACCGGTGTAGATCATTAGATTACGCGAAAAATGAGCAATACCCTCGCCGGGACTCGAACCTGGACCTCTCGAATACGCGCCGAATGTGCTAACCTTATACTAGCATGCTGGAAAGAGGGAAAAATATCTCATCAGGTCAATCCAAGCACATGTTCGCCGTTTTGTCTCGGAATTATAAACAAAGCACTTAGTTTCATTTCTAATGACAATTTGTTTGGAAAAATCAGGATCAGTACTTGGAATTTCAATATATGGCATGCATGATATTTGATATTCTTTTATGTGCTGCAATTAATGCGTTAAGAATGAAAAGAGAACAATTTTTCTTTGCAAGATCTTCCACAGCAGTCTGAGCAGTTCTTTATTAATGTTGAGCTCATCAACTAGCAGTCGAAGAGATAAGTGATAATCTTTCAGTAACCATGCAGAATTGTTTCCATGTTCTCATCCGTTCGAGATTGTGAAAGACGATCCGTCCTGCATTCATCATCAGCATTAATGAGTCCTGAACGAAGTCGTCCTTAGCAATGGAAATCATTAAACCGCGTTAATGCTTAATCATTACATACATTTAAAAGATATCCTTTGTTTTTTTCTGCTTTAGAGCATAACTTCATGGTTATCTTTTCCTCAACATTCGAACCCATAACAGCGGATATTCACGGGATCAAAGCAAATGATAAATTGCGCCGAAATTTCCATCCATATGCAGGTGATATGTTAAGGAAAACAAACTGAGAGTTATGATAATGAACACTCAATTTTCGTTGAAAGATTTGCTGGAATTTTCTTAATTAATATTTAAACTCAATATTAATTTCTTATACTTTTATTGAAAGATGCCTTGTGAGTAACGTTATCACAGACTGAAAGCCAATCTTAATTGGTGTATTTGCTAAAACTGAAGATATAGATGCGTGAAAAATCTTTCAAGAAATAGTAATGTAATCTTTATTCAAGTACTTATATATTATATGCGATGTTTTTATACTGCAGTGGGTATTTCTAAACGCTAACTTAAATTTCAGAACTAATTAATTTTTTCCTTAAATCTATCACCTAATTTTTCTCTATCATATAGTTTAAATTTCAAACAAAATTTAGACAGTAAGTTACAAATTTTATCGAATCAAACTTGATTTTTATTTTAAACCCTTAGACGTTTTACACATACAGAAATTTTACATTCAGATGAATCTCACATCGAACTAAAGTCCCAAACTGAAAGTGAAAGTGGGTAAGTATTCAAACCACATTTTCTAAAGACGACAAAGCTGCTCTTAGAATCTTAAATTCAGCAACAACAAGTCCAAGGTTATGTTACTTTTATGGAAATGTAAAAAATGGCGATAACAAAGCAATCTGGCAGCGGGAATAAACAGCCAATCAATCGATTATGCCTAAAATATTTTCTAACTTATATTTAACTTCATACTCGGGCTTTTCTACATATGAAGATTTTAAAGAAATGAAGGAAATAAGAACTCAGGAAAAAAAAACTGTTTAGTGAGAAAAAACAAACATAATAATAAAATAAAAATTTTTAAAAAAACTGAAAGCTTTCAGATTTTATATTACGCCCAAAGGTTTTTTTTAACGTTTTGTGGTTTTGTGTGTTACCTTTATTATTAAATGTCATGTTTTTAGCACTTAAACCATAAAATTCAGTTCAACAACAATATCGCAAAATAATTTTAAAATGAGCATATCTTTAGAATTTCAGATACACGATTCCCCGCTCTGGAGATAAAAAGGTTCCCCCCCTCCGTAGAGTGTTGTCATTGCTTGCTTTTAAATCGTTTGAGTTTGTTCATCAAAAATTCGTTAAAGTTTTACAAAATATGAAATATATAATAAAACAAATTCCAAATTTGGGCTTCCAGATGCCCATATTCGGGTGCAGACGTACGTTATTCAAAATTGGATGGCTGTAGGTACCGTTGTTTTATCACAATGCAAGAAACATACATTCATTTATGCAGATTCTTCATTGTTTAATTTCTTTAAATATAACACAGGACGATAATATCTGGTGGCAACAATTTGAAAAGTGATTCAGGCTTTTAAAGTTTATAAGGTATTTCTCCCGCCTTCTTCGCATGCCTTCGTGGTGTAGTGGTCTGCATGCTCGACGCGTAACCGAGAGGTCAGTGGTTCGATTCCCGGCGAAGGCGTTGCTCATTTTTCACGTCTCCTGCTACTAAATAACCTAATGTCTCTACAAGTTTTGCACGCAAAATGCCAAAAATGAAATTAACAGCCTTTCTGGGCTAACGCTATTTGGGCTAATAATATCATATTTATTACATTAAACCGTATTTATTATTTCTGTTTCATATATGTTTTATTATCTTTGAATTATTCTCAAATAAGAATTAAATATCATTCTTATTTCAGAATAAGTAAATGAAATATTATTATCAAAATATTGAGATCTAAATTATTGAGAAAACGTACTTGGCTGCGAATTCAACTCATCTGCTAATGCTAATTGTTTATTTTTACATAATGCCACTGGTTTAGTATTTAGAAAAGAATTAGCTGAGAAAAGTCAGAAAGAGCAGCACATACGTACTAAAGCAAAAATCTAAAACTTTTCTGAAATTTATTAAAGCATCTAAATCATGCCTATATTCGGGAAATGCGAGAGAAATAGGAATTTATAGAAAAACAAAACCTTTCTAAAATATTCTTTGAATTTGGGGAGCAAGAAAATAGGATCAAAAGTTTGCAAAAGATGCCTTTGTTTTTGCATTGGATGGCAATAAGATAACACTATAAAAAGTTTGAAAAAAAGTCTTAAAATTTTAAGTGACATTAAGAACTAAATATTGTAAGATCTGTCTCTTCTGTTCCACATAAACTAAACTAGATCCTACAAAGAGCCTGAAGAATTCTCGCACAGGCGTGAAATACCAGCACATAAGAAGGGTGAAAATAACCCTTCTTAATATTAAGTCCAACTAATAAGAGAAATGCACCATCTTTGTGCTTTACAATAACACCGTCAACTTGCGGTGAAACTGAATATAAATCAATTCAAAGTCTAATTAGAATAGTGCTGAATTAGCACGTTAAGCTACGGCTAACTTTAGTTGACTCATAAACGATTATTCAAAATGGCCAAAGGGTGTGACAGTGAAATAGCAACGAAACGTGCGCTGCCTAGCGAAAACACGCTCTGAATGAACTCAGAAATACACCCGTTTAAATATTCTCTTCCCTCAACTTTAAATTTACATCCTGGCGACGAAATGCGAAGGGAAGTTCAGGAGTTCAGGAAAGGTATCAAACTTAAAATAATTTGTTATGAAAACCCTACGATATCACTCACTTCAAATTTGATTTCAACGCTGAAATCCAAATTTATGGAGTTAATATTTTTTGATCGAGTACAGCCCTTACCATTAATACTTCTAATATACTTATAATCAAATCAAATTTAAAAGTTTTAGGAGGAGAAAGATTAATCTTGAACTGAACATTTCATTATTAGTTTAGTAAATTCTGTAGATGTAATCTGTTATTTTTCTGCAGTGTTTTCTTTTCTTTTTTCTATTTGCACTGATTTTTTATATTAATATGAATTTTTGTGTTGTAATTTAAAATTTAAATTTTATTTTACATTTAACTTTTCATTTCACCAATAAAAAACAAATAAATTACCACACCGTAGGTAAAACAGTGGACTCAAATTTTGAGAATTGCAGATCTGAAAACAGTAGATCGTTTAAAGTTAGCAATGGAATCCTTTCAAGTTTGGTTTCTGTTATTTTATGACATAACAGATGCTTAATAAATATTATTCAAAAGCCGTGATACTGAAATCGAAGTCATGAACGTATTTGAATAGATGGAAGCTTCTTGAAGAGAGCTTGCCATGTTTTCTTGAATGTAAGCTATACCTTAATTTTCTCTTAATTTTCAGCTAACTAAATAGCCATTCAGAATAGGAAGTTTGAGGCATTGTAAATCTCTATATACTTACTATTTGCGTCTAAGACTAGAACCTGATTGGATAAGACCACCAAACACTAATAATTCAGCCGTGGCTTCAATTAAGACGGACGGCTGCTCGCATTTGCTTTCGTGATTTCCTTGGTTAAACGTAATTATACATTACTATGAAATACGTTTTGGAATAACGCGTTTATTTATATCCGCAAATATATGAAAATTACTCATCAGCAATTTTTCAAAATATCGATTTATTTCATTTAAATATATTAGATAGTCGAGGTTTTGTGGGTGCACTACAATTTTAACGATTAATTTCTTGAAATTTTGAGTTGGGTCGACAAGTTCGTGACCGGCGAATACTTTTGTATAGAACATTTGAACTGAACCTTTTGGAAAATGGAAAGTGCCACATCAAAAAGTATAGAAGATTGAAGATAAGTAAAGATTTTATACACCATCATCATCCGCAAGGAATAAAAGGGAAACTACCGGGAAAAAAGAAAACGTTTACTTATACTATCTAGATTTGTACATGTCTTAGATTTGAATAAATTATCGGATTCTGAAGTCCTGAGGTCAATGGTATCAACGGAAGTAGCATTAAGCTGAGATCTATCATTTCTGTTTACATAAGACAATAAAAGTATGAAAGCAGTTTGTCAAAGCCGATGAAGAAATTAGTTAATTACTTACTGTTTTCTCAGTGGAGAATTTGGATTTTAATGAAAAAGGTATTATCAATAAAATGGCAGGCCGTTAAATCAAAAACACGAATAAGAGAATGCAATCTAGCTCTTCTCAGAGGCAAGTCAGAGTTTAGAATGAACCACTTTGCTGCTTTAAGAACAAACGAAACCTTTCACAAAATGAGATCAGAACATCAGTTTTAGTTTTTAAACTGTATCAGTGAAAGTTAAACGAAAATTTGGGAAACGGAAAAATAAAAATAAGGAATCTACAGGTGGTGAATGATACAGTCATGTGCGATGTTAAATTGTTAAAGGATTTTAATAAAGTACTAACTAAAAATAAAGAAGAAAAGTAGTTTTATTGCAGTTATTGAGACTAACAGAAAGTTGCTTCCACAAAAACGGCAAGAAAAGCATATTCAGATGTTTTGAGAAATTAGCCGAGTAAGTCAAATTTAAATTCAAAGTATTACATCATTTTGATTAGTGTTTCAATTTTATATCTCATATTCGTTAGTATGTTACTGAATGCAATATAATGTATCCAGTTCCTTTTTTGTATTATTTTTGCATTCACTCTCATAAATATTAATTAAACAATTCTTTTTTCAGAACTGTTACAAAACTTTGACGCTATTGAATAGCCTTTCCACTGGATTACAAAACTACAACTTTATTGCCATTATATTTATGAGGGCAAGTCTAAACTTTTAAACGGTGCTGAAGATTGTAGCAGATATTTTGTATTCTGTTATATAAAATTGGGCACCCTAATACACGTTCTATACATTTTTTTTTCTTGTTTCTGAAACCCGTCTTGTTTATTTAGACTACAGAAAATACTTAGTGAAGAATTTTGAAAACAGCAATGTGATTCTCTATACATTGTTTTTTTTTTAATCTAAGCCCACATACCATGAAATCGGTACTTATAAATTCTCAAAACGAACTAAAGCTGGGCCATGTAAGAATACATACTAGAATATGTAACGCGTTTTCAGTATCTCGGTTGCGCCACTGTACGTGATTAGGAAATAGAGAATATTGAACCATTTTCAAAATAAGAACGGATAATTCATAACCGCTTAACAATAAGAACACAAGAAAAGTAAAAGAGGAAAAGGAATCGAAATTAAATTTTTGACTAAACTTACTTATATTTTAAATAAAAGTTGAACAAAATTAAATCATAAAAGAACAAAACCGTTAGACTTTGTTGTGTTCGAAACAACACTGTGTTCGAAAGCAAATGCGAGAGTTAATAAAATAGCATTTCTCCCAAAGTGTTAAACACATCAATATGATTCATTTGTTAAAAAATGGTGAAGCAATACATAATTCAGTGGATGTGGGGTAAAAATGTAAATGAGAAACTGCCCACAGCCTCGTTCGAAAAGGATGGACAAGCTCTTATTTCCTGAGGAACCCCAATTTTAACCAAGTAGCAGTTTCCTTTCAGAAGTGCTCGAAACTATTTTGCATGTTTAAGCAAATAACACACTTTTTATGATGAAAAGACTTTTGATCTGCAGAGCCTATGGTGAAAAACAGCAAGAGCGAGTGCAGCTGTAACATCGGACTTAAGACAGGATAGAATATAATTCACTGACTGTTGTCCAACAAATACCGAAATTTGTTAATAAAGAAAAAAAAAAAATTAAATGCTGTTTTTAATTTCATTTCAGTAATAATATATTGTTTCGTTTTTATATATATTCTAATAAGTTTGCGCATAAGTATCTGTAAGTCTTCTGTATTTAAGTATGTATGTTATCTACCATCCTGCACTTTCTTTCTAGCAAGTCTATGGTCTTATGTTGTTATTCGATTTTCATTTATTTCACTTCACTAATAATGTCTGTTTTTATGTGTATTTTGATGGGCTAGCTGGTATTATAGGCCATGGTAACACAGCCTGCCTAATTCAATTATTATACTTGTTCTGCGTATGTTAAAACTGTATTAACAGTATAGGTATTCACTGCACGTTTTTCCTTCCTTATTGTTTCACTAGTGTGATTTTCAGCTACCATACTTCTCTATGTAAACAAACTGGGATATTTTCCATAAATACTCCCTGCCCCCCACCCCCGAATTTTCTACTTTCTATGGTTATATGTGTATTTCATATTACTTTATTCATTCCCCCCGTTCCTTTACTCTTACATCTCTTCTTTCCGCAATATAAATAAATTTAGCGCCAGAAGTGATATATCATGATTTGGTTTGGATTTATTTAAGTACGGCAAAGCACTCGAGGTCCATATGTCTAAGGGAAGGGACGCCTTCGTGAAGTACTTTCTAAAGGAAACTGGTTCGTATACACGTTACACAAGGGGAAAACCGCGAAAACTCCCATGGATCCAGCCCGTTCGCCGGGATTCAAACTCCGGACCGAGCTGCCAGTGTTTAGCGACTTTACCGCTCTGTCGCTGGTGGCCTGGTCTTTCTTGCCTTATGAATATTCATGCGTCTTCGTCTCCGCACATAGCAGAAATAAGTTTCAATTTTATTTAGTAAACGAGTCATACTATTAACAAGGTATGTCTCCCTTTCCTCAGTTCATGAAACTCGATGAATTACCGGTTTGAATGCTTGAATGTACATTCAACAGATTTGTCATCTTTGCATTTTCGTTAAAAGACAAACCAAGGGAGCAAATCATACAATTCAAGTTTAGTAATGGTTCTGATTGGGGGGGGGGGGTTAATGGCCGAGATGCAAATTGAACCCAATATATAGCTTCCCCATTAACAGTGTAAAAGTTTGATATGTGGATACCACATGACTTCCTTGTACGGCCTATTAAATTATATATATTTTACTTCACTTTCTTTAAATTTATTTCCTCGAAGATAAATAGATAGATAGACATAGATATACGTTTAATACTACCGACTGCAATAAAAAAAGGGAGGGGCACACCTAGGTGTTCTACCAGTTCCATATACAAAATTTCAACGTTCTACGGATAATCGTTTTTGAGTTATGCGAGATACATACATAAATATATCCATACGTGCGTACGTACGTATGTATAGATTTCCCTAAAAAATTCCTTCTGAATCGATTTTAAATCCGTTTTGCGAACCGTTTTTGGGGAAAAAAAGGGTCCTTTATTCTGCCGTACGTACAGACGTAACGCAAAAACACAGTTCGTACGTACAGACGTCACTCAAGTGGATTGGACGGGAACGCTCCAAATGGATATTTCCGTTGAAATATGATATCCGAAATTTTTCGCGATTACAATACTTCCTTGACTTCATGCAAGGAAGTAAAAAAAATGCTATCGAAAATTTCGGACATTTCTGAGCACTTGATTATTTGAATCATTTCACAGCTTTTGAGTAATATATTTTATAAACCTGCTATTTCTTTCTGGATGACTAAAGTTAGAATTTATGTGTAAAAAAATTATATACATTGAAGCAAATGAAAGAATCATATGCGAAATAAATAGCGCTGGATATTTATTACTAAGAGAAATACTCATTATGATAAAAAAATAATAATAGATTGAGGAATACGAAGAATGCAACAATGAGATATCTTTGAAGTTACGACAAGCTAAAATTAATCCTTATTGTATAAAATATGGATTTTTAGTCCATACTGAATAATAATACAGCTACAGTAAATTAAATTAATTCAATTAAAAACTGTAATTGAGCAGTTTTTTTAGAAAACATTGTAGTATCAAACAGAAATGCTTTAGAGAAATACACTCATGTCCATAAATTAAGGATAATGCAAAATCAGACAAAGGAAGAGTTAGAAGCAAAACAAATTTGACTTATTTGTAAAGCTTATTTATTAAAAAAAATGTAAAGAGCAAAAAAAGATGCTATATGTTTGATATTATTAAAAAAAATAGCGATTTTTTCTCCCTGGAGCAAATTATAAAAAAAAAACCTATTTACAAAAAAAAATATTACATGGTTAGTATGATTGTTAATACATTGCATGTCTCCCATACGATGCAATACAGTCCGTACAACGCCTAGGCATGCTGAGTATCAAATTATCGATCTGATCTTGGGGGATATTACACCACTCAAAAAGCAATGCTCTCCGAAGTTCCGGTAGACATGTAGGAGGAGGTTGACGGGCTGCAACTCGTCGGCCAAGCATGTCACACACGTGCATGCAGGAACCCAGAATAATTCCACCCCAAACGATCACTCCTGCACCACCGTAACAGTGTCGTTCAATGATGTTTTCTTGGTGGTAACGGGTACCTGGAGCTCTTCACATGAAAGTCCGGCGAGAATCAGACTGCGAGCTAAACCTGGACTCGTCGGAAAACATCACAAAAGCCCACTGTTGCGGTGTCCACAATGCATGCTCTCTACTCCAGGCTAACCGCAGGCGACAGTGAGTTGCAGTAAGTGGAACGCTTCTGACAGGTCTACGAGCATATAAACCAATCTGCCCTAAGCGTCTGTACACTGTCTGCCTTGAAATTGTCGTACCAGTGGCTGAAGAGAGCTGACGAGACAGGTCTGAAGCTGTGCTCCGCCTGTTTCTTTTGGCAGTAACTGCCAAATACCGGTCCTCATTCGGCGTTGTAACTCTGGGGCGACTTAACGTCTACTCACATTACCATCATCTTGGAATTGTTGCCAAAACCTGGAGATGACACTCTGGGTAATTCCAAGTTCGTCTGATACTTCCAGTTGGGTACGCCCACATTCCAGACGGCCGATAATTCTACCACGTAAAAAATCATCCAAATGCGTCCTTTGTGTCATAACTATTCGGTTATTGCACTGAAATGCTTATAAAGCGCCTGCGAATAATTTTACTTCTTTGCCTGCATTCCTTATATATTACTCCTCTTACACTCTCGTCATTGTTACGTACCATCGGTGTCATCTGGTTACTTCCTGAAATTTGCATATGATTCTTGAAGATGTGTGTAGTGATTTTACAGGTGATAAATTTATTTTAGAGTTCGATTTCCGCGTGACTCCGAATTATCCTTAATTTATGGACATGAGTGTATGAAGAGAATTAAGTAGCACCTAGGTGCATTACAATTGACTAATTACACTGATCAACAACAGTTTTTGTTGAAAACATTGTGTTTTTTTCTATGCACTTTAGGTGCTGATTTCAATTATGAAACCAGAATTTCTCCATTGGCCTCCATTTTTCTTCTACAGAACTTTCCATTGATGCTATTTTTCTACGTCGGAGGTCGATTTGGCTTTCTTTCTCAATCCTGGTATTCTCTAAATCCAGTCAGTCTGGCTTCCAACGATTTTGCTTGCAATCTCAATTTATCATAAAGTTTGGCTGATATAGAATTAGCATTAGGACTAAGAAGTAGAATCTCTTAGAATAAAACTCGAAAGTAGATTTCGTTACAGACAGCAAAAGTTAATTTTAAGGTTTTTATTTTAAAACAGAGAATTTTGTATCTGGAATGACACTGATTCTCATTTGAAGTTTTGAGTTACCAAAAGAATTTTGAAAAATAGAAACTTTTAGAGTCCTGGAAAATAAATTTAAAAGTAGTTCCTTTTCACAGATGGATTGACTGACTGTTAGCGAAGACACTGTTTATTCTGCACGCATGACGTGTAAAGTGAAAATATGAAACATTTAGTCAACAACATAAACTACGCGAGATATTCATAGTGCGTGTAAAAATCTGGGAGGGGTAAGTGCGGGTTTTTGTGGAGAGAAGCGAGGAAGCTCGATTATAAGTTAGTTGCACAAAATACTGCTGCTTTCTGTGCAAGTGGAAATAACAGAAGACAAAAATAAACATTATAAGAAAAAAAGAAAGCTTTCAGATTTTATATTACGCCCAAAGGGGCGTTTTTTTCGTCTACACATATATACACGTCAGACAGTTCTGGGCTAAAAATATTTAAAAATAGCATATCTTTAGAATTTCCGATAGACAATATCGTGTGCTAGAGATAAAAAATATTTTATTCTGCACAGTATGTTGAAACTGTTCGCCTTGAATTTGTTGAGTTTTTTAATGAATAATTCGTTTAAGTTAAAAAAATAGGAAATAGATAATAAAACAAATTCGAAATTCAAGATTCGGGCTTCCAGGTGCCATGTTCGGGTGGAGGACTACATTATTCAAAATTTGATGGCTCTAGGTACCGTTGTTTTTTAATAATGGGAGAAACATACATACATTCATTATTTAATTCCTTTAAATTAAAATCTCCATTATTCTTTAAATTAATTCATTAGATTGTTCATTGCTTAATTTCATCAAATTTAATACGCGGCGATATTATTTGGTGGCAGCAATTTGGAAAGTGATACATCAAATTATAGTGATTTGACGCAAAATGCTTTTTCAAAACTAATAGCTTTTCTGGGCTAACTCCCCTTTGGGCTAATAATGCGCGTTTATGAACCATCTGACTAAAAGACAATCTCTGAAAATAAACACTATTCTTTAGAATATAGATAAACATTGGTCTTGAACATCAATTTCTAACACTGTTATACCAACAGAAGACCAAGATCGTTTGAATCCTTGGGTGTTTGTCTTAAAAAGGGGTTCTGTATTAAATAAATTTGAGCTGAAAGATATTAATGACAACGTTTAAAAATTTAATTTCCAAATCTTACGTACGTTTTCAGAAAATTACGTATTACCTGTTTAAAACAGACTAAATTTGCTGAAATGCTTTGTGACGTGACGTTAAAAAAGAAGATTTTTTGTTCTCTGAAAAGAAAATCTCTTCAATTTAACGAAATAAAAATTAAAGAAGGCATCTTTTAACTGGTCCTCAGCCAGAAAGCTAATGAGGAATGCTGAATTTGAAGGTCCGTTGAAAAAATCTGAATGTGATGCCCTAAAATCTTTCAAGTTGTGATGAACATCTAAGATTATCAAAAGGTAGAAAATTAGAAAGGCCCAAGGTCCAGTGAAAAGTGGCTTTGTACAGCAGCGGACCACAAGTCCGGGGCTCGATCCCCAGGTGGGTAAGGTGGACTCAGCCTTTCATCTCTTAAGTGGGTCGATAACGTGAGTACCAAGTTCACTTGGGGATTAAAAACCGGGGGGGGGGATGCGACAAGCTGACCACTTGTCCAGGGTGTATTTAATCATGCACGCCGCAGCCCACAGTCAAAGGCGGAATTTAGGGCACTGCAGGCCACAGCTCACTAAGGCCTGTTGCGTCATTTAGTTTAGTTTAGAAAATTAGGAACATCTAATGAGTGAGCTTTTGAAATACACAAAAGGTATTAAGATGTAGCCTAATACTTAAGGTTCATTTTTTCTAACCTTAAGTCACATGGGTTTCTAAACTCCTTCCACATGTGACACACACGGAGAGCGTTGTTCCCTAAGATATGAGTAACCTAAACTGCTAATAAAGTATTTTTAGGCTCTCAGAAACACCAGTGGGAAATATGAAAAAAATATAAAACGAAGAACGTCATCTAGAATTTTATTATAAGGTAATTATCGCTAACTTTTATGGTTTATTATATGTTAAAATAATGTTATTTTTTATGTAAAATATTAAAATTTGGTTTCTCAGAAATAGGCTTGATAGTAAATAGAAATTTTGCAACCTCTGAAGCACAAGTGATTAAAATTTTATTCGGGAAAGGAATCAAAACCTAAATCAGGAGACACAAAAATTATATATAAAACATTGAAATAAAACCCAAAAAAATTTTGATCTCATATGAATATGGAAATCTTACTAAACTGCAGGAATGATAGATATTTTATGGAAAAAATCTGCTTAAACATTTTTTTTTCACGTTATATTATTGCACATAACAGAAATCGAATTTTTGTTATCACCATATACAATCAATACATTGTACATTAGAATTAATGTCTTCATGTTAACAAAATCGATTTGATACAAATAAGTTGTTCTTGTGATCTTCCCTGCGAAATATAGTCTCAAAAATCAACAAATGAATGATAAACACGCTCAAAAGTAAAATTGTTATACTCCTTTCTTATAATTTTGTTTTTTTTACAATTTTTTATATTTTTTAGCATAAGATCCTGATCTGAGTAATTTCTTCTTAATTTAATTTGTAAGATTTTCCTAGAATTAGACAGAGGGAGATATTCTTCAGTATTCCGTTTTAAATGCCTCCCACGAAGTTTTTGCCCTGCGTTCAAAGTAGGCCAATGAATGATTTATAGCTGCTACGAAATTGGGCCATGAGGACAAATATGTGGAACAAGAGGCCATTGGTGGGAAGAGAGACACATTTTTCATATTATTTGTACAAATAAAAGAGGTTGGCGAACTCATTTAAAGTAAAGTATTTGATGTGTTCCGAAGATTTCAATAAAAGCTTCCATTATATTTGAATACTATAACATTGTACAGATGCTTTAATGTTGTAATCAAAAAGTGCTCTTTTTGCATCTAATGGTTTTGGTATATAATAAATAACATTCTACATTAATGCAATTCTTCGCTGCGTAAGAAGAGCGCATAGTATTCAAGTAACAGAACTGACGATTAGCCAATCAACATTTAACATTATTGTAATTCTTCCTTTTCTGTACACTGGAAAATGAACTTGCTTTTCAGCAATTCAGTATATTATAGATTCTTTCTAACCACAAGAACAGTTATGAACAGTGGTGATCTGTGAAAATTTTAACTAGGGCTCACTCCTTCGTAGAGACATTAGGTATTTTTTAGTCTAAGTTTTAGAGACATTAGGTAATTTTTAAAGCAGGAGAGATGAAAAAGGAGCAATGCCCTCGCCGGGACCCGAACCACGGACCTCTCGAATACGCGCCGAGCGTGCTGACCACTACAACACGAAGACATGCTAAGAAGGCGGAAGAAATACCTTATGAGTTAAGAGTTTTATTTTTTATAAAAATAGAAAAATACAAATAATTGTGCATGAAATAAAACATTTTCAAGTGACAAATGTCTTTAAAGATTAAAAAATCTCTAAATTAAAAAAATTTTTAAATGTCTGCGAAATTATATAAAATGAAAAATAAATTTATATTGCAGAGCAATTTATGCCAGAAACTATATGTTATAAGTATTGAATATAATACACTATATGAATATATAAATATATGAATATTGCTATCTTTGCTCTATTAAATTATATACTATAAATATAAAAATATTGATTACTTCTTCTTCCGCGTCAACTGATATTCTAAGAGGTTCTAAAGCTGAGCAATGGGTTTTCAAAAGCTTGCTTAAAATTTAGGAATAAATTCTGTTAAAAGTCCTCCATTCAAAGAAAACAACTTCATACTAATGAAAAACTAAGCAATAGGATTTCATCTCAGCGGTTCTTGATGTTAAATAATTTAACATCCAACAAAAAATTTATTAAAAATAGGTGGTATTTTCAACCCCTGTTTAAATTTTATGTTATCTGCGTTTGACCGAACTTGGACGAAATCAGATAAGATCTTACAGGAAGAGAAATAAAAATGTTAAATATGATTATGACGCGCAAGATACATTTTCGTTTTTTAAATGAATAAGCTAACAAAAACGAACAAGGCTTCGCAAATTAGGGATATAATTTTAACAAAGGGCTTGAACAAGCCCCATTTAGCTCACCACTGGTTATGAGATTTCTGCTTGAGGAATGTGCCTAGTAGTTGACGCTTTGTACCTAACAATAACTATCTTGCCAGCTCCTGAGGCTTACCAGCGGGCGAGCGGTAAAGCCGCTGAGCGCTAGTAGTTCGGTCCGGGGTTCAAATCTCGGCGAATGGGCCCTCTGTGTGGGCGTTTACGTGGTTTTCCCTATGTATGACGTGAATACAAGCCAGTTTACCTTAAAAAATCCTCCACGAAGGCAGATAGCCCTCGAGTGCTTTGACATAATTAAATATACCGAAAACCAAGTCAAAACTTGCTAACTCCTAAATTTACAAATGTTATTTTTTTTTTAGTTATGAAAGGGTTTTGAAAAAAAAATGGCAGAAGGTTTATATTTCCGTTAAATTTTTAATTATAAAACTTTTATATTATATTTTGATCGAAAATCGTATGACTGAAAATAAATCTACAGATTAAAGTAAAATTTATACAGTCAGTTTACAGCTGAATACTTCCAAGAAAAAATTAAGAGTATCACTTAAAAATATTATATTTTTTTTCTTTTCCTAATCCATTAAAAAATATAAAGTATGCCAAAATTTAAAGAATGATTTTATGTACAAGTTTAAATTTATAATACAAATTTTAAACATTTCAGAAGAAATTTTTACTATTAGTTTTCCGTTAAAACATAGTCAAAAGAATTTTCTTTATTATGCTAGTTTTTTCTTCTTTTTTTTAAAGGTGAAACTCTCAAACAATCTTTTTAAAAAAATTCTTACTGTACAAATAATACCTGAATTGAATTCTGGGGATATAAATTTTATAAAATTTCGAGGAACGTTTCTTCTATATAATCTGTTCTTGTGCTGAAGAATGTACCGGCTTTTTTATAACTCCTTGAAACATTTTTAAAATTCGTGAAAATAAATTGTAGTGTCGTTGGGATTGATTTCACTTATCTGACCTCATCAGAACAAGCCCACAAAATTTATACTGCCCACGTGGCAGGGAGTATAAGATTATATCTGTCCTTCTCAAGATGGCTTGGGCACCATATAGGTGACAGTACGATTTTGCCTAATTCCACCCCATTTTAGACACCACCCCGAGGGATGGGTCCGAGGGTCTCCCAATCTTTTTTCCTTACCTCCAAACCATACGAGAGGAATTCAAACCCGGCCCTTTCGGTACGGTAGTCAGAGTCACAAACCACTATCTGCTTTGGGCGGCTGAAAATAAATTACGCACGCAATTGGCACAAAGAACCTCTATGTACATATTCTTTGGTTGGCACCCCATTCTATTACCCTGAAACAAGTTCAGCAAGTTTTTACATATGTCACTGACACTCAATGTGTCATGCAATAGTCGGTTTTATTCTATGGATTATTTCTATTCTATCTATGGATTATTTCTCTTTTATCTATAGGTTATTTATATTCTATCTATGCATTATTTCTATTCTATTACTTTATGGGTCTGTTTTGAATGCCAGTATATCACAGTTGATCAGAGCATCAGTGATATAGTTTCGAAGATTCAAGACATTAGCAAGGAGAAAGGCACACAGGTTACCAAAACCTTAACAATCCCTTTGGAAAGAAGATCACCTGGTTTACTACATCTAAACACTAGAATAGCCACTATATGAACATGTGGTTTCCTTGTTTGCATACTTTCTTGGCGACCAATTTTACTGATATAATTTCGCAAATAACTCGCTTTGAAAACTTTCTGAGATATTCTCGCAAATGATCCCGATATCTTTCATATTTAATTGAGAAAGCTGAATGTCTTAAAGGCGGTGCGCTCATAGAAACAGTTTTACGAGGGTTAAATATATTCTACCAATAAATAGAGATTAGTCTACTTTATTAGCCTCTAGGGGCAATTTGCTGAGAAGGGCTATTAATTTCGTTTTGGCATTTTGCGTTGGTTCACTATAAATGCCGGTTCACGTTTCAGTTTGTTGCCACCAAGTATTAGAGTCCTGTGTTATATTTAAAGAAATTAAATAAAGAAGAATCTGCATAAATATACGTATGTTTCTGGCATTGTGATAAAGCAACGGTATGTAGAATCATTAAATTTGGAATAATGCCATCTTCCACTGAATATGGGCATCTGGAAGCTCTAATTTGGAATTTGTTTTATTACCTATTTATTATTTCATATTTTGTCAGGCATTAAAGAATTTTTTATTAACAAACCCAACGATTTCAAAGCGAGGTATGGCAACACTGTACCGGGAAGGAAAAAAAAAATTTGTATCTCCAGGGCGCGATATTGTGTATCGGAAATTCTAAAAATATGCTCATGCGATATTGCTAATGAACGGAATTTTATGGTTTAAGTTAGAACATGATATTTAAATAAAGGTAGCACACAAAACGTAAAAAAAGGCCCCTTTGGGTGTAATGTAAAATCTTACTTTTTTATTTTTTTAAATTTTATATATTTATGTTTCGATTTTATGTAAACTATAAAAACAAACTGCAAAGTTTATTTTAATTTTATAACAGTTATTTGAATTTAGTTAACCTTTCCTAGCGCTCCTCGTTTCAATTTACAACTCCCTACCAGAATGAGTTTTTAGAATCGCGTTGAACGTAAATGAGTAAGAGATAGTATTAAATTAAGTTCACTATATGAGCATGTGGTTTCCTTGTTTGCATATTATTTTTCTTCCTGACCAATTTTACTGATATAATTTCGCAAATAACTCGCTTTGAAAACTTTCTGAGATATTCTCGCAAATGATCCCGATAATCTTTCATATTTAATCGAGAAAGCTGAATGTCTTAAAGGCGGTGCGCTTACAGAAACAGTTTTACGAGGCTTAATTATATTCTACCAATAAATAGAGATTAGTCTACTTTATATTAGCCTCTAGGGGCAATTTGCTGAGAAGGGCTATTAATTTCGTTTTGGCATTTTGCGTTGGTTCACTATTGCATTTTGCGTTGGTTCACTGCATTTTGCGTTGGCATTTTACTTCGAGAGAGAAAGCTAGGGAACCTGAGTAGCGCGCGTTTGCCTTTGGACTAAGTCTCTCTAACTGCTGTTACTTTCGGCGGTATATTACGTGCCTTTTGATAGTTCGCCGGCTAGTTTAAAACTAAGGGCCAACTCCATTAGAATTGTGTTAGATTCGGCTAAATCTCTTAGTTACTCTTGTTTAGTTCTTATTTCTTAAGCCCGAGTGGAGGCTTGTTGTAAGCTCGAAGAAAGGGGCCGTCAGTTAATCTTATTTTGAGTGAATAAAGGGTAATTAATCTTTCTTGAGTTTACGATTTCTCTTCTTTGAACTAAGCGATAATTCGCTGAACAGTTCACTAGGTTCCTCGACATTTAATTTAGTAGAATAAAAATGAGGAACTCTACAATATTCTACGCCATTTTATTGGTTGTCTATAAAATTCTATTTTTAAAAATCCCGAAAATTTAAGACGTATGAAACCAGGCTGAGGAGGGAAATTTAATGTATGCAATATTACTAAAAACTGATATTGATAGCGAAATCTTTTCCTAGTTAGTAATACTATAGATGCGAGATGTATGTTCCTCTAAATAAGTTCCTCCAGATTTCCTCCTTAATCCAATGAGAACTGGATTAAGCAAAGTTATATCTGATGTAGTATTATTATAATATTATCTCATAAAATTGTACTGTTTTTAGTAATTAATATAACTGATGATGATAGTTGAAATAACATTAACTATCAAACGCTCATATAATTCGACACAAACAATCTACAACTAACGGATTTTATATTAGTATGAAAATGGTATGCAGTAGGAGGAAACTGCATTTTGAATTTTGATATTTACTGAGCTAACAAAGTATTGTACGATAGGATATGTAGTACAATCCTACATATGACAAAAGCGCTGACAGACATTGCGAAAAAAAAGGGGGAGCAGTTCTGTATCCCCGTTCTGCTGAGCCGATTGACGATATTCAAATTGCATTTTTCATGTCTCGAAAGCGCGACTTAGGATATAAATTAGATTTATATATATAGCATTATTCTAACAAAGGTATTTTGACGCAGATCAGACTTTTTCTGAAATAACATATAAGTTTTTCTCCATGTTTCGATTCTAAGACTCAAATTATGCCTAGATATTAAATTTTGTAATTTTTGGTGAGAAATTTATGCAGAAATTTAAAGATTTATCTTAGCCAATTTGTTATAACCTGCGCCAAGAATAATTAATTCACTTGCAGACATTCTTAATTCATAGTAACCTACTTACTTTCCTTTTTTTTTCATTGATGCAAGAGAGGAAAAAAGGTCTATCGTTCATTTTTTCAAAATAATTTTAACAAAGTGAGTAAACCACATTTTCGTTATTATCGCTTATATTAAATATGCCAAATTTCAAAACGCGCCAAAATGTAAATTCACGTTTATCATAGGATATTTTGAACAAAAAACTCTAATTTTTTGCAGATATGCTTAGAAATATCTTAAGATATACCTTAAGATGATGCTAAAAATTTTATAGGTTATAATACAAAAGTTTTCTCGAAAAATTTATAAAAAGTATTTTAAAATACAAATTTTGAAAATAAGTGATAAAATATGTGCGAATTATATTTGGATTAAGCCTAAATTTCAAATTCTGGAAGAATGAATCAAGTAAGTTTAATAAAAAAGAGATATTAATAAATATGTATCAAATTCAATAACATCGAGGAGCTTAAATTTTGGGAGTTAATTTTTAAAAAAGTACTCTTGTGATTTTTCCCAAACTTGGCAGGTTGGTATAATTTGAGTCCTAGAATCGAAATATGGAAAAAAAATGGCATGCCGTTTCAGAAAAAGTCCGATTTTGTGTCAAAATACCTATATTAAAGCAATGCTATATATAAATCTAATACATATCCTAAGTCGCGCTTTCGACGCATGGAAAACCCAAGTTGAATTTCGTCAATCGGCCCAGTAGAACGGGAGATACAGAACTGTCCCCCCCCCCGTTTTCCTCCCAGTGTACAATATGTTCTTGCTTACTATAGAAAAATGCATATTGAAAAGAAGTTAAAATATTTTACAACCAGAACACAAATCTCAACGAAAGCAATCTAATCTGCTAAATTCTGAGTAAATGTCAGTTCCGTATTCATTACCTCCTCCAAATTATATTCAGACTTCATCAGAAGACTGAGAAAATGATGACTTTATCACCGAAACATCGTAATAATGTAACAATTAAATTCGGTATTTCAAACATCCTTTACGTCTAAGGTGCTTTCATATACGAATAATAATTTTGAGCACTCGTACACGAAATGTTTACAAAGTTTTAAGATTAATTTCTTTAATAAATTCCAGTAAACGTGCTGAATATCCTTTGTTTAGGAATAAAAATTTTTATGCGGTTTGCTTATGATCCAGTGAACATTTGCTGTCATGGATTCAAAACCTGAGCAAATTATTTAATCAAAATTGCGGACATTAATATTGACTTTTTAAAAAAATTTGATTGGATATGAAACTTTGTGCTTTGCTCATGAGTCCAAAACAATACGAGAATCGTCTGCTTCGGTTAAGAAAGGTTCGCTATGATCATAGAAACCTGAGTAAGGATCATATTAGTGAACTGAATTCACAAGGAATTTATTTTGAGCCACAGATGTTAAATTCTATGCTTTATAAAGATGTAATGGACAGACTTTCGAAGCGAATTCAATGTATTAGACTTATCTGTATTAGGTCACTTATTCAGATAAATAAGTAGCTTCACTGCTGCACAATAATGATCCGTCTCAGAATTCTATTCTCGCCATGCAGTTTCTAACAAAGAAAATTGTGACAATTCTCAACACTTATTCACCTAGTTTGCCACTTGCAGAGTATTTTCTCTTTTCTAATATAAAGTCTCTCTTTAAAGGCTATTATTTGAACAGCGAGAAGAGCTTCAAAAATTCGTAACCAAAGCGTTAAACAGTATTCCAAGAGATGGATTCTACGGAGGAATCAAGCAGCTTGTCCTAACATTTTGTAGTGTCATATGCACAAGTAACTGTTGTCCACTTTCGGTACAACATCCAGTATCCTTCAGGAGACATTCAAAACTTTTGTAATAAAATAGGTCTCGCGATAAAGCAGTTTACTGTTCTGTACGTTAACATAAATCATAACAGAACATTTAAAGAGAGGCTGAGATAAGCTATGAGATTTGTTAAATTAGATGGCTTTCGATTACAACGACACTTAAATACTAGAAAATTTATCAGAGCGTGTTACAACCGTTGAAAAAGCATGGTACATTCTATTACTTAATGTTATTAATTGCTCAAAGTAATGTGCATCATCCAGAGATATGTGGCATCTAAATCTCACTGACGTAGTTGGTAAAAGTTGATGTACAAATCATACGTTAGCTGGAAAACGTGTAAAGAATATTGAAGAAAAAATAATCATAAAAATAAAAAATATCGTGCTTGATTTGGAACATTCTCGATACTCAGTAACCTTAAATACAAGCTCCATAAATTTAAAGCAAGTAAAACGGAGAACCAGCTTATGACGCACATCGGAACAAAAAACAGCGAACGGAATGCATTTTACTTCGTTGTTGTTATTATTATTATTACTTTCGCTATTTTTTCACTTTATCAGCAGGTGGATCGAAGAATGCGTTAAATCGTAGCTCAGGTCAGCAGCGTGACCTACTGGGATTTCGAGAAGTAATTAAGGAGATCAGGAAAAGAGTGTACAAGGTCGGAGATTTCCTTTTTTACAGAGAGGTCACCCGCCCGTGGTTGTGGCTCTATTAAAAAAAAAACTTCGCAAAGAATGCAAATAAAGTTATAGTTCTGCTTGTTAGTAGCAATGACAAAAGATCAATCTTTTTTTTTTTTTACTTAGCTGCAGTTGGCAGCATTTAAAACATTGCTACAACTCGTGGTAAACAACGTGTCAATTACACTTAAAATGACTTGTAACAATTTCAGTCAAATTTAAAGAGATAATGGCAGTGGAATTTTTCAAATGTTTTAAATTCTTGAAAATAAATTTAAAATAGGCCATAGCAAATTTCAAAAGCTTCAAATGTATACTTAAACGTATTTTAATTCAAATTTCTGTAATTCGAGCAGCCGAAATTTTATCAAATATGTATTTACTGCTGTAAGTGCTTTTTTATAGCATATAACCTCATATTTCAATTTTATGTTATATATTCTCAGTGACAACTGTAATCAAAATAAAAATTTAACAGTACTTAAAAATAAAAAATTTAATATGCAATGGGATAAAAAGCTTTCTAGAAAAGTCTAATAGAACTACTAAAAATCATCGAAAATAATTTACATCTCAAGCATTTCCCATGGTGTGAGATCCTTTTTCTTTTGTTAAATACTATTTCAATCCGTCTGGCGATAAGTGAATTAATTTTTTTGCGTTCTGCAGTAATGATATCCTACGCCTGTTTCTTCGAGTTTTTATTTTTTCAGAAAATAAAGTTGTCCCAAGCTTCATTGATTTTTTTTATGTCGCTTAATTCTAAAAAAACTGTTAAATTATTATTTCAATGATAAATATTATTCATAATTTTGTAAAAAATAGAATAAAGGTATTTTTATCAGTAAAAAACGTTATAATTTAGCCGCCTCACATATTGCTTTTGAAGCAAAAGCTGTGGTGTCCTAGCTTTTCGGGAGTCACTGTAGTACGCGTGACAGCAGCAAATCGAGAGTAACTAAGCTATGTTCCAAGACAACATGTTAACAGGGGGACCGGAAAGTAATGTCGTTTCTGCGCATGTCGATATTTGATTGTCCAGCTCATTGTGTATCTCGAAGGCGTGTCAAAGTCGTTTTAAGGTTATTGGGACTTGCTCACTTCTAAATAATTCAATATTAAGCTTTTTTTTTCGTAATTTGGAGTGAAATGGTCAGCCAAATCGACCAGGAAGGCCAACAACGTTAGACAACGGCATGCTAAGGGCAGAAACGGAAGCAAATCCATGTTAAACAGTCGAGGAACTGTCAAACACCCTTCACAAACCCTGGTCGACCATCCAAGAATATTTAAAGCAGATTGGAAAAATAAGCAGAGCATGTGTTTGAGTCTCCCATAATCTGATCGAAGAGAACAAAGCCAACCGATCCATAACATGCAACGCATTGCATCAACGACACCATACAGAACCGTTTTTTGATCCTTTGATTACTGAAGACAAAAAATGTGTCCTATATGATAATCCAAAACGCAAAAGGCAGTGGCTGTCTTCAAATGATGAATCACTGCGAAGCCGGGTTTACATCCCAAAAAGGCACTTCTGTGTGTTTGGTGAAGTAATCGCGGAATCGTTCATTTTGAATTGATGAAACCTGGACAAACTGTTAATGCAGACCTTTATTGGGAAGAACTGGATCGAGTGAAACAATCTTCTGTCGAAATATATCCGACGATAGTCAACAGAAAAGGCGTCATTCTGCAACACGACAATGCAAAACCGACTGTGAAAAACAAACACTGGAAAAAATTAATGAATTAGGATGGGATGTACTGCCTCACCTATCATGCTCACCCGATATCGCACCCTCGGATTTCCATTTATTCCGATCCCTACAACATTTTCTTAGTGGCAAAAAATTTGAAAATTTGGATGATGTTCAAAATGCCATCTACAGATATTTTATTAACCAATTGACTTTTATCGGTCCGGGATAGAAAATCTACACACTAGATGGCAAAAAATTGTTGACAACGAGGGTATTATATTATTGATTAAAAATAAAAACTTGTTAAAAATTTATTCCTTTAAATTTAATGTAAGAAAGCGGCATTACTTTCCGGTTCCCCTATTAAAAGACTGGAAAATGAAGAGATCATTCGGTTTTTTGAGATTTCTCAGACATTATAAAAGATTTTAATTTTGAGATATTAATGTAATTTTCAGTACTTTTGTTGAAATTGTTGTTGTTTTTGCAAATGGCTGAACACTACCCACAGAGGACGACCGAACTACACCTGTGAGAAAGGGCAAGGTCCTTCCCAATTTTAATAGAGTACGGATCTGAGGGTCTCCTCCCTCTCCCCTTCCACCGAACTTCTCGAAAGGACCTTCGGTTTGCTAGTATTTTAACTTTCAGTTCTCTACTTTGCAGCATGGTTGATCACGTTCCTGCCCATGCTGCATTGACACTATACACATACAAACATCCAAGCCTTCACCGGGATTCGAATCCGGATCCAGTGATACGAAACTAGATCACTAGCCATTATACAGATGTGAGTGGCATATTAAAAATATTTGTTATTCCAATTACATTTTATTTAAATCTGAAATCTCACAGAACGGCTACGGTCATGGGCCAGCATTATTTGGATTAATACTGCAATATAAAAAAAATTTATGAAGAAGCAGCAAACACCAAAGAATTTTTAAAAAACTAAATAAATTGAAAGAATTACCTGAGTGAATGAGAAATTTATTTTCGTCTCAGATTATCTGGATTCACAAAGATTGTATTGCTTTAACTGGTAAAGAGACTTTGGAAATTATTATTCTTTGAATTATGTATTTTACCTGTATTGTGTCAGCGCCATTTTTCTGGAAACTGGGTGTGTACAATTTTAATTTTATAGTTAAAATGATTTTAAAGGATATTCAACAAATTTGCAGGCATTGACAAATGAAAAACAATTTAAAATTTTTGCAAAACGTTTTCGAAACAGAACATTAAAGGAAATAATTAGTATTTCCAGCTAGCAACGAAAGATCTATCGTTCGATTAGCGGAGACAGCACAGTTGAGTTTTACATTTCTTTCTGTTAAACGACTAATTATTTTCATAGTGTGCACGATGAACACTATAAGCGAAAAGTAAGACATGCACAATAGTCATTTTCTCTTACTGGAATTGATAACTTATGCAGCATTGAGTATTCTTACTGAAACATCAGTTAGAGAAGTATGTCAGCACATTATAACTTACTTGCGCAACTTAACAAACTTGAAGATGATGAACCGAATATTAATATAATAGTATACATGAATCTATCATTCTGAAAATATAAGTATAGGCAAATCCTTGATGCAGTGTGGTGTAAAAATATAAATAAGATGAAAGTGTCTATTCATTTTAGAGCAACTGAAAGTATTATGGCACCATTTAATAGAAATACATATAAAAATATCAGTTACTGGATTGAAAATTTCGAAAACGATGCTACATTATTTTGCTTATCTGTTATAAATAAGTATATTCAAGTGAAATGAATTCTCTGCAGCAGTGCTCTCTTAGTGGTGAGAACTGAAACGAAAGTTCCTGAGGTAAAGTGAAAGCTACATTAATTGGTGAATCTTGAATAGATTTTACTATTCCGATTTGACTGTAGCTTCAAAGGATTAACTTCCTAATTCCTAAACAAACGATAATAAAATTAGAATAAAAATAACACACCGAATAATAATTATTGGAGTTGTTAAAGCAATAAGGATTAGCAGTAGTTTTCATAAATTTGCAATAGTAGTTTCGACGGTTTGAATATAGAACTTTCTTCTTCAGTTACAGGAGTGAACACGACGAAGAAGAAGCCAATGCTGACGCATGAAAACAGGCTCGGATTTAACTACGGCCTTTAAAAATTAAAATTATGGGGACAGACCCACTTCTCATTATAAACAGCAGCTCTTTTGACGAAATGTGTAACAATGAGAGTGTAATGTATATCATCTAATTTTTTTAGAAATGTATTGCGCACTTCCTCTTGGAGTTTGTTTGATCTAGTATCACTTCAGGAAATTGAATGTAGCAATTTCAGTTAATCTTGTAAAGGTCATGCAGATAACAAATCCCCGTACTCTGTGATATGCCTATTACGTCTGACAATCTTCGAGCGTTATAGTGCCAGCACCTCGTTTTCATATATGTTTTATATCTGTAGTTATGTTTTCCTTTGTTTTCAATTGCATTCTCTAAGCAATACGCAATGTCACTTACTTAACGATGTTGGCCATTTGAAATAGATAAATCTACCAGCAGAGCAGATGAGCTACTACATCAATGGATTAGCTGCTGTACCGATGGCGTAAAGTTAGTGTATTCTCCTTTAACGTCCTGCGTACGGGCATCAAAATCTACGGGTTCATGGCCAAACAAACTCTGGATGAGTTTTTGCACCTCAGCGAAATTTTTGAACTATCTAGTTGCAGTGCTTTTGATGAAAGTACCTGTACAAATTGGCTGCTCAGATTTTAGATGTCTAAATGGCACACGGAGTAATGGAATTAAAAATGATACGGAGCAAATAAGCAATCAATGCGTAAGCTTTAATGCTTGATATATTACGCAGATTGAAAACGTTAAACATGTGATACAGCAGTCACCAAATATACTTTTATAGAGTTATTGCAGAAATTTCAATTCAGCCCAGCACAACCGTCGAGAAAATTATCAAGCAATTCTTAATTTATTGAAAAACTATGTCTATAATGAAATTATTTCAGACGTGAAATAACTATTTAAAGAATCCTACTGCCGTCCAAAGTGTATAGTAGTTAACGATGCTAACTGCTGTACCGGCCAGCCGAAAGTCCTTATGAGAGGTTGGTAGTATAGGAAGTGCGGTAGGAGACCCTTTCGCGGGGGTGTTCTCCATCAAAAGTGGGGCGGAATTGGGCAAAATCGTTCACATGCATGGGTGCCAAAGGCTCATGCCAACAAGAATCGCAGTCTTCCACTTCTTGCACGATAAACACGTGAACTTGTTCTGATTAAGCCGAACAGGTGAGATTAGCTGCAACAACATAACAGATATCGTAGCTTTACCCGCATTAAAATATAGTTAACAACACTTAACAAAACGAAAAAGGACCAGATTGTGTCTGTGTGGCTTGACACAGCTTTAAGATTCTAATTGCAAGTTTCATTTGGAAATCTGGCTCCAACATTTCGGACGTTCCTGTTGCAATATTCATTTCGTTGAATAAATAATGGAAGAAAAACCATTCTTACGTAATTCGTTGTTGAAACAAGCATCATAAACATGATGGCAATTTCAGCAATATGAGAAAATTCATTCAGTCTTTCCAACTAACATCTTTCACTCTATTTCATATTTCATAGTATAAACGTATGATTTCTACCTCTTATTTTGTTAAAAAGAGTTTGAAAGAGGTGAATCTTTCCCAGATCACCTAATGACCTCACATATAGAGCTTGAAGATCAATTTTTGGAAAGTATTCTGCAAATTTTTAAATTCGAACCAGACAAAAAGAACCATGAAGTCACTTTTATTAAATATCTAGTTATTCAGAAAAATATAACTCATTCAGCCCACTGGAATATTTAATTAAGTTAATCCGCGTTTCCATTGCTAGTTGTTATTAAACTCACTCTTACTACTAGAGAGGAAACCTTAAATCAACTCACACAAATCGAAAGTCAGTTTCTTTGTAACGCAACCTTATTTTGGAGAGGAAAATGAAAACTCAATGCTCCCTGCTCATTTCTAAAGAAAGTATTTACCATTCATAGCGTCTGTACTGTCGATCTAAGTTCCAGCATTCTTCTCCCATTCTTAACTAAAAAGCTCCTTTGTAGTTGTGCGATTAGCCAGCAGGGGCAGCCAGTAAATTTAAAACTTGTATTACATTATGCTCAGTTACTTTGCTTAGTTGCGCAGAAAAGTATTTTGTTAACTTCAGTTTATTGATAAGTTGCTTCTAAAAAGCAATATTAGCTGTAGTTGAGATGACGCGAAATAAGTAAAATAATGACTCTTCTCCAATCCTGCGGCACTGAGCTGTGTAACCCATGGTCATTAAATTATATTCAGAGAATTTTCTTCTTTCTCGCCTATAATTCTCGGCACTACTTCTTTTAAAGCAGCAGAAAATAAACTTGGCCACTAGAAGAGAGATCTTCATTCTTTCCCATGCTTAAAAGAAGGTTTTGAATACGCATGCTATTTCTATACATATTACTGGAAAATATGTGAAGCATAAAAGTCATTGTTGAAAGCTACAGATACAGAGAGATTACTATGTAGACTCATTAGTATTTTTTTTCTTAGTCCAAAGGAACTTTGTCCCTGAAGGACAATTGTTTTCGTTTTGCGATATTGCGTTGGAAACATTAAAAGTCTGAATCACTTTTCAAAATGTTGCCACAAAATATTGCAGCTCTGTATTATATTTAAAGAAATTAAATAATGAAGAATCTGCATAAATGCATGTATATTTCTCTAAATGTGATAAAACAACGGTACCTAGATCCATCCAATTTTGAATAGCGTACGTTTCCACCCGAATATGCGCATCTGGAAACCCAAATTTGGAATTCGGAATTTGTTTTATTATCTATTTCATATTCTGTAAAACTTTAACGAATTTTTGATGAACAAACTCAAACGATTTCAAAGCGAGCAATGACAACACTCTACGGAGAAAAAAAAACTTTTTTTACCTCCAGCGCGCGGAACTGTGTATCGGAAATTCTAAAAATAGACTCATTTTAAAATTATTTTGCGATATTGCTCTTAAACTGAATTTTATGGTTTAAGTGCGAAGAACATGATATTTAATAAATAAAGGTAACACACAAAATGTTAAACAAAACGCCCCTTTGGACGTAATTTAAAATCTGAAACCTTTCAGATTTTGTTTTAAGCCAGAGATGTGAAAAATGCGCAGTGCCCTCGCCGAGACTCGAACCCTGGACCTCTTGAATACGCGTGGAGTATGCTTCCATTTCGGAAAAGAGGGAGAAAATACCTTATAAAGATAAACTGGGATTAATTGCTTTTGCTCTTATTTCAAGCGATCTGCCTCGTTGTATCTTCGCTGAATGCATTTTACATCACATTTTTCTGCTTGCGAAGACCTTTACACTGTAATGATGCAGCTATTTTCGTTGTGTATTTGCAGGGAACTGCTCCCTCTGCATTTCGTGGAATATTGTACATTCAAAGGCCACTTTAAGCAATCCATCGTATATTCCATAACTGGTTCAATACGGCTGACTTATATAGGGCTGCTAGGGTGCAGCTTTCATGACCCTTCATCTTATGTTGACAACATTAGATAAAAGTAAATTCAAATTAGTCTTATTGCAAATGAATATTTTATTTATCAAACATCTATGCTTTACTACGTACAGGCACATGAATATCTCTGTTCACATATTTGAATATAAAATTGTTATTGCATGTTTTTTTAAATAAAAGGTATTATGAAGATTAAATATAATAAAAGAACTGATGTTCGATATCTTAATACCTCTATACTGAAGGGAGCAGAAAAATATTCAAGTAACTGAAAATTCGACTTATGGAGAACAGTGAACTCTAATTTCGAATTCCACATTTCGATATTATGTTTGAAGTATTAAATTTTCCATATATCGAAGTTCAGAAACAAAATTCAGCTATATTTTGTTTTTATCAAAGAATAAAAATGAGTAATTTGAAATTAATTCTGAAATTTTGAATGGAAATGAAATTTAGCCTTAAATTTTCCATAATTATTAAAAATCTTACAAAATTAATCTTACATAATTTTTATATTAAATTAGTACATGCAAAAACTTATTCTCTGATGCTGACTTTATTTACTTGAAATCGATATTTTTTTTTTAAAAGTATCTTAATTTGAGTTGACTTTTTGGTTTTCCTTTGCGTTGTAAAATCCTCAGTGATGAAAACATTATGTTCTTTTTGCAAGAGAATAGATTATGGGTAGAAGACTCATATTCTAGTTATTTGATGTTCGATGTCCCCTTCCCAATCGATTCGAAAAACGTAATTTTTCTTCAGAGAATATATGACTATCGTCAGACTATTCTATTCTCCTTAAATTTAAGCTGGCAACAAATTCAACCGACATCGAAGAAACAATAATTCGCTTGACTGGAAGAACATTTCTTAACATCAGTACGTAATATTAGTCGTCATAATCAAAATCAGAATTATTTTGGTTGCTTCCAAAAAGTCTAATTGGCATTCCTTTCATTATTTCTTAGGTTTCATTCGTTACGTTCACTTAATGTACGTTTTATAAAATCCAAGTTCTGAAAAATTGAAAAAGCTATGTTATGTCTTTGTTCTTTTCTTTTTTATTTTAATCAAAATTCCTTGCCATATTTTACTGCTAATATTTCCTAAATATGATCTTCGTAAGATTTATCTGGACAATGTAAACACTTTCTTATGTCGATGTTACTTCCTTGAATTATATATTAGATCAAACTAAAAAATATATATTAAATATTATAAAAGAATGAAATAATATAAATAAAATTTGTGATTGTGCATAAAATCCCCTACATATATTTACTTGTGCATAAAATCCCCTACATATATTTACTAAAAATTGAGCAATTTCTACATTAAATAACTGATTGAAACGTTTTAGTGTTACATCAGAATGATATAGATATTTAAAGAACAAGTTACATGACAGCCACCAGAAAAAATACTGACGTCTGTTATCAAAATTCCATTAATATGCTATATTGTTTATAATGAGAAAATGATCATCCATCTAGCTTGGCAAATTGTAGCGTGCAGAGTAAATGTTGTTTCATTCACTTTAAAATCTTTACTTTATCTTTCAAAGCATTTTCAACCTCACCATCATATAACTTGGATATAGAATAGTCATTTACTCTCCACTTTACAAAAACATAAATTTATTATATTTTTATTTTATTACTACTGCTTTTCCTTACAGATGGAAATACTGAAATTAAATATATTTGTACAAATCTTATAGAAGAATTTTCGAAAATTTTAGAAGTTTATTTTTTTTATTTTTTTTTTTTTTTTAGATATATATATAAAATATGTTTCCGGAATTTAAAAAAAAAAAATGTAAAGAATTTTGATTTAGTTTTCAGATTTACAAATTACACTTTTACTTACCACAAAAACTTAAATGTAATTTAATATTTGTAGCAGCTCCTTCTGCATATAATATATTATCTTTGTTGTTGCGAAATTTAGTTGCTAAAGATTGGCAACAAGAAAAAACACAAATAACAAAAGCGTGCGCTTTGATATTGTAATAACCATAACGTCTTCTTTTATTATTGTGAATTAAAATATACTTAATTCATTGTGGAATTATTACTTACGTTATTAAATTATCCCATGCATTGATTGAGCATAGCGTCCACAATATATTACAAAAAATCTCTAATCAGAGCTCATCAGGACTTTATAAGCTTTCAAAGACTCAAAGGCACTCTTATACATATTTATTACTTAAGTCGGTGTTACTTTGGTAGACAGTCGCACGGATTTTTGGCGATTTACGTTGGCGCAATTGTTGGCGTGGTTTTTACAATCGTCAGCCATCTTGAAAACGCAGCTTTTACATATTTTACGCATAGTAAAGTATTCGGAAGTTTAAAAATTTTAAAAAATAAATATCGTTAAAAATAATGAATTAATTTTTCGTTGGAAACGACGTTTTTTTCAGATGGCTAGCAAATGTAAATAAATACATTTACTACGAGTATAAAATACTAAATTAAGGTTAAATTATTACTTTCATATAGCATAGAAATAGAATAGAAACACCAGAAAACATTGCGACAACGTTTAATTGGATTAAAATATTGCTTAAATTGAATATGGAATTAAAAACATCCTACCAACGTTTAAAAGAATTCAAATATTACTTAAAATAAGTATATATTACTTATTTTAAAGTATTATTCAAATACTTTAAAATAAGTTTTAAAGGATATAATTATTTAATTTAAAACATATGTGCCAATAAATATCTCAGGAATTTTTGATAGTATCACTCGCTATTTTTTTGCCATTTTTTTTAGTACTATGGAACACATAATTTAACAATTACCTAATGAGAAATATTCTGTAACCAGTCAGAGATCTGATTACATCACGCATAGAATTAAAATTATTTAAATAATCATACGTAATAAAATCATTTTTCAAAAACAAAATGCAAAATTAAATTGTATTTTAATATTTAACAGCCAAAAATAATGTTTAAAACATTAAATTAAATTTTAATTTATCTATAACATCTAGAAATTTAATCTAATGTTTAGTAAGGTAACGTCATTGAATAAATCATTCACAATATAAAATATCATAAAGAATAAAATTTTTATTTCAAATAAAACTGCAAAATTAAATTGATTTTTAATATTTAGAAGCCAAAAATAATATTTAAAACACGGAATTTATGCATAATAAAACGCATTATTTTTTAAATAAAACGACAACAAAGTATCGGTTACCATAAATAACTTGTCCAGCAATGGGTTTACCATAAGTCATATCGCTCGCCAAAAAAGAACGCCAAAATCGGTGCAACGGTCTACCAAAGTAGCGCCCTTAAGTCTTTCATTTACAACACCAAAATACAAAAAAATGCATCGACTCAGTTTACATTTAGTTTCCAATTTAATTACTTCTTTTAGTGAATTAAACAGTTAAAAGATAATTAATAATGTAACGAGAAAAAAAAAATAGCTAGACGCTACATAACATCCTGTGCCCTCGTGCAAACTTTTATCGGCCTCCTGTAACGCGAAACCCTAAGAATCATAAACAAATAAAAATTTTAAACTGACTGTTATTGACTCAGATTTTAATTAAGATTAGTTAACTGGATGTCAACAAAATTGCACTTGCAATGGTGTAGAACTGATTTCTTGACTTAAGATATCAGGAGAAGCAGGTACATCCCTTTTGTTAAATCTTTTATGAATCGCATTATGAATAATCACAAGATTACCCCTTTTGAACTGGAATCATTATGGAAAAAGAAAGGCAAAAAAAATTATGATTTACAAAATTTTATCTATGACGGAAATTTTATAAAATTCATGATTTTTGAAGACCGTGAGAATGGATCGAAAATTGCTGGAAAGGTAGTGAATGATTTACGTGAAGGTGAAATATATCATTGGCCTAAAATATGCCATGAAAACTTAGCACCACTTCTAGATATAATGTGTCTCCATGAAAACTTCAGTATTTTTCTAATGCCTTACCTGCAACTGCGTTTAAGAGATATTATTCACCAAGAAGAATTTCTTCAGCATCTCAACTGTTTTGAACGTAAGAAGGCGTACGCAGAAGATATCTTGTGGGGCCTGAATTACTTGCATTCAAAGTCCTTGTGTTTGATGAATCTTAGTGATGCAAATATTTTCATTTGCAAGAACTCTGACAAAGCTGTAATTACAGATTTTAGCTGTCTGATAAGGACTGAAAAGGCATCAAAATTTAAATTTACTTTGTCTGTGTTTTATCAAGCTCCAGAACTGAAGGAAGAAGGCGAAAATTTTGAACCAATCGCTGCAGAAATGTGGGCATGTGGTGTAATTTTGATGGAAATCTTTTTGCGCCATATGGTAACCTGGGCTTTTATTGACTTTGAATTTAGTAATATAATGACAGTTGTAAGTAATATTGGATATGATGTTCTTAAGCTAGCAAACATGGGGTCTGTTTTGTCGAAACATGATTTAAAAGGCTTAAAGAGATTTTTGGGTTTATTCTTTCACATTAATCCTGAGCAGCGGATATCTGCCAGAAACGCTGCCATTTCAGAATTCCTTCAGGCTTATAAATCTAAAATTTTAAAATGCATTGAACGGCGTTCATTGCATAATAGTGTATCCAAAAAGAACTCACCAACTGAAGAATTTAAAAACACATTTGCAGTGACTTCGAAACTTGAGAGAGAATGTTATGACATGGAACTTCCAGAATGTACGTTACTCTCAGATGTTTGTATCAATGAAACTTCCTGCAGCTGGGAATCACTCCAGGAATCAGATCTCAAAAAAATTATTTTAAGTACCTCAGATGAAGATACATCAAAAAAATCTTTGACATCTGTAAAATCAAGCATTGCTAAACCAGTCTTCTGTAGAGTAGGAGCTGAAGAATTGCTCAACACTAGGTTTAAAAGTCAACCAAATGTCTCTCTTACGTATTCTCTTTCTTTATCGAATTATTTCAAACAAGAAACTGAAAGTGAAAACTCAAACTCTGATGTCTCACAAAGTCATTTCACGAATTCTATTTTGTCATTCAAAGGATATAATTCCGAAGATAGCGGGTTTGCGATACCAGACAAACAACAGGAACTGAAACTTAAATGTAGTGAAAATATGCACTTTCCGAAAATACGCATTCCACATAAAAATTCTCCCAAATATATACAGCCAATGAAAAAGTGGGTTAAAGTCGATGCCCTTGATAGAAAAGTGGATTTTAACGATCGGGTTTCTTGTGGCTTTGATAATATCGAGCAATCAAATGAAAGTTATATAACTCAACAATCTTTATACAAGCGTTGGCTTAGTAATTCTGAATGCAAAGGGAAAAAAGCTACAAAAAATATCAGTAACAAAGAGTATCCAGACTTTCAAGAAGAAAAACATTCCAGAAATGTAAAAACAGCGTTGGTAAAAGAAACAATCAGCAATATTGCTGATGAGTTTCAATACCCCACTTTAGAAAATAGCTCTAAGTTTACTAATACGAAAGTTCTTAGTAAGAAAAAGCCAAATGTTAATAATGAAATTCTAGTCAAGGAAAGAAAGGAAGAGTTTTCAGATGATCTATTTGATCAATATGTTCGTTATAAAAGGCTCTCTTATGACAAGGCCATCGCAAATGGTACAGAGTTTACCACTGGTGTTTCAGTAAATACTTTTAACCAACGGCAAACTGACAAAAGGAAAATAAGACAAATAAAGAAATCTGTTCCTTGCTTTCATAATCAAAATGGAGCTACATCTCACAACATTCAAAATAAAACTAAGAATGAATGCAAAAATAACTTAAAACACGGGGAGATCAAAAAAGGTAAATCAAAATGCAAACCCCTATCAGGGGAAAATGCTAAAGGCAAGAGAGTTACTCCTCAAAGCAACAGCATCAAACATGCAGTTCAGTATCAGGAGCTCAAATCACTGGAAAACAATGTCTGTGGAAATAACGAACAGTTCAAACAAACAAGTGAACAGTGTAACTTAATTGCCTGGGAATCACCCAAGCCATCTTGTCTACAGTGCTTCCGCATCAAAAGAAAAGCGAATTTAAAATTTATACCTTGAGGAAAGCCAAAAGAAATCTAATTATGTTCTTCTCTGTGAATCAGTTAGATTGATATACAAACGAAATAAAACTTTCACTGACAATAAAAATATATAATGCTCTTTTCCGTCAGTATACAAGATATCCTTTCAAAATAGCTGCTTTATAAGCATTCTTCAAACTACCACTGCATATTTATATTCTCAATCATGCACAGTAAATTAGATTAAAAGTATTAAAATAATAATTATATAAATTAGCAGTTAATCTTCCATAATCGGAGTGAGCGCGAAACTTGGCGAGAGTTTTTAATTTGGCGCGATTTTTATTTGGTTGTGGTTCCCGGCTGTATGTTTTCCTGTGGCAAACCTAGAGCTTTATTTCGGTGATTGTAATGAGTTTAGTGTAGACAGAAGATTTTTTCTTTAATTTAATTTTGAAGTGCTGTGTTTTTTTTTAAAGTTTTACTATTTAATATTTGCAGGAAGTCAAGCTGTTGTTGGTGGGAGAATGTTTGATTTCGGGTGACGTGAAGTTTATAATTTATGAATGTTTTCATTTAATTTTATTTAGTTAATATTTTTCGGGTCAGTTAATTATTTTCTTTTAGTTTTGTTTCTTGCATGTGGCAATCGGCAGATGTGGAATGTTTAAAGGTTTGAAAGAAAGTTTTTTATTGTGTTGAATTCCACGACGATAGTAACTTGTATATTTTAGTGAGTTTATGATGCATCCGTTGCTAGTGGATTTGAATATATTTACTTGGTTGACAATTTTGGAGTCCGAGGAAAGTGTTATACAATTTATTATTTTATTATTCATTATACTGTTTTATCAAAAATTACATAAATAGGACTATTTTTTTTTACTTCCAAAGCTGATGGACTTTGACTCACCTAGTATTTTATCATCTCATTTTTCTATTCTGTTTACATAAAATAACGGCATTTCACTACTGCAGAAGTTAAAAGTTGCTATTCTGTTTACGTTTAAAAATCACATCTTAGTGCTCTCATTACCGCCAAAAATATTCCCCAAATTTTAAAGGCCAAAATAGTTTGGCGCCAACTTACTCCGCTTATGGAAGATTAGCCTTAATTAGCAATTATGTATTAATTTTTCCGGTGTCTACAATAAAAAATAAAAGAACTTTTAAGTTAACGAGTAATAAAATTTCAGTGAAATATTGAAGTTCTGAATAATGTTTACCAGGTATCTTGGTAACTAATTTAATAAATATGCAATAAATATTTACATTCTAATGATTTTGCCATAATTATGATTTTACGACTATAAAAGTTTGACTTAAAAGTTATAAAATATCACAAAATTTTTATTACCTTACATGTTCCAAATGTTAAAACTGAAAAGTGTCTTATTCCTCTGTTTCACAAAATAATCAATTTAATTTTAGCATCTATTTTTAAAAATTTCAGTAGCCTTTAGATAATGACTTAAATTACAAGAAATTTAAAGCAATTTTTTATACCTAAAGAGCAAATTCAAATTTCACATTTATTTAGAATATTGTTATAAATTCTTCTTGTGCTCTTTAGTGCGGATTTTCTGCGGAAGGAACTGTGAATCATATTTAAATGTATTGTAGCTTCCGTACAGGTTCGTAATAGATTGAATGCAAACAGAATTGATGACAGCTTGAGAAAATTTATTTTACCAAAAGAAACACTTCATAGTTCTGGAATTTTCCACAAAAATATTCGTACAACTCCGAGATATTTCTGGTACTTTCTACTTCTCAAAATTACTGGAAGGCATATGAGGGTCGAATACGTTATAGTCACACAGAGCATCAATTGCAGTTATTCAGGTACAATATCCATTATAGTTATACAGCGATTGGACCAAAATTCGGCTAAGTTTGGCTATTTTTGTCGATTTCTCGTCAAAACCATCGGCAGTTTGGCGATATATCGCCAAATTAGAGCGAGATAGCCATTTACTCAATGTTAAATCGACTTGCTCCTTTATTCTTACTTCTCCGGCATAGCATCATGGCTCTAGATTTTCATGTTGCAATATACAGGAAAATACACCGAAAGTCATTACATTATGACCATCCTCTCCGTCTATAACAATGGGCTCGCCCAGGAACAAAAACACTGCTCGTGCGCGGCTGATGTTGAAGTATAGAAAGCAGCTATGCATTGTATTTCCAAACACGCATTATCACTAATGCACATTACTATGTGAGAAATGTCACACTTCATGAAGATCTCAGACTTGACACCAATGAAACCTATTTTAACAAGACAAACACAAAATTCTTCGATAAAGCACTTGGATATCAATACTTAAATTCATTTAATCTCTTCAACTATAAAATACTTGAGGAGGACTATGATCTAAGGCCATTTGCCGCACACGATAAAAAGACTTATCTTTCTATCGCCTAGTCATTTTTCACATTTTCTTCCCATATTGTTTTTGCATTCGTTTTGTCTTTCATTCTACTTGTTTTGCATTGTATTCTTTTTACACTATGAGAAGATTTTCTTACTTAAAACCGCTTCCAGTTAATTTTAATACACTTATTAACCTGGTTTTTCATACACTCCAGCTCTTTCTTATTTGCGATGTCGGGTCATTTTATGATCCTTTTGCCCCCATTTGCCTCCACTCACTGCTACTCCCTTCCAGGTCCTACTTATCATGACTGCGTTCATGTCGTGTGTCTTTATGGCAATATGTGTCATTCATCCGGACACGTTGCGCTTTGCGTGATATTGGCGGAATATTAAGGTTCCATTCGATTCGATTCTTTCCAAACACAGCGCGATTAACGACATAATGGGAAAAGCAACTGATATCAGACTTGGATTAAGGTCAAATCATTATGGCTCGAATCGTCAAGTCGCTAGCCAGCAGTGTGCGTCGACGGTGCGTTCATTCCAGAGGAGAACAGAGATTTCTACGCATTGTTCGCCGTGACCGAAGAGCTACAACAGTCGAAATCCCCACCAGCTAGAACAATGGCGACCCAAACAGTGTTTCTCAACACACTGTGCAGCGAACATCGCTGAGTTTGGGCCTACGCAGCCGGAGGCCGAATCATGTCCCTGAACTAACGGCACGTCATTGTCAGCTGCGTCTGCAAAGACGCAAGAAACGTCGGAAATGGACATTACAAGAATGGAAAAAAGCTGCATAGTTCGACGAATCACGTTTTCTGGTTCATCACATGGAAGGGCATGTGCTAATACGCCGATTTCCAAACGAAATCCTGTCTACCGGATGCACAATTGGACGGAGACAAACCGGTGGCGGGGGTATTATGGTGTGGGCAAGGTTTTCATGGAGCACATTAGGACCCATAACCCCCATAAAATAATCTCTGTTTCTTGAAGCATTACTAACCAGTGAATTTTATACAACATAAAGATTGCAAAATTCTATCTATTTAATTCCCTTACCCCTTCCTTCTATAATATTAAGAAGAGCATACGATATTCGAGTCAAATCGCAATGTAAAAAAAATGGGAAGATTTACGTATATGCAGTAAATATACGTAAATTTTCACCAAAAATATGCATAAATCTTTTAAATGTACGTATATTGCATTTAAAAACTACGAATAAAGCGTAATGATTTGCATGAATGTACCTAAATTTTACGTATATTTTAATGTAAAAATATACGTAAATATCTACTATTTTTTCCGAACACCTTTTGTGATACTTTTATGTTCAAAAGTTTTACGTTTTTTATACGAAGGGCCATTCGTACATTGCACGTATTTTTCACACGCAGTTTACGAATTCATGCTCTCTGGGAATGTACTTAAGATATTTTTGCTCTTTATAAGTAAGCATTATGCCCTTGAGTTCTAATGTGAAATGAATATGTAAACGCCCTCCTCCTCCTCCCCCCCAAAAAAAATTTAAATGTTATCGTTTATTAAAATATAAAGAAATGCGTGAAGTTCCTTAATTCCTACTAACAAATTTACAGAACGTGTCCTACAAATTAAACAAAATTTGATTGTCAATATTATAGATAGAGTAGAAGACGTGAAAGCTTTTGTCATATAAATCTGATTGCTTCAGCCATTAACATTAACACAAATTTTAAATACAAGTTATTAATTATTAAGGAAGTATATTTATTTAAATAATATTTTACAATTTCTAAGCCTTGTGTAGTCAAATCAAATAGGCCCATAATCGTTTAACAATGATTTTATACAAATTTTCCTAACTGAGTCTTACTGTCGTTTCATTTGGACCGAATTAGGGGTTCGTAGTGTTCATTCATATGTTCAACAGGACGACTGTTTCTATGATGTTAGTTTATGTGTAGCTTTGTGCTAAATAATTCCCCACTCTTTAATAAATATGTAAATATTGTTTGATACAGGAATGCAGTCTTACACCTATTTAAAGTTGTTAGAAACGCTACCGGGCCCTCATTTTCTTTTAAAACGAACACTGCTCGACTTTATGGAATTCATGTTATAGATAATTGCTACACAGAGAGGTTTTTCAAAGGATTCTGTGGTTTATTCTGTGATTCCCCTTTTAAAGGGCGATTGGCGGATAAGGGACCCAATCGCCAAATCCTGGTGGTGACGAATTATTGTCCACTACCTTATAGTTCGGGAGCCTCTGTAGAGTCATTAGGTTATTCTGAAGCAATAGACGTGAAAACTGAGCAATGCTCTCACCGGGACTCGGATCTGGACCTCTCGAATACGCGTCAAGCGTGCTATTGTTACTCCACGAAGGCATGCTGGAAGGAGGAGAAAATAATACAAGTCTCCAATTAAAAAGATTCGAGAATGCGATCTCTTTCACACATGATCTTATTGTGTAATCAAATGTTTATATATCAAATTTCAAATGTTTGGCTTGATGACGAGTCTTTATATACCGAAATTTTCTATAAAGTTATTTCCTCGAAATTCCTTCTGAACATAAATTTGGAAGCCAGTGTAGTTATGGTTGCCATCAGAAACTTGATTGATATAGAACTGAATATTAATTTCTTCTGAAAATTGATTTCAAATTTAGAATAACGAAAGATCTACAAAAATCACTCCACCCAATTCAAATTGATAGCCTGCCTGCATTTTGCTCTACGAGTATTCCATATGCATTATACTTTTAGATGACTAATGTTTGTTGTTTGTTTGCTTATTTGTATACAGCGAAGCACGAGGAGGTAGTTTGACTAAGGAGGGTGATGTTTTCATGGAGAACTTTTCAGATAACTAATGAAACTCCTTAATTTATGTATTTCAAAATCGAAACTGACATAAAATAATAATAGAATTCTAAAATCTCATCAGAATACCAATATGATACATGCATTCAGATTAATGACTCTTATAAATCCTGTATATTGCAAGGTTTCTCCGAAGGAACATGTGTTTTCACCTTTTCCCTTTTAAAGGTTAATCATTAGATAATGATACAAATGATTAAGTAATCAAAAGTTAGGCATTTTTATGCTTTTGCCAGAAAATAATTAATGTACGAAAACTATTAACAAGTTTGGAAATGTGCCTCCTAGAAATAATTTGAACTCAGAAACTATACTAAAATGGGGGAACTTAGAGAGATGCGTAAAGGAATTTCTAAGAAAAAGTCAAGAATGTGAATGCAAAAATAATAATTTTATCATGGGACGAATAATCGAATTTCGTTAAGCATGTGAAACTGATAAGAATTTAAAACGGTGAGAATTTTCTTTGACCTACGTGGAGATTTTTCAAATATCCGTCTTATTCATATTAATTTTTAAGTTTCTTCTCAAAATAAATGGAAGCAAATAATAAAAACTACATAAATTTACAATTAACACTGCAGACTCTCATATTTATATTTCAAGCAAATGAAATTGGTATTATCTTTAATAATTCATGCATTGATAGAAACAATTAGAATATTTCATTACGAAAAAATTCAAAGAAAAATGTTTAATAAATTTATGAGCATAAACAAACATGGAAAATATAATTTTTTTTATGAACAGGCTTTTAACAGGTCAATCTACATAAAGTTGTCAAACTGTCTGGGAATTTCATGTTTTGACGGATGAAAGAAAGTAAAACTATTTATGTGAACGACGCGGAAATCGTAAACCGTTGTAGCCATCAAAGGAAAAGCGTATGAACAATAGATGAAATGTTTACAGTCAACGCCCTTCAGCAGAATACGGTTTGCGGTATTCGGTCTTTAAGAAATAGCTTAACCGCAAACCGTATTACTGCTTGACAGTTCAATGTCATACAAGCCTATGAATTACCGGCCTTTTAAACTACTCCAATCAGTTGTTCGATGACGCAAATAAATTGCTCGCTTACAATAACCAGTTTCGACATTCTCTCGGAATTACTAAATTTCAAACGATCAGGAAATAGATTAATATCTAAACTAAATATTACTTTACTAGGACTTCATTCAAGTAATGTCCATAGATACAATGCCTTTCATGTAAAGCAACAAAAAGTCAAAAGTAAGTTGCACTTAAAGGACGGACAAAAAGCCTTTTCCCTTTCAATTTATTGCAGTCAACATAAGGAAAGGAAGTCTATTTTACTAAGCTTTCTGATCGGCACGCTCTAAGTTAATGATGATTACATAAACAGAATAAAACACGTATAAGCGAAATACAAATACAATGGCAGATTACATGATATTAGAAATAAATATGGTTCCTTTTAAATATTAAATTCATATGTAATACACTGTATTAATATCCCAAAATATTTCATACTGAATATATTTCACCAGTGGCTTTTAACTAGGAAGGATTTTATTGTTTCAGAGAAGATTCATCTGACTAATAAAAATGAATTTTACTTTATGTATATTTATCAAATATCATTAGAATGTGCACATTAATGATTATAAAAGTAATATATATATATTTAATAAATATAATAAATCTAAAAATTATATCTATATAGTAATATAACTAAATAAAATACTGAGTTTTAAAGAAAATCTCCCGCCACCGCAAATACCGTCTACCCAAACAGTTGGCGTTGGCGTGTTCAATCATATTTTGTAAACGATTTTTGGCATTTGAAATAAAGATATTTGTTTTAGAATACTGTGTTGTGAAATTTGTAAACAAATATCGTTATCATTAAGTACAAGGTGTCTGAAATGGAACTATCATGCTGCCCGATTAGAAACATTTACTTCCAGTTCTGTTGCAAAAAAGTCCTCTACAGAATGTCACCAAATCATGTGTACAGCTTTAGGTAATAATGTTGTATCATATGACACTGTGAAGGTTTGATACCGAAAGTTCAAAAACAAGAACTATGACATTCAAGAAGCAGGGCCCTCTGGCCGGCCTGTTATGTTCATGAGGCCCGCCTGCGAGAACTTGTGGAAGATTAGTTTGCAACCACTCGAGAGCTTGCTAAGGAATTAGAGGTTAGTGTCATTTCCATTAGTCGAACTATGCCTCGCATAAACTTGACGTACAAGTTCAGTCGCTTGGTGCCGTATGAGCTGACTCAAACAGATAAGGACTATTCGGGTCTGCCTAATCTTCTCAAATATCAACGCAAGAACAAACTTCTGAACCGGATTGTCACTTGTGATGAAAAGTGGATTTACTTTAACAACACGGTCCGAAAAGGGGGTTGGTCTGCGTCCGGTGACCCCGTCGGCAGCGTAGCAAAGAAAAATTTGACTAATAAAAAGATCATGCTTTGTATCTGGTGCGATTTCCATAGTATTATTCATAAAGAGTATTTGGAAAAAGGTAAAGCCCTCTACAGTAAGGTGTACAGTGAGATGTTAGTCCGTCTCGACGCTGCTATAAAGGAAAAATGTCGACCTGAGTTCCAGGCCGAAAAGATAATGTTCGATCAACATAATCCAATCATAGACCACATGTGTCTGCATTCACAGGCTGAACTCTGTACGAACTCGAATGGGATCTTTTGCCACGCCGAGCATATAGCCCCGATATCACTCCTTCGGATTTCTACCTTATTTCACACCTGCATTTGCATCTTGCTGATGCTATCTACTATCCTGCACATGACGTTTGAAATGAGGTTGATTTATTTTTGGACTTTCGGCCACCAAGTTTCTGGGCCGAAGGCTTTAAACTACCATAACTTTGGCAAAAAATCATAGATTTGGGTGGTGATTACTACAGCATTAAAGGAACTGCTTTCATGTTTTTCCCTAACTTTGGCAAAAAGAACATTTTTTTTTCGTTCCGACAAGATATTTTCAATTTTCAATTATCCGCATTATTCGAGCACATTTCTTGAAAATACTTAGGAGAATAATAATATTCTGATTTGAAAAGAAGCAGTGAATGTAATAGAAACATTTATTATTATTATTATATATTTAACTTTTTGAGCTGTAAAATATATTAATACAAGTATTATTAATATTACCTCCCTCTCAAAATATATTATTGCAAGTATTATCTCCAGAAATATTGTTTTTATGCTGTAGAGTCATTAGGTTGACATTTCTGAAGCAAGAGACATCAAAAATGAACAATGCCCTCGCCGGGGTTCTAACTTGGACCTCTCGAATACGACGAGTGTGCTAACCGTTACACCACGAAGGCATGCAGAATGGAGGGAGAATATATCTTATAATATTAATATTTATTAGTCTATGTATACTTATGTAAGTATACGACCTGTTTTTGCTTCACGCCAGTTGCTTTCCTACATTATCATCATAGCTTGAATAGACATAAAAAAACGTTAGAGAAGGAATACATTCCACACATCCAAAAGTATGCTGTTTTTAGTTAATTAAGACATGTGTTATTTTTCAAATTAAATTTAACACAGTTTTTTTATTATTTTCAAAACTAATTAACACAATGAGTAATAACGTCATTTTTATTTAGTGTAGTGATTTACGTAGCCTTGATTATGTATTATTCAACAACATTCTTATGATGCGATTTTACAGGAGCAGAGAACGGTTTATTAGAGGTTAAATAAGGGAGCAGACAGAACTTTATCTGGTGACGAAAGGAGAGCCTGTGGATTATCTGGGATGTCACAGAGAAGAGTCGTGTGTATAAACTTGGGTGTTTTGATGAAGATGGAATCAAGAGTCTTTGCCACATTTATTAAAGCTTGATACTAACGAGTTAATGTTTTATTTAGACTCTTCTAAAAAATATTTCTTTCACCGTAATTTCTGCTGTACTCTCAATTAGAAGTAATCTGGAATTCCTTACCAAAATTTAGATTCAGATGCAAGAAGTACACTAAAATAACCCCTCAACTCCGAGTTTTGCATATAAATAGAATCATGATATCAGGCACTTTATTTACCCTCTGCGCTGAAGTAACTTTTCATAAGTAAATGATGTCTTATAACAATAAACTGCATGCTCATCACAACTTTATGAGTTTTTTGCATGACAATGCTACAGAAACAACTTGGATAACATACTCAGTATGCCTGAGATTTTCAATGAATGTCATGACTGCCAAAGGTGGTTTAAGTTCCGTAATGAAAATTTTAATCTCGTGAACAAGTAGGCTGAACTGAAAATGCTGTTAGAATCAAACTGTCTACAACCAGCATAGTACTAAGGGAGGCACTTCAATGCTCAGAATCAACAGCTGCAGTTCGCGTGAAATAAATAGGAACATTTTCTCGGGATTATGATGTTTGTGTTCCATATGAACTGACAACTGAAAACGACTAATGCTTTATGTTATACTAAAAACAATTGTGGTTGAACTTAAATAAAGAAGCCCAGAGCTACACGAAACAAAGACTTCATCCAAAGAAGGTTTTCCTGTACATATGGTACGATATGGAATGCTTGACTCATTTTGAATAGTTAGAAAATAGCTTATAGTTAGAAAATAAGTACGTTAATGCATACGTTTATTGTTATTAGTTGGTTAATATGCATTAGTTTAACCACCAAACGAGCTACATTCGCACGTGGTATTACTTTTCAGCAAGAGTGCCCTAAGCCTTGTGCAATAAGAATAACTCGACAAACTCTTAATGCTTTCGAATGCGAAATTCTTTGTCATCTGCTTAGTAACTCAGATTATTTATTACCTACTCAAATCACTGCAGAAAATTTTTAATCCTGATTCCAAAACCTTCCATAGTAAACAGCAGATCTAGATTTAAAATGTAATAATTGAATATTTTATGGCAAAAGCCAACAGAATATTTCGAAAAAAGAAATGAAGAGCTAACTGAAAGAGATGGGAGAAATCATAAAAAATGCTGGACAGTACTTTTTTTTAAGAATTAAATTTATGCAGCAATGCATTTTATTTTACATTATAGGCCAACCAACTTGGATCCACCAATGTTTGAGAGCTAAAATTCCTCAATGGGTTCAAAAGACGAGTTTTCGGGGTTTCTCTCACGTATAAGATGAATGCCGCCCAGTCGGTATAGTGTTTAGCTTCGCTGACTGAAGTGCTGAAGGGCCCGGGTTCGAATCCCGCAGTAGGCATTGGTGTTTGTAAATGTATAGTGTCAGTGCGGCATGGCGGCTATCTAAATATGCGGCGAACTGAATGCCCTCTCGTGTTGTTTGGTGGAAGAAGAGAGAGGTGGAGGCCCTCTCTCTTCTTCCACCTCTGACCTCTTCTTCCTCTAACCCATCCTCTCGGGATGCTCTCCGTCAAAATTGGAGACGGAACTGAGCTAAATCGCACTGTCACCTGTAAGGTGCTCAAGGCTGTTGCCAACGACAGGCGTATGTTGTGCTCCTTGCCACGAGGAATTTCGTGGGCTTTGACTGATGTTACTGTCAGACAAGTGTGCATAACATTAGATGAATATGAACCAGTTTCTCTTAATAAGGGCTCTGCGAAGGAATCCCATCCCACTGACAGATAGCTCTGGAGCTGCTTTTCCTTAATCAATTAACCTAACTTATCAACATGATTGATCAATGACAGGTACAGGGAAATTTTTAAACCCATCGATTTTTATTGCTTTAATGATTTCTTCTTCAAGTTCATTTGTTATAGCTAGTTGACTGCAATGACGGGTTGGGTATATATACATACACCCACATAGATACATGCATACATATACTTACGCGCGCACCTATGCACATATATATTGGCTCATCCAGAAAACTTCTCCGGTTTTTTTTATGATAAATACAAATGAAGCAGTATAAAAACATGAAAAAAATGTTATGGTATCACATAGCACCATTTTGTTCTATGAATGTTTTCCATCTCTCCAGCAGCTGAAAAATTCCTTTTTTTTTTTTTTTAAAGGTATTATTGAAGTGTTGTATGACAGTCTTCAACTGACTTCACGTCATTCAAAGAATTTTGAAGTGATCTAAAGAGATTAAAATCCAAAAGAGCAAGTAAAATTTAAAAAAATTAGAAACACAAAAAAATATTTTAGATTCTTTAATTTTTGGTTTTTAATGCGCAGACTTTTTGACATACGTGGTGTTTCTTTTTGCAACTGCATTTGTATGTTGCATATTTTTATAATTTCATATATTGTTATTGTAAATCCTTTTCTGCATTTGTTATTGTAACTACATTGATATGTGTAATTGAATTTTCTATAGTGTATATGTTTATAATTGCATAAATTGTTGCGTTTTGCACTCTGAATATTTTTTAATAATTGCATATTTTGTACACATGTTTTTGGGTAATTGCGTATTTTGTATCGTTTACATGCATCATCAAACATTTTGTACATGTTGCATATTTTTTCTGGTTTAATAAAGGAATATTGTAAAGAATCATCAATAGACATTTATAAAAAAAAATTAGTTATATCGAATTTAACCATTTCACTCATTAATTTATTCTTTTATTTATGGATTAATTTTTCATATTATACCACGATGTGATCCCTTTTAAGATCCAATTCTTAATACAATCTGATCCTTTTTTTTTACTTAAATTTCAGAGGTAATTAAATAACGATAATCTAATGTCTCTTTTAATGCGATATATGTATATCCCAAAAGGTTATTAATTTGCCAGGACATGTGACTTATTTATGAGAGTCAAGATATGCTAATTATTGATAAAATATATGCTTTTAATTAGGTGTATACGTTCTTCTAGTATGTTTTAAATTAATTGAAAGCCACAAATTTTTTTAATTTCGTTGGATTTTTACAAGTTACTGACAAAACGTGATTTGAGAATGCTTATTAAAAATGAAACTGTAAATAAAAACAGGAAAAAATAATAAGAAATTAGTAAGAAACTTGCCTGAAATTCCAGAACTTGTTTTGCTTTCGATTTTTCTTGACTTAATTTTGCCTGCTTGATGTTCCCAATATCTGCTAAAAAGGAAGCATTTAAGCATTCTAATTATAAAAGTTTTCGATTTTCCATGCATTCTGACCATGCACGCTTAACCTGCACACGCCAATTTTTTAATTTTACACTTAAATACATTACGTGTAATAAGCATATTAAATTGTCTCATTCGATTTTATTCAGTTTTCTAAGATCCTCTTCTCTTTAAATATACAGTTGCTACTAAACCTCTAAATGATACATACAAATGATGCGAACAAAATTGAAATTCGTTTCTTAATACTGCTTTTGTATTTATTGGATACAGAAGAGTAATCTTGAATTCAAGAACTAAAATTTTCTGAATTCAATTAAAGAAATGGTGCAAGAATATTTGCTCATGCACCTGCCTCTGTGGGTTTGCTAATAGATCTCTGAATGATTTTATTTGTTGCTTATTGTTGTTGGTGGTGGTGTCTTGTCCATGGAAAAGATGCTAAATGGAGTCAAAATTCTGCATGATAAGCCTTGCCAGGTTTGAAACTTGAGGACTATAAAGGATATCCTGTGGTGGTGAGCCAAGTTGGTAAAGAGCATCAATGATAGCCTGGCAGTTGAAGATATGCTCGCACGTTAATTAGGTTTGTGGGCAGTTTATGCATATGCGGTGAGATCTTGAGTTATCCCCAGGAGATATCTTCATAGCTTTAAAATGGCCTGTACGAAGTCTTGCCAGAGTAGACGAAAGGCCTTTGACGCAGTTTGTTACTCATTGATCAGCACGAAAAGGTATTAGCTGCAGTAATTAGTTGATTCATTTATTTTAATGCATGACAATGCACGGCCACATAGAGCAACTTAATCAACCGGTATCTTGGAGATCATGGAATTCTACGAAGGATTGCCTTACTAGATCCTTTTACTTCAGGCCAACTGAATATTTATATGATCACCTAAAACACACCCTTCAAAATTACTGGAGGAACAGCAGCAAACGTTAAGATGTGCATAAGCTTTGCGTTAACTGAAGAATCTGGTTGCCAGTATAGAAAGACAAAGTGTCAATCTTGTATCTGTGGCAGAAAAAAGCATATTCTGCGTTAAATTTTAGTTTTTTTCAATTATTTTTATAAAATAATTTTTTCTCATCATCATTCATTGCACTTTTACAAAACAGCACTTTATAATTTTCCCGAAGTGTACCCACAATATAATTTAACCTTCGCTAAATTTTATGCTTTGTCTTAACAATCACGGTCTAAACTCTCTTAAGATAGTGTAGCTCGCTGGAGCCTTTGGATTAAAATCTAAAATTTATATCCGTAAAATTTTGGAATTCAAAAAATTTTAACTGCGATCAGAAATATAATTATTAAAGATCTTCAAAATATAATACTTTTCATATCTTCTGAAAAGCTAAAATGAAAATGCATGAATCTAACAAATATACTTAGAATCGCTAAAGTCGTTTCGGGCAGAGATCTAATACTCCTAATAGAGAAAATGCTTTATATCGAAAATATTTTGCTAAATTCAGCAAATTGATAATCTTCCACAAGGTAAATGAAAATGTGGATTTTGAAAGAATGCCTGTTGTTGTTGTTGTTACTGATTCCAATTGGTTAGTCTTTAGGCTAGATCAAATCCATGAGTTCAAGAACGTCAATAATTCCAAAACGAAAAATTCTTAATAATCATCAAATCAATCATCAAGTTTTCATGAAAACCCAATTCTGTAAGTCTAATTTCATCACAATACAAATTACAGACAGCGCTAAATGTTTTATACTTAGAGAATTATTAAATGCAGCAATTTTTTTCTGCCAAAGAATATGAATAAAATATTTTTCTGTTTTTATAGTATCATATTATTATCATAAGTTATTTAATCATTTAAGTTATGTTGTGTGTTAGACATTTCGAACCAAGAGCACGAAAAATCAGTTATGCCCTCATCAGCATTTAAACCTCGGATCGTTCAACTGTTTGCGAGAAGCACTAATTACTAACACCTCTAAAGCACATGGTGGAGAATGCGATAATTCCTTATAATGTCTCTTAAGTAAAAAATACTAATGAACCATATTTTGATAATCAAAGGATATTGGCTTACTCTTGAACTGGTAATGACCTAAATACTAACAGAAGTGAAGTGAGTTATCGCTAGAACAACGACAAAGTCTTGGGAAGGTTGAAATAATCTTTTTATTTAAATAGAATTAGGAACGTAAGTACACGCTTTTGTGCTACAATAACCACAACTCGTGGTGATACAAATAAATAGAAAAGTCAGATTAAATGTTGAGCAGTAGTCGAATACTGCACAATTAAGTACGATACTAAAATTTGGCTCAGATAACTCTACTGGAATGTCAGAATTAAAATGTCAGTATCGAGAGTTCGCGAAGACGAATAATTGTAGCTGCTAGAGCTGGCAGGAAACTAACCACGTAGCGCACACGCGATACCAGCAATACTCAGTTAAGACTTGGAAATGTGATGATTATGTTCCCTCTGTATTTTGAAGAACCTTTCTTTAACGCTCAATTTCGGTTTTACTGGCTGCGTCACTCGACGAAGAAAGCTGAATAACCGATCAAATCACCAACTCAATGAAGATACTAGCTTCACGATAACGTATTTTTATTATACATACACACAGAAATGTATAATAAATAATTTTTAACATATTAGAACATATGCATAATAATGTACCCGCAATACCACTCACACCTCTCTTGCCTTTGCACCGACTCGACTATTCTTTTGGCGAAATTTCTGCTGGCTCTTCTGCGCCTAAGCCCACAGTTGGCGAAGTTCGCTTAGTTGGCGTTTGTTTCTGTTTTTGAATTTTAATACACACACTCCCGCAGTAGGCATTGGTGTTTGTAAATGTATAGTGTCAGTGCGGCATGGCGGCACTCTAAATATGCGGCGAACTGAATGTCCTCTCGTGTGGTTTGGTGGAAGAACAGAGAGGTGGGGGCCCTCTCTTCTTCCACCTCTGATCTCTTCTTTCTCTAACCCGTCCTCTCGGGATGCTCTCCATCAAAATTGGAGACGGAACTGAGCTAAATCGCACTGTCACCTGTAAGGTGCTCAAGGCTGTTGCCAACGACAGGCGTATGTTGTGCTCCTTGCCACGAGGAATTTCCTGGGCTTTGACTGATGTTACTGTCAAATCCAAAAACCTCAGTTTAAATACTCTCAACTAACTTGCATTTTGGTGAGAAATACGGAAAGCAGAAGTTATAATAAAGTCTAAAATCATAATAACTGATTAACTAGCATAAATTCCCTACAAGAGTCTAACATTATTTAGTCAAAACTAAACTAAAATGATCGTACAAGTACAGTTAAACAAATCGCAAAAGAATATAACAGCATGCTTTTGTTAACGGTAACGCTAGTTAATCATAAAATTACTCATTAATAAATATTCATTCATCCTCAGTATTTTATCGTTATAATTATTGCTTTCTCACTTCATCTTCAGGATTTTTAATCCTCTCTGAAGAGCAACCGCATTCTCTTCAAATCAGCGCTGGCCTTGAGTGAGGAATTACGCGCCGTTTTCAAATGGCCCTGTGGCAAGGTTTTCATTTTAGTATCACTTCTCCTTTCCCGATATTCCTTTGTTATCAAAGGTTCTTTTTCTCTTATAATTTTATATTTGTTTTACAAACAGCATTTTCTGCATACATAAAACAGAACCTTGGTGTAAATGCTATTAAACATTACTATTGCTGGTTGAAAAGTGTGTTCGCTATTTTTTTTCGGGGGGGGAGGGAATACATCGAAGAAGATATATTGTTCTTTTCTGAAAAAATTAAATTTCCATAACCGCAGTCATTCCTTAAAAACTGAGAAAGAAGAAAGGAAAGAATCCAGAAGCAGCCCTTGGCAAGTATTGCCACTGCGTGAAACGTTAAAACCTACAATTTATCTTCCACGAGGTTTCGCGCATAGCCAAAAATTTAGACCATAGAATGCTCCTGTTTAGTAAAATATAAAGTCTTTAATTTAATATTTAATATAGCTACCGAGTTATTTAATAATTTAAATATTTATTTTGCATTTTTAATAACGCATCTAATTAATATATATATTCATACACATTTAATTTATAATATACTTAGCTGAGAATTTTTATGAACATATGCAGATTTTTTGGAATAAATGAAAGAAGCTTTTAACTCCATATATTATGTAACTGGTATGGAACAATCCGTTTTTTCAGTTTCTATGATGTTTTACAGTTTTTAATTTTTTGAAATTCGCATTAGTGAATTCAGAGCTTTCACGCAACTTTTTTTTTAACGGCCGGGCGCTTTATTTAATAGCCATTAGCCTTGCACCACTACAAGGGCCGGAAGTGGTGACCACTTCATTAAGGAAGTACCTAATAGGTAGCACCATTGCCTCCTATGAAGGGACGGAAAGTTACAACTATGCCTTCTCCGGGATTCGAACCCTGGTCATCGCTACGTCAGTTAGGGTCACTAACCACTGTACCAGCCCTTTCGTACAACTGAACCACAATTGCAACAGAAAATACTTTTGTTCTGGAAAATTTTATTTTAATACCGTACAACTCCAATTATCCGAATTCCGACTATCCGAATCGACTCTGATTATCAAAATTTCAAAATTTATCAGAATCAATTGAAGAAGAGAAGGAAAAGGAGAAAAAGGGAAAAGAAGATCAAGAAAAGGAAAGGGAAGAGACAGGAGAAGATGAGGATGACGTGTCCCTTGAGGAATTAAGAAACATGTTTTTGAAAATTTCTGGATGTTCAGAAGTTGGTGGTGAGGATACAGCAGAATCGGTGGTGTATGATTCGTCAGACCCTGGTTTTCAAATTCTAAATGATCATAAACTTATTGAAAGTGTGAGAGAACAAAATTTCGAGGAAGAAGATGACCTTAATGTCAAAGTTGAAGCACACACGGGATCATCAGCTAGTGAAGCATTTGCAGACCTTTGAACTGCATTCAAGTGGATGGAGCGTCAGCCCAAGTGTGTCCACATGCAACTTCTCACTGTCTAGCGGATACGCGACTTGGCTGGCCGAAAACAGATGAAGACAGTCAAACAGCTTACTTTGACCGAGATGCTCAGCAAGCAATGGCTTTCAGTACTGTACTGTACGTTATATAACATGTACGTAAAAGTGTTGCCTTTTCATTTCAATTAATTGAAACCTCTTTTTCTTTAAAATAGTTTTTTCTCCCATTTTCAACACACAGTAATTAATTAAAGTGTACGTAGATCTTTCTTCGGAAAAAATTCAATTATCCGAATTTTTGATTATCCGAATGGAGTCTGGTCCCAGTTGATTCGGATAATCGGAGGTCTACTGTAATAGAAATAAATTTAAAAAAAAAAAGATTCGAATTTCTGAA
>KK116501.1:304211-330246 GCA_000611955.2 Stegodyphus mimosarum
ACAACCTTGAAACAAATGAAACCTGCATTGAGACTTAAGTTGACTAAGGAAAGAAAGAGACTTAAGAGAAAAAGGTTTAATGAGGTTGATTAAGAAAAGAAAAATCCTCACTGTACGTCAAACGCTAATTCTGCAAGAAGTGCAATGAATAGCAGGTAATTTTTTCATTCCAGAGCTAATGTCTTTACATGAAAAAAAAAAACACCTGCAGACTTTTCGGAAAGATGTAACCAAATACGGGGGACGAAAACTGTTCAGTCATTGCTTTGTTCTCAGCTAATCCTAAAAGAAATTTCCCCCTCTCTCACATTTTGCATGACAGTTAGAAATTACATTAGCAGGGACTCGTGGTCAGAAAGTAATAAACTTTTTGTCTTTACCTACACATCCTCAGTTAAAATTTCCTATACTCTCTTATTGTTTACAGTATTCTTTCTATTCTCATTAGTGACGCTTTAACCGTTTTAACTTTTTTCTTTGGTGTGTTAAAAATAAATGGTCTTTGTTTCTATCATTCCTTGAAGTAGAACGTTATACTGAATATTCAAGGTTTGAATTTAGTCGGGGAGTGGTTGATATATTTCTTAGTGTTTGAGTGAAATTGTAATTCGAGCCGGACCTCCAAATGAGATATAACTCGGTATTGTAGTTTACTATTTAATTATTGACAATTAATATAATTAATTTATTAAATTTTTATTTATCTCCTTGCATGTATTGAATTTTAATTTTAATTATTAACTACTTTACTATTTTATTTATTTAATTTTATCACCGTTTCCTGGTCTTTTATAGCGCTCCGTCGCTCCTGAGTTTAGAAACAAAGCTCTCTAGGTGAATCCTTTTTTGAAATGCTAGACTGCAATCTCACATCAAATTGGAATTTGAATTGCCTTATCTTATCCCCATATCTTCAAATTGACCTTATCTTAATTTCTCAAGTCATAAATTGCATTCTTTTCACTCTGCAAATGCTTGAGAAACTTCCGTATAAATTTTTATTAAGAAATTTTGCACAATCAAAGGCTTACTTAATTTTAAAACCTTTTGTCATTCAGAAGTTCTAACAGGTTAAATGTTTGCACTGGAAAATACATTTCATTCGTGGAATAAAATGATCGTTTCGATTATTAAAATAATAAGTTTAAAATACAATGAATGCTTATCTAGCATGACGTGTATTTTGAAACCAAGATGTCAAAAACTGAAAATATTTACATATATTGAATACATATGTGTATGTATATATATATATCAGAAAAAAATGAAGAGAAAAATGAGAAACTAATGGGCTAAAAATGAGAAACTAATTTAAGCTTATTTTGAAGCAGAAGACATGAAAGATCAGCAACGTCTTCTCCGGGATTCGAACCGCGGACCTCTGGAATACGGGCCTAGCCACTACACCACGAAGGCATGCAAAGAAGGTGGGAGAAAGATCTTACATACTCCCCCTTTTAAAGGGCGATTGGGCTTCAGGGGACCCAATCGCCAAATCCCGGTGGTGGAGAATCATCATCCACCACCATTTTAGTTCGGGCACCAGTGTAGATTCATTAGGTTATTACTTAGAAACAGGAGACATGAAAAATGAACAACGCCTTCGCCGGGACTCGAACCACGGACCTCTGGAGTACGCGCCCAGCGTGCTGACCACCACACCACGAAGCCATGCAAAGAACGTGGGAGAAATACCTTATAACTTCATGACAGAATCGCGAAACTTCTTTCTCTGAATCCTTATTTTAAGAACTGAATGTTTACATCTTTAAATGTTTGACTCTATGGGGGAGCGAAACGAAGTTATGACTGCTAAATAATAACCGTTTTATGTACGTTCCAGAGGCGGGTCCGTGACACTTAGCCGATGGGACACTTAACCGATACCAGTTAGCCGACAAGACATTTAGCCGACACGGACAGTTAGCCGACACGGACGCTTAGCCGACAGGACATTTAGCCGACACGGACACTTAGCCGACAGGTCATTTAGCCGACACGAACAGTTAGCCGACAGGACATTTAGCCGACACGGAAAGTTAGCCGACAGGACATTTAGGTACGAGACACTGAACTGTCAAGCCATTTAGTCAACAGGACACTAAGCCGAGAGTGACGTTTAGCTGGCACGTAGCCAAATTGAAAAAGTGTTGAAATTTCTCGTCTAAATTAAACATTATGCAACAGTTTAGTGTTATAAACATTAACGTAAGTAAGTATTTTAAGCGAGAGGCGTGGTCAATAAAATGTTGCAGAATCGCGCTTTTAATTTCATACAAATTTGAAAGCATTAAGAACAGCCAGATTGGAAAATTAATATCATTAAGTAAACAAGAAAAATTATTAATGATGTGAAAGTGTTCAAAAGGACCCAGTTGATTAAATGAAGAAGCTTTACGGATAATTTTTGAAGATCCCATATTAAAGTGTAATTAAGTGACCGCCGTATTTAGGTAAAAAAAATTCTTTTTTCCTTTCGAAATTTAATTTATATTCCTTGACGAGAAATTTCAGCACTTTTTTAATTTGGCCAATATACACCAAACAACACGATAAATATCACACAATGCTAAATTAACACAATAATTATAACCACATATGAGATCTTTAAGAATCGAAAAATGAATTTTACTGATAGTGAAAATATTACTTAAATATTGAATTTACGGATAAGTCGAGAAATTTCGTAATTCATAGTAAGATTAAATGATTAGTTCGTACGTGTGAGCTAAAACGTCGCTGTCGGCTTAGTGTCCTGTTGACTAAATGTCTTGACAGTTAAAATGTTACGTAGCTAAATGTTCTGACGGGTAACTCTCTGTCTTGGACAAATGTCCTGTCGGCTAACTGTCCGTGTCGGCTAAATGTCCGTGTCGGCTAAATGTCCATGTCGGCTAAGTGTCCCTGTCGGCTAAATGTCTTGTCGGCTAATTGGTGTCGGTTAAGTGTCTCGTCGGCTAAGTGGTTGTCGGCTAAGTGTCCACGACCGCCCAGAGGCATACTGCAAAATAGCGAAAACCCATTGTAAAGAGGCAGTTACATGACAATAAAAAAAATATAAATTCTATATTTTTGTATGCTGATGACGAAATGTTTTTGATAACAGAAGAGATAAAAGAACACACAGTTTGCAGACAATGAAAACAACAAATACTTAATTTCTTCTTCCAGGTTACAAACACTCTCCATCATAAATGTATTTCATAAGGCTAAACATGACCTTAATAACAATTTATAACACTAATATTTTTATAGACGTGGTTGATTAACGAAAATAAGCATTTTGGCGATGAATTTAGTAAAGAAGTGTAAGGAATTATTGTAGATGGAACATTTTTGACGACACAGTGTTTGTGATCAGCCATCATGGAGCTCATCAGAAGCGTCATACCGTCGAAAATGCAAGGACACAGATATATAACTCATTCCTTCGTAAAAATCTGATCAAATACTAATGCTGCAGGGGTAGTATTGCATGCCGAAACACTTTACATTAAAAAAATGCCGCTTTTAATATACATTATATATTTTTAAATTCCCTTTATTGCATTTACATTATTTTAAAGTTTTAAATACAACGTTAATATTTTTTTTCTATGTATGAGTGGCAAGAATGTATGCCATTAACATTTCATTGATTTTAAGTTATAAAACCGTTTTAGTTTATGTCAGTCCTCGAAAAATGCTTAATTTTGGTATAAACTGAGGGTTACTTGTAATTATGTGATATAACCAGCCATCAATACCTAAATTCTATATAAATGCAAGTGAACAACAGTCATTAGAAGATTTGCCCAAGAGGGAAATTGCACGTTTTTTTTTAAATTACAAAATTCTTTCTGTAAACATTCTTTTCCATAGTTACATTCTACTTGCCACCTTTAGTGTTCATATTCGATCAATTAGCAACCGTAAAGCACAAAACATAAATAACAAAACGTAAGAAGCCCAAACGTAATTAATTGTAAAGCACAAAACGGTTATCTGTCTTAATGGATAGATACCGGGATTTAAGAAAATTCGGTTCATATTCATGTTATATATGGCGAATGTCATGAAAACACCGAAGTAGGCTTTGAAGATTATTACTGGTTGACATTATTTTCAACATAAATTTATATTAAACTTGAAACTATGATAAATAATAGTTATGTAAAAAAGTTACCTTGTATATTATGCTGGGCCTTATTTCATTTCTCTTAATATCAAGTTGTAAACCAACAAACTCGATGCGCGATTGTTAATGTAAACAATAAAACTATACGCCGGTGAATATACCTCAAGAGGCAAACGATAAACAAATTACTCGCTTCGCTGGTTCCACAGTCTCATTTATACAGAGAGTTTTCTCCAAGGCTGGAGCAAGTAATAATTAATAAAAAAAAAAAAAAAATACACGCCGTAAAAACCGGACTACAGAAACGCGAACTTTCAATGAAAATGACAACAAAAAAGAAACACCATTATGCTTCAATACATAAACTCAAGCACGTGGTTGATCATCGAGGAAGTTATGACTGCATTCGCTTTTAACCTCACCTGCCAAGCTTGTCATGCTCATCTCACGCGGGGTGGGGGATGTATGAAATTTGTAGACACTCCTCCGTTTTCTCTTAGATCGAAAGGTATGAAGTTTCGTTTTGAGAATGTTCCAGTTTACTCTGAACGTTATAAGGAAACAAAATTGATTTTCCCGCCTCGTTTTTTTACCGTACCAGGAAAGTATCATATTCTGGCAAACCTTATTAGCAATACGTTATTGACACCATTTTAGATTCAGATAATGGATAATAGAAAGCATGTTCAATTATAACTGTCAAATACTACTTTTTTTATTTATAGTTTTCCAGACTCCCCCGCATTTTTCATTCGAATACATCTTTGTTGTTGTTGTTTTAAAATACTATTATTCTTTTCTTTTATCCCAACCACTGACTTTCTTTAAATAAAGCCTATTCACTGCCTCGCTATGATTTCCAGTTTCAATGTATACGTTGTAAATTTTTCAATCTTATATATTAGTTATACAGTTTTCAATGTGTAATCAAGTAAACAGTTATCTCGATTACATTAGTATATGAAAAATAAATGGTTGTTAACAGATAGCTTGACTCATTCTTTAAACGGAACATTTGCTCTAGGCCACGTGATGCGATATTCGCCAAAATATAAACATTCCTTTTTTTCTTATAGGTCAAAACAAAAGCAAAAATAATATGGAAGAAAAATGTGGAAAATAACTAGGTGATAGGAAGATCAGTCTTCATGTGGTGTGCGGCACCTCTTCATGTATTTTATAGTTGAAGAGATTAAATGAATTTAAGTATTGGCATCCAAGTGCTTTATCGAAGAATTTTGTGTTTGTCAAGATAATTTTCAATAGTGTCAAGTCTGAGATCTTCCTGAAGTGTGACATTTCTGAAATAGTAATGTGCATTAGTAATAATGCGAAGGAAACGATTTTTAATTTTTTGTAATTTCAGGAGATCATTTTTTGTAGCAGAGGTCCACGCAGGGGAATAATAAACTAAAATTGGTCTGTTAATGGAGGTGTAAACAAAAACGATCTGCAGTTAGAGCTTGGAACGTTTCGCGCGAGCTACTATCTAGGAAAAAAACCTCTCACTTTTATTATTTCTTTTTTGTGTTAATTCATAAATAAATTGGTGTTCGTCATTCTTATCCATTATTAAAGAAATTCAGATTTTTAATAATGGATAAAAAGAAATATATTGTTGTTGTTGTTGTCCTGTCCATAACCACATGGAACAAAGATTGCCAGAGCCTACTCCGAAGAGAGGTTGGACTTCTATTTTCCAACCCCAATTTTCAGGGAAAGCACCCGGGGGGGGAATCCAGGGGTCTCCCACCCCTCTCCACACCCACCAATCCACACTAGAGGACTTTCGACTCGCCGCATATTTAAAGTGCCACCATGCCGCACCGACACTATACATTTACAAACTCCGGGATTCGAACCCGGACCCTTCGGCTCCCCTAACCACTATATCGTCTGGGTAACGAAGAAATATATGTTATACATAATAAAAGCTGCAGCCCAACTAGGACCAAAAATTCCCATCTGGATACTTCAGAACCCAAAGTGATGATGACAGACAGCCCATGGATATATTACAGATAGTAAATAAACTTTAATGTTTGGTTATTTCTAATTAAATAAATTCGGAACTAGAGGAAAAGCCAAAAAAATGTGGTCATCTTGATCTAATTTCGTTTTCGCTGATCATCCGAATCAGTTAAATGGTCTGTTGAATTCTTTTATATGAAGTTTGATCACCTTGATTATATTGTACCAGTTCTTTTATTAAGGAAAGATAAATTTTGAAGTATTGCTGAAATTTAAATAAAAAATTTTGTGGTAGCACCCGCTCTTCTGGAATTTTTTAAAATAATAATTAAATGGATATTTCGTATAAAGTTTAAGTATTTTGTTCAATGCAAGTTTCGATATGACGCAATGAAAATAAATGTCAAATATAGTAAATACAAAGTAAAGGATTCTTAGTTTTGTTTTTAAAACAGAAAACTAGAAAAGGTGTTAAAATATGTAGTTGAAAGTTGCTATATTTTGCATGAATTTAAATTACTGAGAGTATTCTATAGCAGTTTTATATTCTGAGAATTGTGTATTTTATATGTTATTTCAAGCAACCAATAAAAAGTGATGTAAAATGAGTTACTACTATATTTCGTATTTGCTTTTGAATATGTATGTTTGATGTGTACTAAATCCGTATAAAAATATTTTAAAACCTATATATGTTAGCATACTAAAAGTTATAGGTGTACATTTTGAGGAAGTTTGTTAACTTTAATTTAAGCATGGCTTGTTTAGCAAAAGGGAAGATGCAGGATTTAATTGAATTAGCGGAGACGCTAGGTGTAGTGATAGAGGAAAATTTTAGAATTCCCGAGATAAGTAATGCTCTAATCACTAGTCCCACATATGACGCGAAGTTTACAAAAGAATGTTTGAACCCCATTATAAATGATAGGAAAAGAGAGAGAAAGAAAATGAACGATTGTCTGAAATGGAGAAATTAAAATTAAAATCTAGTATTGCGATTAAAATTACAATCTAGTAGATTGGAGTCTACAACGGTATCTTCTTCTGCAGACGCAAAAATGCTCAAGTTACAAATGAACAAGTTAATTCTTAATTTTGATCCTTAAACAGCCGATATGAGTTTATTTCTGGATTTCTTTGAGAGGCAATTAACCCTTCTGAAGGTGCCAGTTTCAAAATGAGTAATCTGTCTTGTTCGTCTTCTGCCAACCGATGTTACCAAACTAATTTCTAAAGCATCCTCTGATAGTGCTTAGGACTATCAGAAAATTAAACAAATTCTCTTAAAGCGCTTCAGATTGAATGTTGAGAAATTTCGACAACTGTTTACCCAACATAAGAAAAATCCTGAAAACACCTGCAGAGACTTTTATTTTGGCTTACAAAACTATTTCGATGGGTGGCTTAAGGAATCAAAATTCACGACTTTTGAGCAGTTAAAGAATATGATACTGGCAGATCAGATTAAGAAGAAAGCCTCTCCAGATTATAAAAGAATATTTTTTGGATAACTGGAGTGAGTGGATCAACCTACTTCAGTTTGACGACAAATTAGACATGTCTGAAGAAGTTAGGCATGTATGAAATAAAAACGATAGTAAGTAAACTACTATGTTTCAACAACGAGATTGTCCCAAAATGTATAGAAGTAATCCTCAAAATACTAAAAACGACTCATCAAGAAATAATTTTTAAAAAAAATCTGAAAGGTTTCAGATTTTAAATTACGTCTGAAGGGGCGGTTTTTTTTTTTAACATTTTGTGTGTTACCTTTATTTATTAAATATCATGTACTTCGCACTTCAACCATAAAATTCAGTTAAAGAACAATAACGCAAAATAACTTTAAACTGAGCATATCTTAAACATCAGGTGTTTTAATTCGGCTTTTATAAGTTTTTTAATTATTCATTTGAACTTTCTGGATTTTTCCCGATTTTTGTGGATGGCAACAGCAATTACAAGATATTTATTTATTAAATGTTTAAATGCACGCGTTCTTTTATTTTTAGTTTTCCGACGTAGCTTTCCCTTCAAAAATCGTCTGCGTTGCACGGGAAAATAAAACAATTTTAATTACAATTCTAAATAAATAGCTAAATAAATACGAAATCCGTAACACTGCCCCCTTCCCCTGCACGTCCCGGACAGTACAATCCCTGGACAGGAAGCCAAACTTAGAACTAAGGCATCAATGAAATAATAAGCATTACATTAGAAAAACAAAATAAACAATAATTGCAATAAGTAACTTTCAGCAAATCATATACTATCAATCACCAAATACAAATCAAATACGATCAAATATTAAATACAAATCAAATACTAAATACAAATCAAATACTATCAAATACTAAATGCAAATCAGATACTATCAAATACTCAATACAAATCAAATACTATTAAATACTAAATACAAATCAAATACTAAATACAAAAAGGACCACGATCTTATACTATTTACAATTATATACACTACGTACTATGGTCACATTAAGGAGCTAACCTGTCGTAATGAACGACTTTAGGCTTACAGTTCGGTGACTTACGGATCTGAACCGCGACGTCGTTCAGCCTGTTTAGGACTGTGTACGGACTATCCCAAGGTGACTGTAGTTTCGGACAGAGTCCTTTGAGTCGAATCCGATTCCACACACCTTGTCTCCTTCGTCGAAACGATCGTAGCTCTCTTGTCGTAGCGAGTCTTTATCTTCTCCGTCGTCAAGTTGACTCGCTCTCGTGCAAAGTTGAGCAGCACTTCAAACCGGGCCTTGAGATCTTGAATGTATTCCTCAGGCGATGATGGCGCATCCGGACGGCGACCAAACAAAAGATCACATGGCAGACGAAGGTCACGACCGAAGAGCATCTGAGATGGAGAATAGCCGATAGTCCCGTGGACAGCACTGCGGTAAGCCAATAAAAGCAGTAGTAACTTCTTGTCCCAGTCCTGTTGGTTTCTGGAAACCACTAATGAGAAGTTATTAAGGATGGTTAGATTAAACCTCTCTACCATGCCGTCTGACTGGGATGTAAAGATGTCGTTTGGGTTTTGTCAAAGCCGAGTAGCTTGCAGAGTTCTTTGATTACAGACGAGGTAAAATTCCTTCCCTAATCGGAATGAAACTGAAGAGTTACCCTAAACTTGGAAATCCAGTGCTGTATCATCATCTCTGCTACTGTGACAGCCTCTTGATCAGGAATAGGATACGCTTCAGGCCACTTGGTGAAGTAATCAATGACAACGAGGATGTATTTGTTACCATCAGCAGTTCGTGGCAGAGGTCCTAAGATGTCAAAGGCGATACATTCAAAAGGTGCTCCTACATTGTAACGTTGCAGCTTCCCTGGGCTGTGTTATTTCGGTCCTTATCGACTTGCACAGGCATCTCAAGATCGGCACCACTTTTACTCGTCATCCTTTGCATTATTCCAGTAGAAGCTGTCTCGAACTCTCTGGAAGGTCTTCATTATTCCGAAGTAGCCTCCTGCAGGCCTGCTATGTAGTTCTTTAAGAACGTCGGGGATCTTGGGAGTAGCAGCTGCCATCGGAATATCTTTCCCTCATCCGATTCGCAAGACGCCTTTTCGAATATGAAGTGAGTCCCAGAGAGCCCAATATTGTTTTGTCGTGGGATTATAGCTCGAAATGTCCTGCCCGGTAGGTCTTCTGTTTGAGGTCTCCATTAAATCAATTATGTGTTTAATGTCACGGTCTTCCAGCTGAATTTTCCTGACTTCCTTGTTACTCCATGGGTCTGGATCAGCCGATGTTGATGTTGTAATTTATCGTGCGACAGGATAAGCAGCTGGTATTCGACCCTGGAACAATATCGGCAGCTTTCTGGGCAAGGTCTTCTAGACAAGGCGTCAGCGTTTCCGTGCGGTAATCCCTTCCGATAACGGATAGTGACGTCATATTCCTGGAATCTCTGTATCCACCTGGCTAGTTGACCCGCAGGATTCTTGAAATTTAGAAGCCAGGCCAATGATGCATGATCCGTGTGGAGCTGAGATTTTCTGCCGCATAGATAATGATGGAAATATTGTACGGCTTTGACTATGGCGAGCAACTCTTTCCTGGTGACACAATAATTCCTCTCCGGTTTAGATAGGCACTTTTTCCAGTAAGCCACTACACGTTCTTGGCCCTCTATTTCTTGGGACAAAACAGCGCCGACACTTTCATTACTCGCATCCGTGTCGAGAATAAATGGTCTGTCGAGCTGAGGATACGTCAGGATTGGAGCAGATGTTAAGGCTTCCTTCAGATTCTTAAATGCATCCTCACATTCTTTTGTACACACGAACTTTTGCTTGCTCTCTGTCAGCTTGTGAAGGGGTCTTGCAATGGATGAAAAGTCCTTCACGAATCTTCTATAGTAGGTGCAAAGCCCGAGAAAGCTTCTCAGCTGGTGGACATTTTCGAGACATCTCTAGTCTTTAACTACTGACACTTTTTCGGGATCCGTCCGCACACCTTCAGCAGAGATGACATGTCCGAGGTAAGTCACTTCCTGTCTGAATAATTTGCATTTAGAGGGACACAACTTTAAATTGGCTGCTTTCAGTTTCTGGAGCACCTTTCTAAGATTTTCTAGATGTTCTTCAAAAATCTTCCTGACGATGATGATGTCACCCAGGTATATCAGACAAGCTTCGTTGGAAAGACCTTTCAAAACAGTCTCCATTAGGCGTTTGAATGTAGCCGGCGCATTACATATTCCAAACGGCATCACCTTGAACTGACAAAGTCCTTGTCCAGTAGTAAATGCCGTCTTTTCTCGGTCATCAGGATGTATTTCTACCTGCCAATACCCACTCTTAAAATCAAGTGTCGAGAACGACTTGCTTCCAGAAAGAGAAGAATGTCGACAATTCCAGGAAGAGGGTAACTGTCTTTCTTCATAACCTCGTTCAACCGGCGATAGTCAACGCAAAATCTTGTTGAACCGTCTTTGTTCCTGACGAGGACGATGGGAGATGCCTATGGACTTGCTGAAGGCGCGATGAGATAGCTTTCTTGCATGTCCTTTAAAAGTGTTCTCACCTCTTCCTGTTTAGCAATCGGTAAACGTTGTTTGATTCGTGGATGATCACTAGTATCGATTCTATGTTTAGTCAAACTGGATTGGCCCACTTCAGAAGACGAACGGGAGAAAACATCTTGAAGATCTTTAATGACACGCTCGGCAGCATTCCTTTCTTCATCGTTTAATTGCGCATTCTGCAATAACTCCGATGTAATGCTCTCTGAAGACACGGTTTCTGGTATGTTACGTTTTCTTTCAACGCTCGTTACTGGAGTACATTCTGTAACCACTTCACCTTTCCTAATAACTCTCGCCCTGTCAGCTACATTGGCAACTCTCACCGGAATAACGGTCCTCGACAGGTCGATGAGTGCTGAAGCTATTAGTACTCCTTTAGGGCTATCACAATTCTTGGGATATTCCATGAAGCCTTGACGGAAATTTCTATTTTCGGCTATGGATTCAAGAAGTAAAATTTCGGTTCTTGCCGTTATTGTGATATTGTCTTCAGCTATGATTTTGTGGACAGATTTCACTCCTTTATCATTAATTCCTAATAAGGTTATGTCGTCAGAGGCAGAATGCAGTTCGTTATTTTTAAAGTCCATGGAAAAATTGTATTTCCTATTAAGTCCAATCCAAGTATTCAAGGGTCTGTAATTTCTGCTACATTTGCCGTGTGATGGTAAGCCGCGCTTCCGAACGTGATGTTAACGTTTAATTTTCCTTCTATTTCGATCTTCTCGCCTGAGACACTCTAGAGGGTAACGCAGGCCGGCGTCCAGATAAGTTTGCTTTTCATTTGTTCAGCCGCATCTTTTCGAATGATGGTAACATTGGCTTCTGTATCGATGGTTATATTGCAAGGAACTCCATTGACGTGTCCCATGATGCAAAGTCCGTTACTGCTGCCTCTCATTGCAGAAATCTGAAGAGCTTTAAACTGGGGCTTTCCATTCTCTGGCAACCTCCGCCCCGCGAAATAGCCACTAATTAGCTTCCTTCCTTCTTGATAGGCACGGTTTTAACATCCGTTCCCTGGGGTGTTCTGCAGTTTCTTCATATGTGGCCTTCAGCACCGCATTTCCAGCACTTAACGGTCGGTTTCTTGTCACCAATATTCCGTTGTAAGGAATTCAGTTGTTTTGTTAAATCATCTAGGCGAGTAGCCATTTGATACACTGGCTCTTGCACCTGTGCTGCTCTGATTAGGTGCCGGTCTCTGCGAATTGCTTGCTGGACTTCGAATTTCATAGCGTACATGAGAGTATTTTTTAAGTCCTTCACATCAGCCATTCGCAGTGCTTTCTGTATTTCAGGATCGCGGATGCCGTCGATGAAATATTGCAAAGACAGGATTCTGACAGGACTTTGTTTCTCTTAGACACTCCGCAAAGGCGAGGTGAGACAGCCTTTCAACATCCGTGGCGAACTCTTGAAGTGTTTCGGTGGGCTTCTGTGGACGGGATTTAATTTGAACCCTACTGTAGTCTTTCAGACATTTCTCCCCGAAACGCAGCTCCAATACGCCGGACAGAGCTTCGAAATCCAGCCTTTGGTTCTCCGGAATAGTCTGCAGGATATCCGCTGGGTCTGCTCTCAGAGAAGCGGCGAGAAGACAGGCCTTAGCTTAGGAATTCCATCCGTTCGCATCCACCACTATTGAAAATTGCGTCTTATAAACTTGCCAAGAGGTCTTCCCATCATATGTCGATAGCTTCAGAGTGGGACGGGCATGCATAGATAGAAATTTAAAACCATCACTCTTGTTCCCTGCCGTCGCTACGAATTTCTTTAAATTATCATCTTCTCTAGCAACTGCAGAAACCCTCTCATCAATTTGTTGTTCAATTTGTTGTTAAAGAGCAGAAACTCTCTCTTCTAGTTGTCCTTTTACCGAAGAAACTCTTTCTTCAATGTGTCCAACTTTATTTTCAACAGCGTCAGTTCTGCCCCTGATCAATATTTCTTAGACATATCACGATGTTAAAGTGGTCCTTCTAGAACTCTCGAAGGGTAAGGCTTGTGCTCTCCGTCAAAGCAGCGCCGAAAAATGTGCTTGCTCTACAACTTCTTAAAATTAGAAATCACCTGTTGATCCATGGGCTGCAGGATAGGAGTGTTGTTGGGTAGTATGTAGAGAACCTTTATAAACTTGAACTCTTCAAGTAAATCATCTTCAAGATTTGGTGGGTGAGCAGGGGCATTGTCAAGGACGAGAAAGCCTTGCATGGGTAGGTTGTTTTCGTGTAGATATTTTTGACAGAAGTGCCAAACACCAGGTTTATCCATTTGACAAAGAATTTCCTGGTGACCCACGCCTTCGGATTTGCCCTCCACATAACTGGAAGTTTTTCTTTTAAAGTCTTATGTGACTTGAAGGCTCTGAGATTTTCCGAATGGTACTAGTATTTTGCAGTCGCCACTCGCATTGGCACAAAGTGCTAGAGTTAATCTATCCTTCATGGGTTTGTGACCTAGCATTGTCTTCTTCTCCGCCGTTATGTAAGTCCTATTCGGCGTCCTTTTCCAGAAAAGCCCTGTCTCGTCACAGTTGAAGACTTGCTGGTGATGTATCCTTTGGCTTCTATCAGTTCGGAAAACGTTCTGATGTAAACCTCAGCTGCTTTCACATCCGAACTTGCTGCCTCACCATGCCTGACGACGGAGTGAATGCCGGTCCTTTTCCTAAAGTTGTCAAACCAACCCCGACTGGCTTTAAACGAGTCTTCCGATTCCTCGTTTGTGGAAGTGTGTGGGATCTGCTTCAGCAAATCACCGTAAATCGCTCGTGCCGTCTCACATATGATGCTTTCTGTTAAGGTTCCTCCTTGCAACTGCTTCTTTGTCACCCATACCATCAGTAGTTTCTCCATCTTTTCATGGAGAGAGGTCCGGAGCTTGGAAATTATTGCAACATCCTTAGCTGGCGTTATACCCTTTATCAACTTCGTCTGTTTAAGCACAGTACATATCATTGATATGCTACGCCCGTATATCCTCGCCAAGTCAATTACTCGCACACCTTGCTCATGTTTTTCTATGATTTCACGCTTTAATTCAATAGACATCATCTTCTTCTTCGGACCCATGGTTATAAAAATAAATGTGATAATGTTTTGTAAATGTACAAAAAGCAAAAAACGAGAACCCAACTTATCAAAAATGCTTCGAAAACGAGGGAAACAAGCACACAGACTGAGGTCTAGTCTGAGGGGGGAGAAACTGTTCGTATGTTGGGATCGTGTGCAGCGGTGTAGTGTGCGATTCCGCGTATCTCAAATCTTGCTCTCATCTCAAAGCAAAATATTGCTCGCTCGGCGGCTCGTATCTCAAAACACTCGTATATTAGGGCATTCGCATATCGAGGTACCACTATATATAATGGAGCAGTGTTTGTTGGGAGTATAGCTGTAGCCTCAACGACTAAAACTTGTGGAATTTTAATCGAATAATGGGGAATGTAGCGCTTGATAAGAAAGCCGTGCCTCCCGCCAGATTATTCTGATGACCATATGGCTCTCTATGAGATCTGTACACATTATAATTTGCAATGAACAATGAATGGACAGGGCTAAGCCTGTGTTGCTATAGGAACATAATATAATGGGTTACACATTTATAAAATCTCGTAATTCATTAATCTTACGAGGCAATATATTTGCGTTAACAGTTACGCTAGGAGAACTGAAAACATCTTCGAATATTGAAAAAGGTACGAAAAACTTATCAACAGAATTTTCTGTCTCGTGTAGTTCAGGTAATCTAGCAACTACTTTCTTAACAACAATAAACATTGATAGTCCATTACACAAATTTTTAGGTTCATTTCCAAATTCCGTAATATCTTTGAAAACATCAACTGGAACATCACAGAACTGAAGATTAGCCTTTAAATATTCTGAAGAAGCTCCAAAAGTGTATACAGGATTTGTCTTATGAGAGAGAAGAACTACACTAACAGAGAAATAGTTAAGATTTTTTGGCAGATGTGCTGCTATTGTCATTTGGTATTATAATTGAAAGTGCTTGATAGACTTGTATGTTAGCTACAGTGACGTAGCTAGGGTGGGGCAAGGGAAGATATCTGTCTCCGGGCTCAGCATCCAGAGGGCGCCAAATTGATGCTACGAAATTTTTAATGAAATATTTTCCATTCTTAACACACATAAAGGGGTGCAAATTCTTCAGTTGTCCCTGGGCGCTAAAAAACCCTAGCTACGCCACTGGTTAGCTATAAAGTAAAAAAGATCTACTGCTATTGGAAAATATATAGACCAGTCAGATCTTTTATTCCTTTCAGTTAAAAGGGACGGGAAGAAATAAAACAGACCAAAAAATGATGGCTGATATCATCACTAAAAAATGAAGATCATAGACAGTTCAAACAACATACAGTGTGGTCATAAAGAAACTTCTAGCGTTCGGTCTACAACTTCTACACTTCTAGCGTCCAGTCCGGTTAATCGATCGAAATGAGATTGCTGATAAGGCTATTCGGAGGTATGCGCTCGAGATTCTGTGAATGGCAAATTCACGCGGTTACGGTTATAGTTACAGGAACTGGAAAATGTCGGATGGCAATGCCAACTTTTTCCGATCGTAAAATGTTCAGCACATGCACAAACCCTAAATTGCGTTGGAATGTCACCGATATGTGCAAAAAAGGACGTGTTATGCATATACAAAAAAAGAGTTCTGAAAACCGACAAACGAAACACAATCTGGGCGCACGCAGAAAATTTGCATATGACAGAGACATGACACCGATCACTGATGACAACACATATCGGACAAAAGAATACCCTTACTTAGATCAAACATTTTCCATATAGGTGTGATCACACGCAAGTATGCATTCATACGGGAGACGGAGAACAGTACCGCTGAAGCAACATGGCATGAGGGATATTTGCAATCTCTCGCCGTATAGAATGCTTTAATCCGACAAAGTTTGCGGATTACACAGGTAAATTCTGGATATGAGATAGCCCCAAGACCAAAAACCAATAGGCGTCAGATCGGAGGGGGGAGGTTCGCGGAGGCCACGGAAAAGGATAATCGTCAGATGATGCGATCACCAAAATGCTGTTTCAGGATCCTTTTAACAGACCTCGCTATATATGGTGGTGCACCATCTTGCATCTAAACGATGTCATTGAGTGCATTCCGCGTACGCAATTCTGGTAGTACATAATTTTGCAGCAAGGTTGTATACCGAGAGCCTGTTACAAATCCTGTAACACCGCCCATCGGTGTCGCTTCCTCAAAGAAGAAGGGACAGAGAACTGTGTGGTAATGCCACACCACACAGTCATTTTCGCGTTAAATAATGGTACTAGTGCCACAGTGTGAGAATTCGTCTCTGCCCAGAGCACACATTTCTTGGTGTTGGTTGTCATTTAAGTTGAAATGTGCCTCGTCCGTCCATAATATGCAAAGTGGCCAGTCGTTGTCAGCATCATATCGTATTAGAGATTCATGTGGGAAGTCCAGACGTAGTTGTGGGTCCCCGGACTGCAACATCTGAACTCGCTGGTATCGGCAGGCAAAGATGTAGAGAACCGAGCGCAGTAGCTTGAGGACCGTTGTCTTTGGAATATCCAACACACACGCTGTGCCTCTTGCGGTTTCCCTTTGTTTTGCAGTCATTGTGTGATGCAATTCCGTAATAAATACTTCAGAAACTGTTGGTCGTCCGGAGCGCGGTTTATCACAGGTGCAGCCCGTACCTTCGAATTTGTGCACTAAATTACGCAGAGCTTGCGGAGTACATGGACCATGTCGCTGGAGATGATTTCGGCGATACACACGCAAAGCTTTCGCAGCATTCATCCCATTTTGATAATACAGTTTTATCAATTCACCACAAACTTTCCCAGGAAGAGTCATTTTGTCATCATGTGCGAGTTCCCGAATGACGACTTCGCATACCCGCCTGGCATTTTATCGGTTTCCTACGCTGAATATCTGGCGATCGGCGTTCTGTGTTTGGTATCTTACCTCTGTCATATGCAAATTTTGTATGTGTGCCCAGATCGTGTTTCGTTGGCCGGTATTCAGAGCTCTTCTTTGTTTTTTCCCCTTGCTTTAACATTTTCTTTCATTCCTTCATAACAACTTCAGTTTGTCATGTCGGGCTGCACAACTTGGCAAGTTATAGTTCTTTCTTAACATTAAAATATACTTTTCATAATATGTCTTCTTTTCTAGAATGTTCTTGCTTCAACTTTCACTCACAGCGTATTTAGTTCCAAAATGGTTTAAGAAATAAGAAGATGTTTCTAGATGCCTGAATCATAGTGTATGTTCAACACTATGATTCATAGTGTTAAATGTTGATTCTTGATGTTATGATTGAAGTATTCAGGCATACTTCAATCATAGTGTATGTATTGCAGATATTTAGACAAAAGGATAAAAAAATAAAATTACTCCCACTTCATAATAGGTGTATTAAGCAATATTCAAACCCTCCTCCCTTTTTTTGAAATATCTAACTCAGATAATGGAATGCTAAATTAGTGTCTTATCCCATCATAACAAGTTAAGTATAAATAACTTCTTTTACTTTAACCCTCAAGCTATACACAGTCATAGCATGATTAAATGATGAAAATCCAGGATTACTTTATTATAGTTTATTTCTCTATGCATTAAAATTCGATACAAACAAACAAAACAAAATTTTCCGTTTATTAAAAAATGACTAGATAACAAAATATATATTAATTAAAATATTTCAATCATAAAAGTCGAATTCATCATCATCATCTACATCAATGTTTTTAGGCGCTTTTGCTTCAATCTCCATTTCTGATCCTGAAGAGGTATCCAGACCTAAAACTGATTATTCAATAAATGTAAGAATACAAAAAACAAAAATTATAAATAAAGTTTCATAATGTAAGTTATTTGCTTATTTGTTGTTACAGTATTTTGAATTTTTATCTTTAGGATATTGATAAAAACATTAACATTCCTGTTAAATTTGTATACCTCTAAGTTTACAGAGAATGTAGAAATGATGACTACCAGTTAGCAAGTATTCTAAACTTTATTTCCATTACTATTGATAAAGCTGACAGATTTAACAAAACAATTTTGAAACATATAGTACTGTTACATATACATGAAACATTTGCATGGTTATGCATAATTAATATTTTAAGGCATCAACTAGTAATTTAATCATGCCATGTTTTACACACCAAGAAACCAGTAATCAGCAAAATGTAGAACTTATTTTGTGGTTGCTCTCTAAATCTAATAAAATAATCCTGAATTTTAATAAGCATTCAAAAGTAATCTCATTCTTGAATAAATCTGTAATGGTATGAAGATGTTTATATTTTACTGCTAGAAAATTTTATCCTATATAGTAAAAATACAAAATCTGATTTATATTTCCAAAGCCCTCCTATCTACAGTGCTGAAACTTTTCATAAAATCCTCTGATTTAAGAAACTTTTATAATTCAAAGTAAGAATCAACATTTACGGAAATAAAATCTGTGACCATTTTTTTTTTTTTTGGTAATAATACATCACACACTGTGCCGACAAAAGTCCCCACCCAGCCTTTAATTTTGCAACCTTCATTGTAGACATATATGTTACAAAAATGTTTTAAATGACACAATGATTTATGCTGTCATATTTTGAAGTTAAAAAATTTATACAAAATACAAAATTTAATTTTTTACACATTCACTCCTGTCCATAATTACTTACGTTTAGGAATATTTTGTACTCACTATAAAAAATCAAACACAAGAAGTTTGACTCCTGTATGGCAAAAATTTACCAAGATATTTTATATTAAAATCGAGGACCATGCACAAATTGAAAAGCAAAATGTTTGCATTTGTACAAAACTAAAAATAAAAAAATCATTTTAGAAAAACGTTTCTGATGTTAAAGCAATTACAAAATAAGCATTTCTATGCAGATTATTGAGAAAAATATTGATTAATATAATTTTTTTCAAAATGGAGATCTTATTCATGGAACTGTATAGAATTTATAGTCTAGAAAACATTGGCAGGCTTCAGAGCTGGCATGTAGCCAACTTGCAATGTTATTTGCATTAATTACAAATGAAAAATATTTATACTTTAATGTATTTTTTGTACAATTACCAGACTATGATTCTAAAGGAATAAAAGTTCATGAGAATATTAGTAACATATTTTTAGACTTTGAAAACTTAAAAACTACTTGTGCGAAAATCTTTTGGCACACTAGATGTCACAAAATCATAAATTAAAGATATTAATAAATCTCAATAATAATAATATTGAATGGCATTTAAGGCAGTAAAAACTGACTTTGAATTACTCCAATTTATTTAATAACTGACCACTCAATGTAAGTTCAATATTCAAAATATATGATAACATAAATTTTGAAACTAAAAACAAGTACAAAATTTCCTAAATATAGGTATAAAGACAAAATGGATGTGCAATGTTAGATTAGTTATGTAGTTAAATTTCATATTTTATAAAAAATATTTTTTTAATTTAAAAATATGAAAACACAAATCTATATCATTTGGAAAATTTCTGTAATTTGAAGTATATGTCTATGACCAATGGTTATGAAAATAAGGCCAGGTAAGGGCTTCTGCAGACATGGTGTATAATAAAATTAAAATAAAGACTTTTTCTTTATTGAAGCACTTTTCTAAAGCTCAAATATTTAAAATAAAAGTACATAATTCTTCAGCTATTAATGAAATTCAAAATTCATTACTTTTTTCAGGATTCAGTACTTTTAAATAGGTCAATAAGAAAGCAAAACAAATCCAAAGTATTGCTATGAATTTTGTACATAAAGAGATGATTTTAGTGCAGTTATATGTGAAATTGTTGTATTTGTCTCTATAATATAAGATGAAAATCTAAAGAAACGAAGCTTGCCAAAAAAGTAAGAATACAGGGCAAGCATACTTAACATTGAGTAAATGGGCATCACACTAAATTGGCAGGATATCGCCAAACTGGCAACGGTTTTGGCAACTAATTTTTGTCACCAAATTTGGTGAAAAATCCCTAAAAGCACCCAATTTCGGCAAAAATTTGGTGACATTTTGGTCTAGTCTCTTGAGTAATGGACATTGCAATTAAATAACCATAATTGATGCTCTATGGATGATGTAATTCGACCCTCATATGCTTTCCAGCAACTTCGAGAGGCAGAAAGTACTAAAAATATCTCAGCAGCCAATAAAAACCATATAAGACCGGAAAGAGTATCTACTGTCAATTAAAGTTGTGAATTATTAGCTCACAGTGACTTCGGAATGAGATATCCATGAAAGCTTTGCCTTTTAGATGCACTTTGCATTGCATCGTGTTTAACATTCTTAATAATTTTAAGTGTAATTACTGATTATACTCCGTCATACTGTGAAAAACTGTACGAGTATTTCTGTGGAAAGTTCCAGAATTCTAAAATGTTCCTTTTGATAAAATAAATTTTATCAACCTATCATCAGACCTCCGAGCATTCAGTCTATCATGAACCCGTATGCACGCAACAGTACTTTTTTTAAAAATTCATTTCTAAATCTATATTTAGTGCACAGTTATAGGAAGACAGAACAAAAACTATTTTAAACAGAACCCACCTTTACGTGTACTTTTTGAGAGTTTAGACTGGGGCTTGCTTACAGTTGCCGATTTGGATGCCCTATGAATTAAACAATAAAAATACTGCAAAACCAGAAATTACACATAAAATCAATAAAAAGTAAAAACACTTAAAATTTGATATGTAACTACATACTAGACATACCTTCTAGATGTTTCATGTTCAATATGTGGAATACTGTCTCTCTTTTCTTCTTTCTGGACAACAGAAATTACATCTGGTGGTCTAAAAAGTAAGTTTTAAGACAATTTAATTAATTTAGTTTATTTATGTACTACCTGAAATTTCAACTTAGTTGATTGTACAATCCACAAATCTTTGAGATTGTAATAATGATTAGGGTACAGAAATTTTGATTTTAACTATATCAAGAACTGAAATGTTTCATACAATAAGTTGCATTACATTGTTGACAGACCTATACTAAAAACATATTTATTAAATTTATGGATATCCTGCTTTAATATGGATTTTAAAGTACTGATCATATGCTCTGAAATTTATGTGCATTGTTGGAGAGATCAATGATAACATTTGTTTCATCTAATTTGAATATCATAAATTTGGAGCTTTAAAATTTATTGATCCAGTGTTTGATCCAGTGACTATTCTCTAGATAGAATAAAGAAGTGATATATTTTTTTGTTGAAAGAACATAATAATAAGCATATAATTAAATTAAATAATGAATAATTCTCTATTTAAAAGTGGCATTGCACTCAGTCTACATTCATTAGATAAAGTTCAAAATATGATCTTGAATATTACAGAAAATAAATCCTCCATTTTAATAACCTTTGTAATGAATTATTATCAGCTTATTGACTAAATATAATTAAATGGCTATAGGGATACTTCTAAACAGAAATCTCTGAGTAAATCATAGTTGTAATGTCTAAAAATGAATCATACAAAATTTAACTACAAATTGTCATACGAACATTAAATAAAGCGTTCTTTTATATGTAACTTCAATATAAAAATTACAAAATAGTCTTTGATTGAAAACTAATTTATAGTCCATATGAAATAAAGTTATGAATTGAATTTTACTGCTTGTGATAATGGGCATAATTTTTTTTCATCAGTTATAATATCTAAGCAGAGTTCTGGACATTCTATTTTTCCATTAATTAGAAGCCGTCATATTAAAGAAAAACCCCATATGTTTCATAAATGAACAGGTCAAGTAAACAATTCAAAATATGATGAAAATTACCAGTCAAAAACTGGTATAATGTAAACAAAATTTGCAATTCTAGTTTTGAACATATTTGCCTTCAACTGCAATAGAATGAGGTTTTATGAACAAAATGCTATAATTCTAAGCATTGTTAGCTTCTTAAAAATTTTATTCTTCTCCTGTAAAACTAACATTACACTGAAGATATCTATGTTGGTATTTTAATAGGAAACTTTATTGTTAAATTACAGTCACATTTTATTATTCACATCATAAGAAAGAATTACCAATCACATAAAAGCCTTAAGCCAGAAGATAAAACATCCACAGAACTCCTGCAGCATTGCTGACACTTATCCTTCTCTGTTTATCCTCTTCAGCATCTTTTAAAACGTTGTTTTTCCTATATATTTTTTCAGATACTATTTTATTTTTTAAACTTTGTCTGTTGCCATTTATTATTTTCTAAACTCTGTCTTGACATGACCACACACTTAAAAGTTGTTGGGTTACAATTTCAGAATTATATACATATGCCCTCCTCCCCCCCAAAAAAAATTATGTTTGAACAGAATTTGACCAGTTAATGTGAATAAAAAATAAATGAAGAATCAGGTTCTTTAAAGGGTAAACAGAGGTCACAACTTGACAAATCGGGGACCTTTTTCTAATAATATCTACTCTAATTTCAAATTATGCATCATACCCAGATTCATGCTTTCAACATATGAATTCTGCAATGAATGCCTGTAATAATTTTCTTCAAGAAAAAACTGACTGCTCAGAAATAACTTAAAATCATATAGACACTTGGATACATATCTAATAATAACAATTTCACACATAAAGACTATGGTTAATAGACAGAAGATGTAAAAAACCATTGTAAATTATAATGAGTGGACCAACAACCATTATAATGAGTGGACTGGACTAGTACAGCATCCCATTAAAAGTGTGTAGTATGTTCACATGGTTAGTAATAAAAATTATTAAGATAGTTGTATTTTAGGCAATAAAAAATAAGTTACAAATAGCAAAATTAGTGTTTAGTCCTAACTAAATATTTTCTGACTTCAGCTTTTGTTTGAATTAATGAAAACTTCAAATTCACAACAGTTTACTATATTTTAAATTTTCACACATTTTAGCAATATTTATCGTCATATAGATACATACATGAACACTAGTAAACCAAGTTTCTTTATTTCTTGATAAATATATAAACTTTGTGTAATGTAATGCTCATTAGTAATTTTTTCATAATTCTCAGTAGGGTTATACGTTTCAAAGACAAATTATTATTTTTAATATTAAAATCTTTAAAAATTTGATAACTGACAAGCTATTAAACAAGTAGCTTTTGTAGCTTTTAACAAACAAGTTTTCCTTCAAAAAGCAAACACATTTTCACTCAATATTTTTTTAAGAAATATATTCAACTATTTGGATTTAATTTTAAAGAAATTATACCTAGGAATGCACATTACCATCAACACTTCATTTAAGAAAATAACAAAATTTGCATTTCACTACATGAAAGTATCAATGACATAATTTGTTACAAATGGTATTAAGTTGTGGGAAATGATTCCTTCTTTAAAAAATTTTTTGGCAGTTAGTTTTTGAATTTTAAATTTCAATATTTTTTTAAGAAATATATTCAACTAATTGGATTTAATTTTAAAGAAATTATACCTAGGAATGCACATTACCATCAACACTTCATTTAAGAAAATAACAAAATTTGCATTTCACTACATGAAAGTATCACTGACATAATTTGTTACAAATGGTATTAAATTGTGGGAAATGATTCCTTCTTTAAAAACTTTTTCGGCAGTTAGTTTTTGAATTTTAAATTAAAAGAAAAAAAATTATCCTACATTCAAGAATATCATATAAGAAGATCAAAATATATTACCTGAAATATTAATTTAAAAAGAACTCTTTGAATTTTGAATCCGAAGAACATTAATTTTTACTCAACTTACACACTGCTAGTCTTTCTGACTGCTGTTGCTAAGGCATGCTCAACATCATCTTCAGATTCAGAATCGGAAATCGCAGGAGTTTTTGTTACTTTTTCAACAGCAGCCACATTGCCCAACATTGATTGATAAGCTGCAGTTGCTATGAATAGAAATAAAAAAGTTTAGTATACTACAATGGTTACTAAAGTAAGCAGCATAGAGAGAGTATTGGGTTAAATAGAGAGGGCTAGGTAAAAGACAAAATTATAGCATAAGGCTGTAAATATCAATACAATATACATACAAGCAAGACATAAAGAAATCTACACAATGTACAAATATAAGAAATATATACATTGCAAAATACAAGTTGGCTGTATATCAAATAAGCATATTTGTGTTTGAGTAAAAGAAGGAAAAATACATGTTTATTCATACCAGCTAAGTTTTATTAACATACTGGTGGGAATATGCAGGGGATTATGAGCACATCAGAATTGCACATGCAAATAAAATATGATTAATAAAAATATGGGTACTTTTTTCTCAGCAGAGAAACTCACCAAATGTGATAGCCTGTTTATATTGTAACATGAATAACTGTTGTTAAAAGATTCGAAAATAACTATGCATTTAATATGAAAAAACATTTTAGTTGCAGACATTTACAAAATTTAGAAGCAGTATATTTACAAAAACGATAGAGCTTATTTTCAAAAAAAAAAAAAAAAAAAAAAAAAAAAAACCCTTTTTAAACAGAGTTCAGTTGTAGCTGGTATTACTCAAACAACCTCTCACCTTGTAATTTGTGGGATACCTATAAATTGCTATAAAGCTATAATAAATTAAGTCTACTGGGGGAATTTTAACACATCGACCAACTCTAGTGACAAAATCTGGGTGATGAATCATCATCTTCACTGGAATCTGAATCATTAGTTGCAGGCGCTTTCATCCCTTTGAGCATCTTCAGCAATGAATGGTAACTTTTCCGAACTGTTGATTTCTAATGGAAAAAGTCTCTCGAATGCTCTCAACTTCTCTCCATCAGCTGCTCTCCCTCTGGTGACTCTTGAGTGCCCATCTGCTCCAGAAAAGACTTCAATGATGATTCCTAAAGGCCAGTTGATATGCTTGCCCTCAGTTTCTAGGAGAACGACCTCCCCAACTCTTAAAAGATTCTTCCCGGTTCTTACCTTTATGAATCAATATTGCTAAAGACTCATTCCAAAATCTCATTCTTAAATCCTGCCTTAATTTTTGTACAAAATGCAATCTTATATTTAGGCTTTTACTATCGATTTCATCTAAATCAGTTGTTTCAGTGCTAGGATTACTTTGTAAGAAATAAGCGGGAGTTAATGGCTTCAGACCTTCCAAATTATCTTCAATATAGATAAGAGGCCTAGAGTTTAACTTCCCAGTCACACAGAATAGTTTCCAACTCTTCATAGTCCAGACTTTTTCTGCCCAAAATTCTTCTTAGCATCTCTTTCAACGTTCTAATCATGCATTCTCACCATCCTCCCCACCAGGTGGCTGTTGGAGCGTTCATTTGATTTTCTTGATAGTGAAAAACGGCATGATCTTCTCCCAATCTAAATTTCTTAGAGAATTGTTTGAACCAATGAAGTTTTTACCGTTATTAGTGTATATTATATTTACTCTATCTCTTCGAGCAAAGAATCTTCTTAAAGCCATAATAAAAACTTCTGTAGACAGGGAATTGACTAATTCAAGATGGACAGCCCTATAAATGGCACAGGTAAAAAGTACAACCCATGTCTTTTCACCAAAACATAAATACAAAGGACCTGCAAGATCAATCTCTGAAACTTCAAAAACTGCAACAGCCTTTATTCTGCCCTTAAGAAGGGGTGCAAAAGGTAGTGCTGTAGGTTTGGATTTGAATCTTTTACATGTCAGAGTTCGAAGTCTTGCATGTTGTAGTTCACCTTACCAGTCGATGAATAATCTCATGGCATCCAGGTCTTCACCTCCCAAGAGAAGCCTTTTTTCGAAGTCGAACAATATCATTTCCATCTCATCATCATCATTCTGCATGTTTTTCAAGATTTTCATTTTTCTTCCAGCAAAACTTT
>KK116501.1:331043-362151 GCA_000611955.2 Stegodyphus mimosarum
TCTTTCAGTAAAGATAGTTCCTTGACCCAGACCAAAAACCAATTTGATATATCTATTGGCAGTATATCATTCCAATTTATTTTTTTTTCCAAATGTTCTGAAGCAATATTTTGGTATCAATGAAACGGGACATATTATCCCACTAGGGTCAAATAATCTTTGGGCAGCCGATAACACAAATCTTTCAGAATTCTTTTTTTCTGGAATTTCAACCATATGGTCACAAAAAAGTTCATCGGTTTCAGTGTCCTAAGAGAGACCTAGAATTGAAATGAATCTGTCATGTGCCTCTTCTACAATTTTTTCAGCAGTAACCTTGCCTCATAGTTCGAATTGTGCTCCTTAGCTTCAGAAATAAAATTTTCTGCCTCTTCTTTAGTTTCCAAACTTGTTACACAGTTTTCCACATAAAAAGATTCTTTGAGTTGACAAGCTGTTTGCCTCCTTTAATCCGGAGCGTTCTCTAGATGGTAAGCTACAGTTGCTTCTAGTAAAAATGGACTAGAAGAAGCACCAGATACCACTCTACCAATGTTGAAGAGTGATTATTTCTTCTTGTCTTGATAATTCCTTTCACCATAGAAATTTAAAATATTCCCTATCCTCTGGATTCAAACTGATCAGTCAAAATGCTTTTTTGATGCTTCATATTATGCCAGTTGCATTTTTCTGAAACTGCATTATCAATCTGGGTACGAATTCTAATTTGGCCTTTTTTCTAAACAATTTTTCAAAGAATTTTGTTTGGAATCTTTTGTCAATGCATCAAAAATCAGGCAAATTTTGTTGTTGTTACATTAGTTTTTATTACAGGATGATGTAAACAGTGTTCCCTTTTTCTCATCTTTATCTACAATTTCAGTAAGTCCATGCTGAACCCACTCATTAACACATCATCTTATTCTTTTAAATGTCCAGATCTAATGAGATTTTCGGTAGTTGACATTAACCATTTTGTGGCTAATTCTTTATTCGCTTCTAATCCTGGATGTCCGCTTTCCATGGCAAACTTCCTTCATATCTTTTGTCTTCATTTCTTTTAATAGTTTCAGATAAAAAAACCTACTATTCCTTCATCGGTTAGCTGCCTTGATTTTATTTCTGCAGTACATCTTATACTGATGACATCTAGATCCATAATTCTGTCAAATCTAAATTAACAGCATATTACAATACTCTCCAAAGATTTTGAGTAGTTCCTTTGTTTACCTTGAAGCATCCATCCAAGTTTTGTTTTAATAGCTACCAAATTACTATCAATAGACTCAATTTTAACTTAGGAAGACAGATATTTCGCTTGGTTTCATTTACTACACTGGAAATATCACCATTTCTTTCGGTAGTTGATAACTGATAACATAAATCAACTTTCATTTTCATAGCAATGCACTGATTTCGATAGCTTTCCATTAAATCCATATCCTTAGAGAATTCATCTTTAAAGTTTTCCGTTTGCTGCCACGTTATTTTAATTTTTCCATTTAACTGAAATAATCTGTCAGCTTTGTCATTAACAATATTAAATACAGGTACCAAATCAATCTTACTTACTGCTTCATTTTATAGAACAATTTCCACTTCTTTCAAAGAAGTTGTAAAATATTGCCGTAATTGTGTTCTTTCCCATTTTAAATTATCCATAATCCTGTTGCGGAATGCCAGAATGTTAAAAGATTTGAAAATAACTATGGATTTAATATGAAAAAACACCTTAGTTGCAGATATTTACAAAATTTAGAAGGAGTATATTTACAAAAACGATAGAGGTTATTTTCAAAAACAAAACAAAACACTTAAAACTTTTTAAAACAGAGTTTAGTTGTAGCTGGTATTACTCAAACAAGAATGAACTGGCAGCTGTGGATATGAACATCCACAAGCACCTTCAGCTATGTGCCCCCAAATAATGAATTCTCATGTGCTGTTATTTTTTAAAGTATATGATCTTTAATTTATCCTTCAAATTTAACCATTGTAATTAACAAACTGATTTATATAAAACCAATAAACACATTTCTTAATAATTTTAATTTATATTTTATTTTTTAATAATGTAAGTAATTAATACAAAGTAAAATACCCATAATTTATAATACATCCAACATAATAAAACAAACTTACAATTTTTATGAGCATTTGTAGCTTTGTTGCAACAGATAAAAGATTCTTCTAAAGCTTAACTGTATATAACCATTACAAAATCTTTTTAGCAATTTTTACATTTGGAATATTTTGAGATTTTTTTATGGTAAATTGATGTATTAGAACAATGTTTCCAATATCCAACATTTTTTTGGTCTCTTCACTTATTTGTACATAGTTATGATGTATCTCGTTTCACCTGTATCTAAATGCTTTAAAAAAGAAACGAGTTTTTTTAGTTGAAAATAATGCAATGATAAAGCAATAATAAATTTATGTATATATTATTAACAGCTCAATTTACAATTACAAAAATTAATTCCATAATTATATAAATAAAAAAAAGATTATTTCAAAACTTTCTGCAATCCACCGAAATTTTTCTTTTAATCCACAGTTCAGGAACTACTGTTTTAAGAAAGATACAGCTAGATCTTTTCTGAAGCTCATTAAAAATCCTCAATATATGGATATTGACAAAAACTAAAATCAAAATTTCTGCAATGATAATACTTTCTTCTGTTTCCTGAAACAGAATATAAAAAAATTGAAGTACCTTTTCTAATAATTTTACACTGCTATGGGAAAACAAAATCTGAAGTAATGCAAAAAGTAATAATACATACGTTCTATAAAATATTAAAGAACTACAAAAACAATACATATTTTCCATAAAATATTACAGAAAACATGTTTTATAGCTTTTCATAATCCAACTATGAATTAAAATTACCCTTTTTCATAACACATTTATTTATTTTATAAAGCTTCCATTTTGCAGTCACACCATGAAATTTAATTTCAGAATACGAAAACTTTATCAGTATGGGTTTTTAAAACGGATTTATTCTAAATCATGGGTGAGCAACCGGCACCTTGACTTACTTTTTCATGTGAAGCTCAAGCTCGAATGTTAGGGTAAGTCTACTTATTTTATTCGAAGACCAACCGAGTGGTGCACAAGGGTACATGTGCTCTTGTGCACCACTTGGTTATATCATTAGCAACCATATAAACTGCTTATTTCATGATAGTTCCTCAAGTATAATTAAAAAATTTTCACAGATCATAGAACTATAGAACTTTTTTGTGTTTACTGTTTTTGTGACTTGTTAGTGCATCATTGTAATAAAAAAAATAGGCAGTATTTTTAAATTCAGAAATTACACTCCTGCTCAAAAATAAGAACAAAGGCAAAACATGGAATAAAACAAAAACTATTTAATGGACATATGTGAAACTGATTCAAGAGGTTGGTGTGGCATTTGTCGACCACATAGCAAATAATAAAGCAAAGACATACAAAAACACATGCATTATAACCATCACACTGTAGGATACAAAATGGGTTGGCAGAATGTGCAATGGAACCATTATGCTAATAATGGATATGATACCCTCTAGTTGAAATGCATGCTTGACAACAACGAGGCAACTTGGCAATAGTGTCATTGATCGCTTATTGTGGCAGTAGCGCCCATTCCTGTAGTAATGCATGTCAGAGCTTGCGTAGGGTGCCTGGTACCATACTGTGACCTGCTATCTATCATCCCATCATATCCCACATGAACTCTATGGGATTCAGGCCTGGTAATCTAGCAGGCCATGGCAAATGTAAAATGGTTTCACTCTCCAAATAACTCCAAACCCCTCGAGCTCTGTGCAGGTGGTTGGTACCATCTATAAATATTGTGCCAGCACCTGATTTTTTATTTTTTAAAATGTTTTTATGAAATTTTAAAGTAAAAAATAATGTTCATAACAACATAATACATAAAGAAAAATTAATACGATACAGAATCCCATTTTTCTTATCGTTCAAATATTCAATGTAACTACTTTTTTTCCTACATGCTGTAACAAGTCTTACTTTAATTACAGTTAAAATTAAATTACCAGTTAAAGGAGATTCCTTTTCATAGAAGCTATCAGATTCTGATCCTGCAGACATATTTTCAGACTGAATGGATGGAGAATGAAGCTCTAAAAAAAAAAAAAAAATTAAAGTATTAAGTTTAAAAATTGATACAATCAATGAAGTGTTAAGCACATGTAAATTTGTCTGGTCTACTTTCTTTTCAATAAAAAATTATAAATGCTAGATAATATTCTCAAACCATGAATTCCCTCATTTTATCTGAAATATTTGATAAATCATTTAATAACAACTTAACTTGATCATACATAATGTTGTTCAACATTTAAAATTTACTGTTTTTACTTATGTTATTTATGTAAGTTATTTAGAAAGCAAGGTCTAATTTCTTATAAAACATAAACCAACACAGATTTTTTTCAAAAAACCTTTTTTTATTGAATTCCTTACATGTTTCTCTACTTTCCTACATAGTTTCCATATTTGTTGAAACATTTGTCATAATGTCCTACAAGCTTCTGTATGCCGAGTCATAGACATCTGATGCCGGTGAGGATAATCAGTCTTGAACTGCTTCTTTCATCTCGCCATCTATGGTGAACCACTTGCAGTTGAGAAACTCCTTTATGTAGCAGAACAAGTGAAAATCATTTGGTGTCAAGTATGGACTGTACGGTGGGTGGTCAATCTGTTCTATTCTAAAAGATCTGATCAGATTTTGGGTGTGAATTTCAGAATGGTATTTGGCATTATCATGCAGCAACAAAACTCCAGATATCAGAAGGCCACGTCTTTTATTCTGTACTGCACATCTAGGTTAAAGCACGGTAGTGCAGTAAGCGGCTACATTTATGTTGTCCCTTGCTGCATAAATTTGACTAAAAAGACTCTATGTCTATCCCAAAACAGGCTTCCCATATCTTTCACACTGAAATTGTCTGCTTGGCCTTGACTTTGGCTGGTGATGCTATTCCATTGACTAACATTTAGACTCTGGAGTCATCTTGTCCCCTTTGACAATCCTCTAAAAATCCATCACCTTCCTCACGATATTCATCCAAAAAACCAACAGCACAAGCCATTCTTTACACTGGGTGTTCCTCAGTAAGCAACTTGAGAACTGAATGTGCACACAATTTGTGAAATTGCAACTTTACAATTTTGTGCAAAGTTGTTCGACCCACATTCAGAAATTCCAATACTAAAGTTGCAATTGTGTAAATTGCCCATCTTAATGAATCTTTTCATCCACGGCATTGACCAAACCTTCTGAGATCACCAATGGTGGGCGTGATCAAGGTTCATCATGGACATTTTTCTATCTGTCCTTGAAAGCTCTCATCCACTTATACACTTTGCTGTCACTCACCGCATTAGAGCCATACATGTCGCTTATCTGTTGATGAATTTTCAAAGCTGAAACATTCCTTGCTGTCAAAAATTGAATCACTGACCATATTTCACAGTCGGTGGGCTGATCAATTGTTTTAAACATTTTGAATTGACACTATACACAGCACATTGCAACAATACCAATGTAAATGGTGTTGTTTGATGAGAAAGACATGTCGAGAGATGGTATACATGCATGTTTCAGTGTGGTTTGGACCTTAGTTTCCGAAGAACCCTTGTAGATGATACAATTTATTAGATATGGAATGGTAATAAAAATTTTTTAAAAAATAAAAAATCTGGAGGTTCTGTGGTTCTGGAGGAGATAATGTCAGAAACAAACAGACACACCCAGCTTTTAATAGTATCGATAGTGAGGTAAATTTGACTCTAATCTCTGTTCCTCAACTAGTACAAATGTATATTTGAACGTAAATTTATATTTAACGCATACTCAACAGACCATTTTTAGTTGACAAAAAATAAAATAAAATAAAATTTAAAAAAAAAACCGAAAGCTTTCAGATTTTATATTATGCCCAAAGGTTTTTTTTTAACACTTTGTGTGTTAGTATAATTTATTAAATATCATGTTCTTCACATTTAAACCATAAAATTAAATTCAACAACAATATCACAAAATATTTATAGATCAAATAATATCACAAAATATCTTTAGAATTTCCAATACAGTTTCACACACTGGAGTACAGTCTAGTAAGTGAGTGAGAGTAATTACAGTCTCACGCACTGGAGATAAAAATGTTTACTCCCCCCCCCCCGTACAGTGTAGTCATTGTTCACTTTGAAATCGTTGAATTTATTAATCAAAAACTTATAAATGCTTCACAAAATTTGAAATCGATAATAAAATAAATTCCAAATTTGGGCTTCCAGATGCCATATTCGGATGGAGACATACGCTATTCAAAATTTGATGGCTCCGGATACCGTTGCTTTATCACAATGTGAGAAACATACACATTTATGCAGATTCTTCGTTATTTAATTTCTTTAAATATAATACAGGGCTCTGATATTTGGTGGCAACAATTTAAAAAGTGATTCGCCATTTGCAGTGAATCAACGCAAAATGCCAAAATGAAAGTAATAGCTCTTCTGGGCATATTGCCCCTTTGGGCTAGAAAATGAGATTAAATGCTTCTTTCACTGATTATCATAGGCTATTAATTATCATAACCCATCCCTTCATTTAATACACATTTAATTAGATCTTTTTATTGCTTATTAAGGTTAGCAGATATATTTTAATTTTGCAAGAGGATTTCCTGGTTATCCGTACCTCCATGAAAACTCGGTAACTCATTGTTGACTTGCAAAACATACTTTTTTGGATATCTTTATGGCTTATATGTACTGTTTTATTTATTGATGATAAAAAAAAAAATTTGGTGATAAATTTTATGTGAAAAATTCCATACAGCTGATATATACATTTTTACAGTTGTTGGATGTGGTTCAGTGAAATGACAATAAAAATGTAAAATATGTAAACCCATGTGTACTCAAATATATGCATGATATGTGCATTAGTTGGCTCACTATTGTCACATGAAAATCCACCATTCACATGAAAATCCACCAAAAACATGACAATTCTACTGAATGTCAAAATTGGAGGTACAGATAATCAGAAAGTACCTCTAGATACTTTTATGCATTTAAATTTATAAAAACATAATAACATATAGCATACCTCCAGCACTCAAAGATGAATCACTTTTCATATCATTATTTCTGTCTTTCATGACATTTTTAATATCTGGATGCTTCTTATTCCTTGTTTTCTTGGATTCTGTTATATCTTGGTCGGAATAAGCAATGCCTTCAGCAGTTGAAGAATGTTGATGAAAAGGAGCATGATGCTGCTCTTCTTGCTGTACAGCCTCAACCACTGAATCATTTACAGTTTTTAGATTCTGAGCAGAGTCTACTTTTGCATAACTATTTGTAGAATTTTCTAAAAAGTCAAATTCATGATTGATGCTTTCATTATCGCTTCTCACTGTTGCCATTTGGTTAGCATCATAATGAATAGCAGCATCACTACTTTCAACTTCTACGCTTCTCTTCTCAGTATTGGGAATTTCAGCATTTGAAATATTTTTATCTTCATAAGTTTCTACAGCATTTTTAGGTTGTTTTACAGTAATTGCAGTATCACTAAAATGACTGTCATTTAGTTTCAAAGTATTAGGTATGTTTTCAGTCAGAAAGCTACTTTTATTAAAAAGAATTGAACTATTTTCTGATGTTTCAAAAGACCTATGATCAGTTACAATAAAATTTGAAGCAGGCTGATTAAAAGCATAATTTTCTTGTGCTTTTATTTCAGAATTTTGTAGCAGTTCTTCACTTACAATATTAGGATTTTTGGCAGTAACAGATGGAGCAAAATTAGCTTTTTCATTTGTATTCTGAATTTCATCATCATATTCTATATTTTGTTTTTTAAAAGAATTCTGCTTCATAGATACAGGGAAATGACAATGTCCACAAAGTATTTGGAAATCTGTTTGTGTTGAGACAGTTTGATAATTAGGGTTTGCCAAAACAGTCTGTAAATTAGGACTTTTTGAAATAATTGGATAATTAGAATTTGTTGAAGCAGTCTGAATATCTGAATTGAATAATGAAGGGCCAAACCCAACAGATGGCTTTAAGAAAGCAGATGAAGACTGATAATATTTCAAATTTCTCTCAAACGTGTCTTCACTTTCTGGCCAGACTGAAAGTCTAGCTGATGTTACACTATCCTGAAACACAAAATGCATATAATGCCTGTTATTTGTTTTTATTTTGGGTAGGAAAAAATATCATACAAAAATTTTTTATTACATTTGTGTGAGTCTATATACATATTTAGAAAAAGGAAAAGGAATAATGATAAATATTTAACACAAATTTTAAACAAAAAAGAAATTTCTCACATCTGTTTGCCTTCTGCTATTCAATACATGCTGCATTTACACATCATTAGTCTTAAGTTACTAAAATAATAATTTAAAAGTAACTGCAATCTGAAATAAAAAGAATAATTTTAAATATATAATTATGCTAAAAATATTAAATTAAAAAAATATTTACCTTTAGGACATTGAGCTTATCAAGTTTAAATGACATCAGTTCAATACGTTGATCCAATTCTCCTAGTTGCTTCATCAAATTTTTGTAAGTTTCTTCAGTTTCTATTTCTCTTCTATTAATTTTATGCAGAGTGTCTTGAAGAATGATATTCTCACTGTGTTGACTACATAAATTAACAAAGATTTATAAAATTGTATCTTTACCAAAATTTATCTGAAATGATCAGCAGTGCACCCACCTTTGCAAAACTGCTGACCCACACATTTTAAAATTAGGACATTTAGGAAAATAAAAAAAATTACAATTTTTTGTTTTTGTTTTACTTACAATGAGAACAAAATTTTTTTATTATATTTATTATATTTCTAATTATTATTATTAGATTTATTATTTATTAAAAATATTGTAATTAATTAATACCATTAAAATACTTTTATTAGTACATTATATTTTAAAACTCCTGATAAACAGCATATTAGAAGAACAAGTAACACTGATTTCTCTTAATTATATCTCATAAGCAGTTTCAAAATATTGTTGTCAAATTAAAATTTTCATTAGAAACTACTAAAATTTCAAAAACTACTGTCTGCCTATAAATAAACTGGCTTATAGCATATGATGATGAACATAAATATGGCATGCAAAATGCATTTTTTTATATAGGATGATGGATTAGTATGAACCACATAATAGTAGTTTTTAGTCCAAAGGGGCTTTGTCCCTGAAGGACTATTGTTTTTGTTTTGCGATTTTGCATCCGAAATATTAAAAGTTTGAATCACTTTTCAAACTTTTGCCACCAAATCTTAAAACCCTGTATTATATTTAACAAAATTAAATAATGAAGAATCTGCATAAATGTATGCATATTTTTTCAAATGTGATAAAACAACAGTACATAGAGCCATCCAATTTTGAATAACCGTACGTTTCCACCCGAATATGCGCAACTGGAAGCCCAAATTTGGAATTTGAAATTTATTTTATTATCTATTTCATATTTTGTAAAACTTTTAACGAATTTTTGATGAACAAACTCAAATGATTTAAAAGCGAGTAATGGCAACACTCTATGGGGGGGAAACCTTTTTATCTAAAGCGTGCAGAACCATATATTGGAAATTCTAATGATATACTCATTTTAAAATTACTTTGTGATATTGCTGTTGAACTGAGTTTTATGGTAAGTGTGAAGAACATGATATTTAATAAATAAAGGTAACACTCAAAACGTTAAAAAATGCCCCTTTGGACGCAATTTAAAATCTGAAACCTTTTAGACATTTTCCCCTCTTTTTTTTTTTTTTTTTTAATTTCTTGGCACAGTTAAAAAATTAGACAATTTTTTAAGAAACAGCAGCAGAAGTTGTGAAAAGTTATTTTAATATTCTGTATGTTCTAAGTGAAATCTCAGATGTGCATTTTACTTGCTGAACATATTTATTGAACAGATGCAAGCATTTCCAAGGATAACAAGAATCATGTTAATTATGGTCAGGTTGCAGTTTTACTGATTTCTTGAAATCTTAAAAATATTGTAGAAAGCTTCATGGAAAAAGATAACAATGAGAATAAAGTTTGTTAAGCTAAACTAGTTTTCTTATGTTCAGAAATAATGACAAAATCGTACAAGATGACAAATCGAAAACAATATTTGTCTCATCTAAGTTTTAATCACATTTGACTTCACTGCACATAAAGCATTAAAGTTCAGAAAGAAATAAAACATTCATAGAAGTTTAAATTTTTAATCATATTTTAGCCTATATCTTAGAAATAAATCCTCAAAGTGGTATTTATCGATACTGAAATGAAAAATATTTCATTATTTAAAAACTCTAAAAGATGACAAAATTTGTATCAGAACCCTTAAAATTCCAAATACAAATAATTACTGATACATTAATCTCAGACAGCAAATGTAAAAATAAAACAGCAGTCAAATTCAGCTTGTATATTTAATGCCTCCTCATACTAAATTTCCTTTTTTTTAACTCAGGAAATTAATATTCAAATAATAATAACAGAAAAACATTTAACGACAAAATAGCAAGCTATGGCAATAATACTTACTTTTTAAAACTTCTTTCTGTATTTAAAAAGCGAAGTTCCCTGAAAAATTTATGAGATAGTTTCTCCAGTTATAAACAAAACAAAATAAATGAATTAAATGAAATTACTACAAATATGCATCATTACATAGACATGATACTTAAATACATTAGTTATCAAAGTCAATAATAGCAAAATTAATATAAAGTTAACAAAAGCTAAAAATGACTGCATTTATTATCTGCAAACCTTAAGGCAGCAGTTTCTTGATATACTTAAAGCAACTAATAGAAATTATCTAAAATAATTATTTTAAGAAATCTGAAAACTGTTTTCATGGTTTCACCCAAATCATCTAGAACTATATAATTTGATCTAGAAATGCTTAAAGCATTTAACAGTCAATTGTTACATAGTATTGTTAATAATGAAATTTTTTAATAAAATATTATATATTGTATTTAACTTCATATTGCTCCCCTTTTTTAACAATTTTGCTATACAAAAACAGAGGGAAAAATTATGTAAATAATTTAATTTCCAAAGGATGCAGTTACAGTAACAAATGAAAAGTATTATTCACGTATAAATTACCTGTTAGTGTCACACTGTTATTTATTTAAAAAAAAAAAAACCCTATATTTTAATGAAAATAAATGCATAGAAGCACCAACATTACAATATCTGTTAAGATATCTTGAATCATGTCTGCTGTTATTGTAGTCCACTACTATTCATTTAAGCCTCAAATCCAGAGGCGTAGCTAGGGTAATCAGCGCCCGGGGACAAGTGAAGATTTCGTGCCCCCCCCCCGTCTGCCAAAATGCAGTGAGGAACGGAAAAAAAACTTAAAAAAATAATAGCATTTTAATTGTTTAAAATAATAATAATTTGCTAATATGAAATGTTTTAAATTTTAAATAGTTTAAATTATTAAATATTTTAATTTTTAAAGCACTTTCAAGCGTATATTTTTGAGGTTTCGCTAAATTCACTAACTTAGAACGTAGTAAAATAATTAAGACAATAATGGTAGAACAAAAATATGATTATTCTAAAATATTTTTCAAATATAAATTTCGAAAACTTAAACATCATATTTGATATTATAATGTAATAACTTGAAAATGTATAATGACAGTTTAATGTGTAATGCTTCAAATGTAATTACTAATTTCAAAGAGAAATTTTCCTAGCTTTAGCTGCTGCAAATTTATCGATTAGTTCATCAAAATTTATACTCTGGGCTACCTGCTGTTCCACACTGAGCAAAGCTAAGGCAGACAGTCTTTCTTGTGCCATGGATAATCTCAGGTAGGACAAGATATGTTTTAGTTTACTAAAAGATCTTTCACAGCTGGCGATGGAGGTTCCAATAGTCAGTAAAATCTGAAGACCAACTCTCAGATTGGGAAATACATCTTCTCCGTACTACACAATAAAGCGAAGTAGGTCCTCTGGGGTCGAAAGCTTAACATCAGCTCTTGTTTTGAATAGCATTCGGCAGTCCATTATTTCAGTATACATTTCCAAGCCATCCAAGTCTGTATCGTAAAAGTTTTCCATGGAAATGCAGCACTGTTTCAAGCTACTTTCGTTGCCTGTAGCCATTAGTCCGTTTACATCTAAAAGAAAGCCAAAATTAGAGTCTACTTTCTTTAAGCTGATGAATCTGTCTACCATTTCTATGTGTATTTTGTCCAGCATACTTTTCATCAATCGCAGCATTTCATTTTCTGCTGTGAGTCCTACATCATCTGCAATTTCTCCGGGCATTTTCTTCTTTTTTCTCTGTCGTCTTTCAGCTTGGATATCACAAGCATTACACAGTTCCTTGGCGTCTTCAAGAGATTTCATGCATATCTCATCTCTGTTTTGTAGGAGATACTCTTGTAAAGCCTGAATATCTCGAGCAGCATTGTGGAAATTCATAGAGGGGTCTTGAAGTCTTTTCTGGACCCTGTCAATCTTGGCAAGTACTGTATTCCAGAATCGAAGAAGAACAAAAAACTCAAAAGTTAAGATTCGATGCAACAATTGAATTGCATCACTTCTTGTATCTGCATTTTCGTCATGATCCTCTGCAATATTTTCAAATAATTCTACTAAAGTTTCGAGTTGATCATGTACCGGTTTAACAGCTTCTACTCTGGCACTCCAACGAGTTTCTGACTCCGACTTCAACGATACACCTAGAGCAGTTTTCAGTCTTTTCCATCGAAGAGTTGATCTTGAAAAATAAACATAGATAGCTTGTATCGTACTAAAAAACGTCACAGAAGCTACCTCATGACTAGCAGCATGAACCCCAACTAAATTAAGTGTATGATTATCACAGTTAACAAATATAGCTTTTGGGTTAATTGCTGTGAGTCTTTGTTGCACTCCTGACTTATAGCCGGACATCACAGGCGCATTGTCGTAACACTGTGATCGACAGTCTTTGAAAGCTAATTTGTCTTTTTCTAGTTGTTGTAATATTATACCTGCTATACTTGCTGCATCTTTTTTATGAGTTTGAATAAATCCTAGGAAACACTCTTTTATTACCACAGTTTTTTCCTGAAAGTCAATATCTACATATCTAATAGTTTCCGACATTTGCTCTTGATTAGCAGCGTCAGGAGTTGAATCAAACAGTATACCATAGTATTTGGCACGTTGAATATTACACACAAGTTTTTCTCTAACTGCAGCTGCTAGAATCTGGATAAATTCAGTTAAAAACTGTTAAGCTACAAAACGCGATTTTGCATTATTTTATGTTTCTCAGACGGTATAGTGATTAAGGAAGCCGACCGAAAGGCCCAGGTTCGAATACCGGAGGAGGCATGGGTGTATATGTTCGTCCGTTCATAGGAGGTAATGGTGGCCATCTATCAAGTAATACCCTGAAGGATTTATAATTTTTCACTTAGCAATTTTTCATTTTAACAAAATAAACCATTCTACACCTTTCTACAGCTAATCACTTTTGAGTTAATGTGAGATACATACGCACGAAGTACAGCCGTCATGAAAAAAATCCCTTTTGAGTAGTATATTTTAAATCCAGTTTACAATCCGTTTTGGAAAAAAAGAATTCTTTATTTTGTCCATACGTACAGACGTCATGCAAAGAAATTGTCCAAATTGATTCGCGAATGGGCAAAATGAATATTTGCATTGAAATATGGTACCCAAAATTCTTCGCGATTACAATGCATCCTTTTTTTCCTTTTCGTTCAAAGAAGTAAAAATTTTTGCCTTTTATTGTTTTTAATAAACATGAAAAAAATTCAAAAATCATATAGTTTTTATTACTTTTAAATCATTGAGATTATAATTTAAGTTTAAAATTATTTCTAAACTTTTATTTTGATTCTCAGTTTGCTAATTTATGAATTAGAATTTTGTGATAGATTCTATAATTCTTTAGATATGCTCGATTACACTTTAACTCATCCGTAAGTGATAAGTCAAATTACATATCGATTCGGTCTTTTTAATTGATAGAAGCAGCAAAGATTACAACTTGTTTACAGTTAATTCTTCACTGTTAAAGAATTAGAAAGGGGGCTTTATTCTTTTTCCCACATCACTAACTCAGTGGTTCTCACATTTCTTAGAATTTTTAGTACAACATAAGAGTTTTAAGCACTTCAATTCCTGTATATAGGATAAATGAAAATGTTTCGTCATATAGATAAGTATAAGACATTATCCCTCTACAGCTCTATAAAATCAGTAAAGTTGAGGTATTATTAGCAAATTTTAGTTCAATCAGTCATTTGTGATCAGCTGCTCTTCAAAGAAAAATGTTTACATAAGAATTAAAATAACTATCCTCTCATTAATATCATACATTAAAGGAATAATTTTGTTAAGACAATAATTTTGTCTAACTGCACAACTAGGAATCAGTAACTCCCTGTGTAATAACATCTCTGAATAGCATATTTAATAAAATTGAGATTATTGCAAAAGAAAAAAAAAGTTTTATGTACAATTCTTAATTAGATAATTAATAATTGAACAAATTACCTTTAATTGAAATTTTCAGCTTAGATAAATAAATTTAAATACACAACTGCACATAGTGCATGAATTTTCAATGACATAAAAAGTTATTTTTCTCATTATAAATTATATAATATCCATAACTTTCAAAAAAGGGGGAAATTGCTTACCTATTCCAAACAAAAGTACACCGAGTAGAATTCACTTAGAAAATGTAGAATTTCTTAGAACACTATCATAAAACAGTTTTTTTTTTTGCTCTTTTTTTTTCCTAATTCCTTTTATTCAGGACATCCCATATTAAATTGTTTATAGGAACTCAATACAAATTAAAACATTATTTTTGTAACACACAACTAAATTTTTATGAAAACTTTCAAAGTAACTTCCTATGCCTTCTATTCGTTCCCTATGGCTGATTGTGCCTCCTATGGTCATTCTAGCAACTGCGTGCCTTCTATTCGTTCACAAGGACAAAAGCTTTACGACTTAAAAGTATCATATAACCTTCGAAGTATTTTCTCGCCGTTTGCTTAGTGGGGAAGGATGACTTTCATTGACCTTACGTTTAAATAGAAAACCTAGCTTTTCTATTCCATCTTTGCTAATCACACGACAAAAAATGTAATAAAAACATATCCTTATTACGATGGGGTGATGGACTAAGTATGCGAATTTTTTAAATTTATTTTTTATTGTATTTAAAAATGAAAATAATTTATTCTAAAATTTCGTAACATCCATTTGGCGCCCCCTAGATGCTGCGCCCGGGGACAGATGTCCCCTCTTGCCCCCCCCTAGCTACGCCACTGCTCAAATCATTCACTGTTGCTAGAGCTGCTGCTTGTATTGTCTGCTACAGCTTGTAAGTCATTGCTATCACTTTTAATCTTCTTCCCACGTGCAATGATCCTCAAGACCATCAACAGCATTAGATATCTCCATTTCCTTGGAGCTTTTTACTATTATTGCTTCATCAGTCAAAGCCCATGCACTTAAAATCTATGTGAAAATCAATTAGTAACATGAAAACAACCACTGTGTGGATGAATCCATTTTAAAATTTAGAGGTGCATGCTTTCTGAACACTTTGAGGAAGAGAAAATTATGCAAATGTTTAAAGAATCTTCAAAACCTTGTGCTTAAATGCTAGAGGGAGGGGAATATACAATAAATATGGTATTTATATACCATATTATGCTTATTAAATTTACTTTAACAACTCGGATTTTATACTGCTATAGAAAATATGCTACACCACTATGAAAACAGACTGAGTGCAGTTTTTTCATTAACGCCATCAAATGTCATGCTCCAAGATGAAATGGGATTAATTACCCAAAGATAATTTTAGTTTGAGCTCATCCATGATGCTATCATAGCACCAATCCTGGCAATGTTGTTGGAAGCCAGTATTTCACAGAAATCATAAAGAGTACTTGAATATGCTATTGTCACTGTGAAATGGTGTGAAACGGTACAAGAACTATCATACACATCAATAAATGACATGGTACATTACTACACTGTGACCAATGAAGCTCTTAGCTTCGTGAAAATCTGTTACATATTGAATTACCTTGCTTCATATTTTACTCCTAGGCCATTTCCTGCCACTGGGACAAACTGTTTTGTAATAATTGCAATCAACACTTCCTAAAGCAGCATCCATGTGACCCAGATAGTATGCAGTTCAACCAAACGATTCACAACTTACTCATCTAAATCAGATGGTCTTTTTTAAATCCATCCAACAATGTGTACAATCTTACATGATTTCTAATAACATTTTTGTGCTTTAATGGAATTAAATTTTAAGTTAAAATTGAGGTTTAAAAACTCTAGGTACACAAATAAAATAAAAGTAAAATTTAAACACAAATAAAATAAAAGTTACAGATGATCCATCTGCTTCATCAACTGGAGCCGGAATGGATGGCTTGGGGGTTGGGTTATTCAATTATGGCAAAGTACACAAGGGCTATCTGCCTAAAGGGAGGGATGCCTTCGTGGAGGACTTTCTAAGGGAAACTGGCTCGTATGCACGTTACACATGGGGAAAACCACGAAAATGCCCATGCAGCCAGCCCGTTCGCGGGATTCGAACCTCGGACCGAACTACCAGTGTTCAGCGTCTTTATCGCTGGGCCGCTGGTGGGCTCTCGGATGGCTTGGTGAAAGCAGTTTAATACCTACCTCAGAACTTGTGTCAAAGCATTCCTTCCACATGCAGGCACTGTCTGTCTACCATAATACCTCTTGGCAGAATCTCTACAGCTGTCTGTTGTCTCATAAACGATCACTAAAACATTTTTAGGGGTGTCTCCAAGAAATGCATTTAAATTAACCATCTATGTGCACTAAATAATGATTTGCAATGTACACTTTTTGACTTTTTGCTGTAAGTAAAATACACGTTGTTTTATAAGATCTGTCTCTGTTATTCCACATAAAGTAAATTAAATCCTACAATGAACCTGGCAAATTCTCACAAAGGCATGAATTGATTATCAGCACAGAAGATGGGTGAAAAGTAACACCTTTATTAATTCAAATTCAAGCAGAAAAGCATGATCTCTGTGCTTTACAAAAACATTGTCAACTTGCAGTGAAACTTAGAGTATAAATCAAGTCAAATTTAAAAAAGAATAGTGCTATATCAAGTCAAATTTAAAACAGAATAGTGCTGGATTAAAATAGAATAGTGCTAAACCAAGCCAAATTTAAAACAGAATAATGCTGGATTAGCACGTTAAGTTATTGTCTAACAGGTTGACTCAACAAAAACCTAACAGGCATGACAATAAACCGAAATGGCTAAGAAGCTTACTAGCATAACAGCATGATAGCAACGAAAAATATGCTGGCTAGTGAAAACACGCTCTGAATAAATTCAGAGATTCACCTTTTTAATTACTCACTTCACTTAACTTTAAAATTTACATCCTGGCAAGAAAGTGCTAGGGGAAGTTGAAGAGTTCAGAAAGGGTATCAAACTTAAAATAAATTTGTTATGCAAAACAAGGGAAACCCTACAGTTTTTCACAATGCCAACATTTACCTCTCTTCCAAAAAAGTAACAAAAAAACTTTCACCTAACTCCCCCCTTCTTTAAATGCATAAGGCCTGTTACTTTAGTGACTACTCTCGTTAAACATACTGGCAAGAGTAGTGATCGCAGTATACAAACTAAATGCCTACTGTGAACTTTGGAATCTTTCATATGTTCCTGTACCAAAGCAACTCCTCACTTTTCTTTGTATCCTCTATTCTAAAGACAAATTCTTCAAACAATATGATGGATACAATGGTTTGGAGAGGGAGGTGTAAGCAATGTCTTCTAAAAGAAAGTTTTCACATTTTAGAAATTATCAGGGGGTTTGTCACTTAATTTTTTGAAAAAAGATGTTAAAAATAATTCTAAAATTTTCTCGTTATTTGAACTTTTTAATTAATTAAATGCCAGATAGTCAGGCTTTTACTATATTTCATGATTTGAAATATATTTATTAAATCGTTGCAGTATTTATGTATTTTAAAGTTATAAATATATGCATCCAAACAACTAGTTACCAGTTCAAGTTAAATACATTACCTATCAAATAACAAAATCATACAATATAAAAAATTCAGGAATATTTCAGAGATTTTTCACAGTTCAGCAACAAAATCTTTCTTATGTGGTGTCAATAACAGGAAAATATCATAAAATGTATATTAGGATACTACTCCATTCCTTCCAATTTCATTATAACTATTAAATTCAAAATAAAATTTGTTTTAAATTCATAGTACAAAAGTTTTGATAAGCTTCTAAAATTTCCTAAAGAACTTTGCATTCAATTTAAAAAGAAGCAAGATCTGATATACTACTTAAAATGTAGTAGAAATAAGTATAACTTTATTAGTTACACTGTCATAAATTTTTCTTATCATAATTGGTATCAAAGTACCGTATACTGAATTGCTCTGAAAAGCTTTTGTTTAAGCTATTCATTCAGAGATCAGTTTGTTTTTCAAAATGACATTATTTACAATATAATCTAGTAAGAATGGATAGACCTAGAGGGCATGATGGTCTAAAAAATATTAATATTTATATATTTTTGACAGCTTTATGAAAAATTCATGTATTTTCTGATTATTATCACTCCTATGAAAAATCTCTTATTGGTAATTTTGGTGAGAAACATGTGTTTGGCTATATTTATGGCTCATAGTTCTGTTTGTAAATAAAAATAAATTGAAACATTTTATAAAGAACAAGAAACAGTACTTACATATTACCCCATCCAATGTTAAACTCACCAAGCAGCCTATCACGATACACTTATTGCAACTGTGCTTCTGTTAGATGTAAGATCAATTATTCCCATTGAGCCACCACTTGTTTTTATAAGCAAGGATATACATTAATTGTTATTGGCATACTTTTCCCCTCGTATATTGAAAAAAAAATTACTATCTGGCACCTTTGCAGGTGGTTGAGAAAATTAACATCTGTTGAATGGGGAAAGAAGAGCTGGATATAGCCAACAAAACAGTAACAAACTAAAACAACTACCTGTAGGAAGTTTGTACTCATAGCATACTAAACAGAGCTTCCAGTAAAATCGTTGGGCCTAATAAATACAGTACAAAGTCTGTAATCCGAACTCGTCAGGGCCTCGGCAATTCCGGATTAGGGGTTTTTGCGGATTATAGATCATCAATTTAAATCTGGTAAGATGGCATGCAGAAATTAAACAGTTAAAAATATGAAACAGTAATTTATAAAATAAAGAGCAATTATGATCTAAAGGGTATCAAATTTTACAAAAAAAAAAGCTTAATATTTATTTGTTTACTTTATCAAACATTTCTTTCAATGTAAGTTGCTTCATTTTTGTGCTAATACTTTCTCTTTAATTCTATAAATAGACATAATTTCTTGTTCAGTTACAAAGTTCCACTGCTCAAGTCTTGTAATTGCTGTGTCGAGAATACCGACTAACTTGTCAATCAAAATTTTTTCATTTTCAATAACCTCTCTGTCACTTTCTTCACTATCGGAAGTGGTATTTTCTGGATCTAGAACCATACTACAGATTTCACCGCCTGTTAATTGACTGAGGATTGGAGCATTGTCACCACAATGAAAAACTTCTGTTATATCATCTTCATTTATTACCGCTTCTCCATATTTCTTTATATAATCCAATAAGTGGAAAATTTTACCTTTAGTTTGCAATGTCTGAAAACCTCCAAATTCGCAGCTATCATCTTCATTGTTCTAACCATGAAATTTGGTAGCTGGCCATAAATTATGCCAAGCATTTTTAATGTATCTGGAGACACATCCTCCCACGATCTTGCGATGCTCCACACAGCAGATTTTATGCTAAAATATTTTTTAAATTCTTGAATAGTCTTGCCATTGTTCAAGAAATTTAACATAGATTTTAAAAATGCTACTTTATATTTGCATTTCAGCACATACACTATTCCCATATCCATAGGCTGAATGATTGATGTTTGGAGGAAAAAATAATATGGATACATTATCTTTCACTAAAACTTTAAGTGAAGTACGTGCCGAACAGTTGTCAACAGTCAGGACTATTTTTGAGTCATCAGGTAAACCAACCGAATTCAAATGTCGCCGAGCCTCGGGTATAAAATGATTTTCAAACCAATCATTCATCAATGCTTGTGTCATCCATGCTCTTTTATTTGCGCGATATATAACGGGGAAAATTGTTACTCCTTTAAATGCTTGAGGTCGTGCATGTTTTCCAATTATGAAAAGTTTGCACTTGTGCGTTCCTGCAGCATTTGCGCACACTAAAATTGTTAGTCTCGCTTTGGAATCTTTGACACCAGTTGGAGCCTTTTCTGTAGAGGTTGCCAAGGTATTTCGTAGTACATATTGCCAGAAAAGACCAGTTTCATCAGTGTTGTAAATTTGTTCTGGAGATAATTGTTCACTAGTAATGAGTTCAATGAATTTATCTGCAAATTCTTCAGCAGCTTCAGTATCAGCTGAAGCTTTTTCACCTGAAATTTTTAATTGTCTTATACCATGGTGATTTTTAAATTTGGTTAACTAACCTGTCGAATATGTGCACTCAGTGTTTAAGTTTATTTCTTCATGAAATATTTTGGCTTGAGCCATTAGCATTGGACCCGTCAATGGCACGCCCTCGCTGCGACGGTGTTCAATCATCACTTTGTCATGATTGTCACTTTTAGCATAACTAACCCTTTTTCTGTTATTCATTGCCAGTGGGGTGTCGGAATCCACAAAAAATTCAAAACGTCCCTTTTTCTTTTTGCTTATGCCATATACAGTTGACTTTCCAATGTCATACTCCTCGCACAATTTTGAGATGGATATGCCTTTATCCATTTTTTGCAGCAATTCCACTTTTTGTTTGATAAACATCGAAACATGTTTTCATTTTGTAGATCCTTTGGCAGCTCCAGAATTGGAAACTCTTTTTGACATAATCGAAAGTTCAAGCTTAATTTTTATAAAATTGCTGTAACAGTCTGCAAAAAATAATAAGCCGGATCCAATTAGAAGATTTAAGGAACAGCGTAATCTCAACATTAACTGAAATGCCTTAGAATCAGTAAAGATAATTTTAGCCTAGCTTATCTCTTTAAAATCCAGACCCTTCGCTATTCTGTATCCTCAAAATACCGAACTGCCCGAAATACTTTTCCAGTTTCACAGCAATTTCCTCCCCTCCCTGTCCATTAATGCAGAAAATAGGTGCGAAGATTTCGAATGACATCCTTTGTACTTTCTAACAAAGATTTCATTAGGCTTTGATCCTGTTCTTTATAAAACTATTCTGAAGGTCAGACCGGCAAGCCTTTCTGGCTTTGTTATGATCACGACTGAGATTTTGTTTACTTCCGTTATTTTTATAGGACCTTTATTGCTGTTGAAAGCTTTCCTGCACTTTTCTTGCTGTTTAAGGCTTAAAGCACACTGTACCACAAAAGAATCAACAACGAAATGTCACGAGCAACCAAACGATAAGAAACCTCTTAGGACAAGCTGTCTGCAGTAAACTGATACAATGCATTTGGAGAAACTGCACCTGCTACTGCATACCTTAGCGGGAGGGAAGAAAACAAGATTGTAATCTCGGACATTTTTGAAAATCTCCACCTGTTTTATTATGGAAGGAAAAAAATCAAATATGCATGCGTAAAGCATACAAAAAAAAAAGTTTGTGGCTTTGAGGTCCGGATTATGAACAGTGAAGCAGCTTTTAAATGAAAGTTTACATGCTTAAAATACTACATATTACAGAATCTTTTTTTAATAAATTAATATTATATTTAATAATTGTAACCATACACTATGTTTTGTGAAAGTTATAGTAATAATTTTTTCCAGGGATGTATTTTCCTACCACTTTCCTCTTTAAGATATTTTCTTTTTAGTACTCAAAGATCAAAAGCATATAATGTCTTCTCTGCAGGATACTTTTGTCAGAAATTAAAAATTACATATACAAAAACAAGCACTTGAGAATTACGATGAAATATGGATTTAAAACTGATAGTTACAGCTTGGTGAACTGTTAATAAAAATTTTATTAAATGAATGCTTAAAAAGTACAATAAGAGAAGAAAACACCATGCAAGGTACCTCTTTTCAAATTCTTCACATAAGGCTGCTGTTCTTTGATAAAAGTCAGATGCCATTACACTGTTTTGAAATGTATACGTGATCAGAACTGAAAGAGGAAGCTGAAAGAGAAAATTGAAAAATAATTTTTAATTTATAATTAAAATTCTTAAGCAGAAAAAACTGTCTCTATTTTCACAAGCAATAAAACTAAACAAATCATTAGATACTCAAATACAAAGTCCAGTAACATAATGATTTATGCGGTGATTCCCAAAAGTGTTTGTACACTCATGAATTTCAGTGAAATACTGCTTTATTCATTAATAAAAATTTATATTTCAGAATGTTAATTTTTAATAATATCTATAACTTTCTCTTAGCAAAAATACATTAGTTATTTTGTGAGCATAGTAGAAGTTTTTTTTTTGGGGGGGGGGAATCATCAATCAAAAAGTAACAGAAAAGTTACCTACAAAATCTTCATAGACTTTAAAGAAATCTGCATATATTAGCAAATACTGTAGTATTTCTAATACTAATAGTATTTTGTAGGATACCTTGCAGCATTTATGACAGTTTCAAATGTCTATGATGAGACATTTGAAAGAGTTCACAAGATTTTCTTTCTTTTTTTTTTTTTCTTTTATGGTAATATCTGCATCAATATTCCTCCATTCTTCCATCATTCCTGTTTTTAGTTTGGTTTTCGTTTTTATGTTGCGTGTTCATACTCTAACTTCTAATCCTTTCCAAATGTGTTCTATCGGGTTTTAATTTAGTGATTGAGTGATGTTCTCTGAACTTAGGCACAATTACAGGCACACCAAAGGCGAACATTGAGGGCGGTGGGCTTAGGATCATTATCCTTATAAAAAATAAAATTGTTTCCAGTACCCACATTTTGGGCATATGATTTCAAATTTTTTAAAATTCTTAAATGCTGAGTATGTTGATTTAAAAAAAGAGCATGTTTCAGTGTGCCTTCAATAAATACTTAATTACCTAATCCTGATGCTGACATGCACCTTCATAGCCATGCTTTACTGTTCCAACGAAGTTCTTGGGATTAAGTTCCTCATTTTTTCTTATCCATACCATTATATGCTCATTGGAATCATAAATATCAAATTTACTCCCATCTGCAAATAGTACAGGTTCCAATATGCTTCGGGCTTATTTACCACTGATTTTACAAAGGAAAGAATAAATTTTCTATTCTTTGTACGTGCAAAAAATTTTCTTCGACCAGAGTGCCCATGTAAACCAGCTGATTTGAGTGCTCAACGAACAGTTTCAGGTGAAACTGAAGTTGAAAAATTTGCAGTAAATTCTATAGAAATCTTCACAGCTCTCAAATGTAGATTTTTTACAAATTTTCTAACTATAAATCTCTGATAACATTGAGTTAACTTTGTCAGATGACAAATTCTTACTTTACTTTCGATCCAATTTACTTCTTTAAAGTGTTTTATCACATACTATACCTTAGAATGGGATAAATTTACAAATTTAGCTATATCCCAGATCAATTTTCCACCCTTGTTATGAAAAATGATCAATTTTTTAATTATAATTGTTGTTTCCTTACAATTATGACCCTTTTTAAATATTAAATAAAATATAATGAAGTAAGCAAGCAAAAAATAAGTCCAAGAAAATTTTTAAATGTCATTAAAATGCAAAAAAAAAAAATGGAATGTTCATTTTATTTTTGAAATTTTATGAAAACGTTTCAGGGTATGATCACTTTTGTGGCATGTTTTATCTATGCCTCCTTACATTTTTCAATTTTAGGAAAAGAAAATAAGCCAGGATTAAAAGAAAAAAAAAAGTTTAGGTTTATTCAAAATTGCATGGAGATGATATTAAAAAATATTGGGATTTATATTCAAATTCAGTTCTGGGCTGCAGTGCTTTTTCTACAAGATCACTTTTGTGCCGTGTTTTATATATGCCTCCATACATTTTTCAATTTTAGAAAAAGACAACAAGTCAGTATTATAAGAAAAGTTTAATTTTATTCAAAATCCCATGGAAATGATATGAACAAACATTGGGCTTTATATTTGGATTCAGTTCTGGGCTACAGTGGTTTTCTATAATTTCTTAAAGTGTACAAACACTTTAAACTTTAAAAGGTAGCATTAACTTTCTATTCTGTAGTAAAGCTATTCAAAATATCTAACTATCTTTCTTTTAATGCAAGCTATGAATTTCTAATTTTCTGATAGAAATAATTCTGCTGTTATCAGAATACAGTTATTGAAGTTTCCAAAATCAAATCTTTCATTATATCCTTCATGTATTAAAAGTTATTAATACAATTAAGAAAATGCTGGTTCAAATTTGAGTGGTTAACCAGTATTAAACTATGTAACATATCGAATATCATTTTTAATTACATAAATACGTAGTGTTCTCAGTGTATTACAAAACAATTTTTGAATCTAAAATGCATTTTCCCACATATAAACAGCATTGAAAATGAGATGAACTTGAAACAATTTTTTTATCATTAATTATTTGCAAATTATGCATTTTCCTAGTTACCAATTTAAAAAGAAATACTAGCTGTTAATAAATCAAAATCAATTAATAAAAAAGAAGCTAGATGCAGTTTTATTGTTTTCATCAGTTTATTAGAATTTTAATGTCTGTCACTTTTGACAGGAGTGAAATTATGAATGATGACTCCCCTTAATTTGTTCTCATTTTTTCCCTAATTACAGTTTAATTTATCTGCATATTAAATTAATACAAAATTAACATTTAAATACTGAAAGTACCTTAGATAAATTTTTATTTTTATATATGTTTTAAAATTTAAAAATAAAAACTAATGGGCAGTTACAAGCAAATATATATGGTCATCAAAATAACACTGATCTTAAAATTTAGAAACACTAACTTATTATTTATGAGTAATTTAGAAACGCTAACTTTTTTAAATAAAATACTTTTATTTTATTCTATTCATATACAACTACTACTAAAAACCTAAGGAAAATTTTTATTGCCATGATAAAATTATATTAACTAATATTTTCCATATAACTGTTGTATACACTGAATATATTAGAAATAGTGCAGTTTTTGTGTTCATTATTTATTAAGATACTATTCTTTTTTTATTTTTTGGGAAGTTTTATAAGGTACACGAATGTGAAAGAATGTGACAGCTCAAGAATCTTTGACAATTTTAAAAGCGAATGTGAAAGAAATATATTCAAAAAAAAAATTTTTTTTTTCTATAACATGCTTAACTAAACTACACAGGGATTAAATTAACTAAACTATCTTTAAATACCAGTGATCTACGCCCTAATATAAATATAAATGAAAATTTACAAACAACGTACTTCTCAAGTGAATTACGTCTAATATAAACAAACAACCCTGAGTATGAGTTTCTAGAACAAGTAGATTTTCTACATTTGTTTGCGAAATCGAGTAATTCAGATAAAAGAATGGGTAATTTTTACACGCAAATTTTATTAAAAAAGTTACTGATTCATGAGAGAATTTAGTGACTGGATACATTGAAGATAACTAACTTGTGCTTGCGTAAGAAAGAGTGAAAATTAATGGAATTATATGTGTTAAAAAACTCTATTATGTAGTTATAAATTTTAACTAAAGAATATATTAATTATTTAAAATTAATAAAACATTTGTATAGTATTTTTAATTTTAGCATTGATATATACTGTAACTTTGTATAGTTAGTGATGCGTGACGTAGACTTTGAAGCTATTTAAATTGTAATAATTAATACTTCTTAAAATTATTTTTTTTTATGCTTAAAATCTATGTCGTGCTATAATTTAGTTTGGAAAATAAAGTAATTTGTGATTTTTAAATGACAAATGGAAGCTCTAGAACATTTTTATCACCATTATCTCCGCTGACGCGACACCGGTAGCGCAATTATCTTGAATGAAATTGTGCATTTAGATAACTTTTTTTTTTAATATAAATTGAGGGTGTAAGCAGAATAAAAGCACTGTGGTTTCAAATTTCATAATTAAAATTATTAAGGGTGTAAGTAGGAAAAAATATTGTGTATTTTGTGATACATTTTACTTCATTATATTTTGAGTAGAAAGCTCTTAAATCAAGGAAACATTTTTAAGTGTCCTTCAGACATTCACATTTTTAAGGAAATTGCTTTGCACCTAACAACTTTCCTGGAGTTATTTTTTATTTTCTCTTTCAGGATTTCGAAATGACGAAGTGGAATTTCATTGTAGTGCTTTTGGCAGTTTTATTTTACTGTTATAAATCGCCTTTTTTTCGTTTAGTGGATCCTCTTAGTTACAGGTAATTATTCATTAAATTTGCCTCTTATTTTATAGAATGTAGAAAAATATATGCCTCCATTCCTCTGCGAATATAGAAAAATATCGCTGTTCGGTAAACCAAACAATTGAACACATTATTTAGGGAAAGGAAAGTTATACATACTATGTGTAAATGAATATTTGATAATTTTTTTTTTAAATTAATAATAAGTATTGAGTTTAGCTGTTTTTGAGTTTTTGACTTTAAGCCAAACAATAAGTTTCATTTTTGAGGTATTAAAAGGAAAATATAGTCATTTCTTTTTAGTTCTGTTTTTTTTTAGACATTTAAGAGGTCTTCAGTGTATGTAACTAAACATAATTGTGAACAGTTCTGACAATATAAAACTTATGTGTCAAGAAAATGATGAAATTCAAATCAATTTATGTTTATCAGTATTGTGTGAGATTGTGATAGTAAACAAATATTAAAGCAAATATCATATTTAACAAATAATCTGAGAGAATCTAAATCTGAGAGAATGATTTTTGTTTGAACTCAAGTTAGTAAAATATTTAACTACTGCTGAAATTTCAGTTAGAAAACTAGTGATCTAATGAAACTTACACACACATCAACAGGAAGCCTTAACTTTGTTGAGTATGATACTTTGCTTGGAAATTTTCATTTCACACCATCAAAATATAATTTAGAATTTCTAAATATGTCCTTGTAAACTAACTCTTTGCATGTTTGGTGTGAGAAAGCTTCAGTGTTGGTCTTTGAAATTAATCTACTAATATTTAATAAATTAACTTTTTGTAGCAGTTCATGATTCATAACTCATGAACTGCTATAAAAACTTCTACTACTGTGTCCCTACTTAAAAAAATAAAATCTCATAAACCACAAGTTACATTTGAAATGAACTTTTACCTATCAGGATTGACTTAATTATCACCTTATTTATTATTCATGTGGATGAAATATGCAGGTGTATATTGCATGGATATTTGTAGCATGGATTGGTTGCAAGGCAATTTTCATTAATTTTTACAGGTGTAACGAGACAATTTGCCTGAAACAAATTCTGTACAAATACCTTTTCTACCTTAATTTGCTTAATACAAATAAAATAATTGCTTTATTAATGATGATATCTTTCTGAAAATAATTTGTTGAGTTACTGACCTTCTCCTTCTTTAAAGAAAAGGAAATCGTTATGGATTATGTGATTGCATTACATGGGGAAATAAAACTATTTTAATTGTTATTCTACTAAAATTAGCAAACTAAATACAAAACCTGTAACAATATGTGATTGTTTAAAATATGCTTTCTACAAATCAAATTTAGAATTTTATGAGCAAATCTTTTCGAAAATAGTTTTAAATCTTTTTTTAATATGCTTTGAAAATTACTGTGCTACTATGTGTTACTTTTTTTAAATGCTTTTAAAATTTTAATATATTACATTTTTAGAAGTTTATTGATAACTCCTGTTCATATTTCATTATAATAATAATAATAATAGTAATGCAGTATTAAAAATATATTCTGGCAGAAAAAATTAAAGGAAGAACTATAAAAACCTATGTAACTTGAATAATTTTGCAGGTAAGAATATGGAACTTGTGCTAAATCTTTATTTGGTAATGTCTGACATAATTTCAAAAGGCAGAATTGGTTATTTTTACAGAAAAATAAATTTAAATAAGGATGATATATGATGTAAAGTAGGGTAGGGAAAAGTTAACGTTGCAGTTTTTCAGATATTTATATTTTATTTGATACTACCACACGTCATTCGTTAATTTTAATTGTATGTTTTACATTAGTCATGCCATGTTTGACATATTATATATCACAAACATATTAAGAATATGTTTTCATCAAATTGATATACAATTACTAGAAGTGATCTTAATTTCTGTTTTTTTTTTTTTTTTTCTTGAGCTTTAATATTAAAAATGATTCTTGTTTCAGTGTTTCTCTCCCTGAAAAATTTGAAGGTGCTCTAAAGCCAAATGAAAAACTTGACAAAACTGAGCGGATGCATGAAAATGAAATTCATTGGCCTGAATCTTTAGCTGTTCATCAAGGTAAGACAGATTTATTACTTGTAACTTTATACTTTCAAAGCTTAGACTAATATTATTTTTTTCCAGAAAAAATGCTTACTATAATTCTGATTTCATGTGAATTTATTACAGTTATTACTATTGCATATTATGTTATTCATTAACTTATTCGTATGTTTTGGAAGAATCACATTACTCTTTGGTTGCAAGGTTTAAAAATGACTGTTAAAGTTTAAAAAAGCTAAGTTGAACTCATGATATTTTTGGCACGAATTACAAAACAAAAACAAAACAAAATAAAGCAAAAATTCCCCCCTAGAAAAGAAATTTTCAGAAGTGCCCCCTTGGGTGTAATGTAAAATCTGAAACCATTCAGATTTTACATTATGCCCAAAGGGGCATTTTTTTAACATTTTGTGGGGTACCTTTATTTATTAAAATATCATGTTCTTTGTAATTAAACCATAAAATTCAGTTCAACTGCAATATTGCAAATTAATTTTTAAATGAGCATATTTTTAGAATTTCCGATACTACAGTTTCGCCCTGGAGATAAAAATGTTGTTTTTTTTTTTTTTCGTACAGTGGTGCCATTGTTTGCTTTGAAATCCTTGAGTTTGTTAATCAAAAATTCATTAAAGTTTTACAAAATATGAAATAGATAATAAAACAAATTCCAAATTTGGGCTTCCAGATGCCCATATTTGGGTGGAAGTGTAAGTTATTCAAAATTGGATGGCTCTAGGTACCATTGTTTTATCACAATGCGAGAAACATAAATATTATTTTATACATGCAGATTAAAGATTTGCTGCCGGAAGAAGGACAAGTAGGAAAAGGCTTCCGATAAACTGTTGTGCTGAAATTGAACTCGTTGTTATTAGAATATCATGAAGAGAAAGTAATTTGAAGGATTCAATTTCAAGTGTAAACTGAATGACAGAATCAGTGGACTTTATTGTGCATTTTTCTGGAATTTCAAAATAGTTCATGTTAATGTTAGTAGAGATTGAAGTAAAGATATTTTATATGATGTTTTGCATAGAAGAAGCAAGAATCCTGTACACTTGTTATATATTTCTAAGAAAATTATGAAAGTATGGAAATGGTTCTTCTAAAAGTAAAATGTGTTGATGATAGTTGCATGAACTAAGGACATATCCAAAAGTTACACATGCTTAGAACCATTAGGAGAAAATACAGTGCTCTTACATTTCGTGTGGGAAGGAACTAGCAGAAAAAATTGCCAGCATGGAAGTAAAAACATTAATTGAAGTACTGACTTCTAAATTCTGGAGGAAATAATTTTTTCTGCAAATTTTTTGTTAACCTGAATAAAATACTTGGAATTCTTCTTTTGTTACCTTTTCATTTAAGATGCATCTGAAGAAAGGTTGGTACTTTTCTGTTACTGGGACCAGATTCAGAAATGTACGTACGTATGTATGTGTGTGTATACACACATTCATATGTACGTACATGCATACATTTTTAATCTAACTCCAATAACAGAAAAATACCAAAAAGTTTAACAAGATAGTTTAAAGTGTGAAGAAGGCTTATCCTTGCAAAGAGTACTTTTCTTTATCAGAAGCAAAATTAAGGGAAAGTACTTTGTTGGGTAAAACTTAAGAGATTGATATCAGATGAAAGCTTATCATCTTGCAGTAGTGAAAGTAGAATGAAGAATGAGTGAAGTAAAATAAGAAACTTTAGGAATGTTGTTACTAAGAAATGTGTTACTAAGTTCCTTAAGAATAATGAGAGCCTTTAAGGAGCACTACTCAGTGAAAATATGTGATAAAATTAAAAATTCTTTGCAACTAAGAGTAATTGTTTTCCAGAAAACAAATATACTTTTTTTCCTCGTGGTCAAAAGAGTGAGGAATGGGAAAATATTTCATCCAACACTATAGGAAGGGGAAAAGTGATACAAAAGGCCAGTGAATGTTAATATATTGGCGAAAGAATTATTGTAGTGTATTGCAGTGTGCAAATCTAGAAGCAGAAAGAAAAAGCAGCAGGTGCAGTTCTTTTAACAAATGGGAAAGGAACTTTAAATCTCATAACAAAAAATAAACTGTAAATTAATAAAACTTAGGTACTTATGTAAAAACTCGTCGACCATTTTTGCCTATTAAAGAAAAGATGCCAAACTATGTGATTTTTCGCCAAAAATGTAAAACTCTTCTTTAAAACACGCTGGGCTTGGTGTAACCTTGATTACACGTGTTAGTTACTATTCTTGGTTAAAGACTCCTTTTTTTCCTCTATCGTGCATTTTCACACACACGCACAAAAAAAAAAATCCATTAAAATTTGGGACCTGCCTACTACGGAAGAGCATGCTGTTGAATATTTCCAAAGTTATGGAATCTTACCAGTCTTAAAAAAAATGTATTGCCACGATATGGCAATATTATGGAAAGAATAATGGAAATTTTTAATGAAAAATTAAATATAATAAATTTGAAAGAAAAATAAGAATAGAATGTTTTTCCTTGTATTTATAGTAAATGTTTTTTTTTTTTTTTTTTTTTTTTT
>KK116501.1:362235-414230 GCA_000611955.2 Stegodyphus mimosarum
TTGGCATCGTCTCTTGTGGTCGACGGGATTTTCTGTAAGTACCAGAACTTAAATTGTTTGAGAAGAATTAAAGAAAAAATAAATGAATTTTAATTGCTCATATAGTATACGTTTGATGCATTTTAATTAATGTTTAAAAAAAGTTATTAGCAAGGAGACAGATATAAATGAAAAAAATGAATCTATCAAAATGCATAACAGAAAAAGGTTGTGCTTGAAAAATGTCATCTAAGAAAATGTATGAGTGTTAAACTATTTCGTGGGTAGCTTTAAAATATATTGGATTAAGTCAAGAAGCCCAACTAAAAAAAGAGCAGTTGTTAAGAGAAGAAGAAAATGCAACATAATTGGCATGTGATGTTTATGTCATAATCTGAAATTTAAAAACTGAAGTTTTGATCATCTGATAGTTCTGGTTATTTGATAATTTTTTTTTTTTAAATCTATTGAAGCATGTTCTCTGTTACATCAAAATTAGCTAAACTTATGTCTAATATATCCGAGTGAATATCAGTTTCTCATTAATTTTATTAATTTGTCTTTGTATGTTTGCTTATTTATTTTTAGATTTAAAATATAATATGTAGTCAAAATTCACTATGTATTTGCTGTTAGTATTTTTTAGAACTTTATACTGTTAATTAGAATTTCAACCTTATTTTACAATTATTAGAGCTGTGTTTCAATATCCGTGCACTGAATTTTAAACTGCTGTAGAATTTTTGTTTGCGTACAGTATATAGCATAGTGAATAGCTGGAAAGTAATTTCTTAATCCTCTAACCGGCAAGATCATATATATATATATATACGTATGGCCTAGAATATTTTTTGTGACATCTTGAAATATGTTCAATGTATTAAAAGTATATAAATCCAAGCATAAAATACCAGAGGCAGTTCGACATAAATATTAACTCCCACTTGACTACCGTCCATGAATCAGTATTGTTCTTCCTGTTTTATAATGCTCATACCTAATTGCCTTTCAGTGCTGTGATGTTTTTATTTTACAAACATGAATTACTTTACTGATCACTCACATTGCAGTGCTGGAAATAAAAATCTGCTTTATTCGAAAAGTGTTGCCACTATCACTTCCAAATCGTTTAATCAGTTAATAAAAAATTTGTAAGTTTTACAAAATATGAAATAAATATAGCATTGCCAAACGTTAAATATATTATTACGTAAGGTCATATTTTGACATTGTAGAAAGCATGCGATTGCATATTATGTCATTGTACGTCAAAAATTTTTCATTAATGTCAGCATTTTGAATAAATAGCTGCTGTTGGCAACATTTTTGTTTCAGGTTAGGATAATTAACACTACATTGTTGCCACGTTAATTCTTTTATTCATATCGAAAAAAGTTGTTATATTACATTAAATTTAAATCATGACGTCATACATGTCAAAAGCTTTTGTTTCCTGGTTTGGCAGCAAAAAATTATTTACGAATTAGTTGTTGCTTTGAAAGAATGAAATAATTTTATTCATATTGAAATGTTTTTACACATTTTCTTTTCAAAAGTACATAGAACTTATAAATTTTCTTTTGGCCACAGCTTGTTCATCTGGCGGGCTTGCCAGCTTAAATTTTGAGTTGGTGAGTAAAGCACTTATAGCTGCTTATCCTAAAAGCATGAAGTTAGAGATACTGATTTGCAATTAGTATATCATTGTGCTAAAAGTGCCTATCCAGATTGTTGATGCAATGTAAGAAATACTGTCTTTGCAGATTCCAGACTTTAAAGATCTAGGAACTGAAATTATGGTGCCAGCGCAAATCTACATGAGCAACTTTAAACTGTAAAAAGTATCCAGTCATATCTGTTAAAATGCCAGAATGCGCCTTCCAGTGATGTACAGTCCCGGTGACAGTGTTGTGTTATTTATCATTCCTAACAATGCTGGGCATAGAATGGCTATGATCAATAATTGCCGAATACAGTATGTATGACCTTAAAAACAAAATGTAGTTGTCTTCCAAATGAAAATCCTACATACGTCTTCCATTCCTAGTTTAAAAATCATTTATTGCGGTTTCTGAGTCTGTCTGATAATTCCACTTTAATAAAATATTTTACTCTTTAACAGTTCTTTTATAAACTAGTTAGTTAGTGTTTAGGGTTTCCTTGACAATTCCACGTTTCAGGTTTGTTAATAATAATAATGCCACTTTTATTATGTCATTTAACATCTAATTGGCATAACCTCTGGCTGAGTAGCCAAACCTGTGGATTTCAACTATCGTGAAAAAATTGAACTCTGCTTACACTTATTGCAATCTTAAACAGTTATATAGTTAAATAGATTTTGGAGACATGTATCCATGTTATAATGGGACAGATCTGTTTGCATCTAAAGAATGCCTGGTGATTTTTATGTGAATATATTTTATTCATTAAAATATATGCAGTAAATCTGTAAGTTTCATATAATATTTCAATGTATAAAAATTTATGAATTGGTGATTTTGACAGTATGCTATTTTTATTATTTAAATTACTTTGCTAGGTGTTGTTTATACTGGATTGGGTGATGGAAGAATTGTTCGTATAACTCCAGATAAAGTAACTGAAATTTGTCGTACTGGCAAAGAATGTGGTAGGTTAAAATTTGTATTATTAGTTCTTTTTCTTATCTTTTAAAGGTAAATGAAGAAGCATTTCCTAAAAAATTTGAAATATGTTGATATGTGTTTTATAAAGATTTATTTATCTCGAAATATGTTGGTAATTACATTGTTACAATTTGTTTGATAGCATCACTGTTATTCCAAGTCTTTGTTGAAATTTAATTTTTGTAAAATGTAATCATCATCCAGTTAAGTATTTGTGCTATATAAAATTTATATAATATATCCATTGTATTTTGAAATAACTCTTATCTGAATTCTGAGCAATTTGGATTTGTGTACAAAATTTTGCACAAATGTTCAAGAACTAAGTTAAACAATTTGTATCTGTTTTGTAGAAAATGTGGAGTTTATAATGAGATCATTCTATAAAAATATTTATGAAATTATAGCATTATTTCATCTGCATTTCAAATGCATAATGTGAACAAAATGTCTTTCTCTGATTACAGAGATTTGTTGGGATGAAACTATTATAATTTAGACATATGATTTTTTTTTAAACATAACTGAAGAATACTATTTTAGTAAATTTCAACATGGCATGGAGAAGGTTAAATGAGTATTCCAGTTCTTATCATGTGTTCTTTAATATTTACTCTATAACAAGGGTGGGAGACTTTTCCAGGATACGGGCTACTTCTAATTTTTCAACGTGTTGCCTTCCACCCAGTGGTGAAGATGTGGTGAGCTTAAAAAAAGGTCTACAAAATTTATTATAGCTTAATAATAAATACGAAATATGTACTTACCTACCTAACCCTACCTTAAAAAACTTACTCTTTTAAAATCACATTTAAAACAAGATGCAAACATTATAATAATAATAGCCATAAATTTAATAATTTCAAATCATGCATGTTGTATCAAACAATTCAAAATGCATTAAAAAATAAATCATTTTCACCTAAAGTTAGTTCTTGTAGTTATGGTTAGTAGAAGACTTAGTCCGCATACTGCCACTCTTAAATATTTCAGTTACTAACTGCTAATCTTGCATTGGATTCTAAGTGGTCATCTGTGAGATGGGAACGATATGTTATCTTATATTCATCATTGAAAATGCAGATTCACACTGGTGGGTAGAGCTAAAAAATTATGTTAATTGAAATCTAACTTTTTTTTAAATTGAGATGCTGTACTTTATCCATTAGATTCTAAAAGTTATTCTTAGGTTCTGAGCTATGATCTTTTAAAATCATGTCATTTTGAAGGAGAAAAATTTCATTTTCCTCAAGAAAAATAGAGAATATCTAATTTATATTTGAAATTATATCTTCCACATCAGCATTGCCAAATGGGTAGCCCAAGATTGTAACAATTGTTCTAGTCTAGTAAATTCTCGAAAAAGTCTCTCAAATTTGGAGTGAAGTTTTGTTATTTTATCATAATATTTCTCTTTGTTTAATATACCTCTGGTTTTAAGCAACTTGTCAGAAACAGTCTTTAAATTTTTTAGTTCATTCTTCATCAACTGTGAAGATATTAATTCGTTTTTGAAAGTATTAACAAATCCAATCAATTTTACTATTGTTTGATTTTTTCCCTTGCAATTGTAAGATGGCTTGTTATATCAACAACAAAAGCTAAATCCATCAACCACACATCATCACTAATTTCAGCTTACATTTTTATCATGCGATTCCAAAAAAATCTTTTACCTTTCATAGCAGGTTCCTAGGTTCCTGAATCTCTGTAAAAATATACTCAGACTTAACCAATGAACATCTGTATGATATAATAATTCCCTGTAATCAGATTTGTTTTCAGTAAGTGCAAAAGTTCTACCTGTTTTCATTACCCATAAAGAAGAGCAAATAGGTGCAAAATGAACAGTACCTATTATTGTGCATAATCCCCATTGTTATCTATAACCTCTTGTCATCTTTCTGGTAGAAGATGAATCCCACGACAGTAAAATTCTGGTGGTTTCGAGTCCAAAAAGTCTTGAATGGCGGTTTTCATAGTATCAAGATCATCAAAGATTTTCTTAGTCAAGGAATTGTTCAATGCATGAAATAGGTGATAGTCAGTTGGTGCCAAGTCAGGAGATAGGGAGGATGGGGTAAAATTTCCCAACCAAAGCCGAGTAACTTTTGGCGAGTGATGATAGCAGCATGTGGTCTGGCGTTATCGTGATGAAGGATAACATTCAGCGATTGATGAGACTTGGCCAATTTTGAATGCACCCTGTCTAACTGTAGACAGTAGAAGGCAGCAGTGATGTTTTAGTTGAGTGGCAGAACCTCCCAGTGAATTATTCCCTGCACATCCCACCACACACTCAATAACACCTTCTTGGGATGAAGTTCGGCTTTCGAAGTCGGTGCAGGTGGATCAGAAGGGCAACACACACACTCCTACGATGTTTTATGTTACGGTACATATCCCACTTCTCATCTCTTGTCACAATTCGTGTCAAGAATGGGTTGTTTTTTACCAGGAAAGCAAGGAAACACAGGTGGCAATTCGGTCATCTCATTGATTGGCTGTCAGTTTGTGTAGAACCCAGCAATCCAACTTTCTCGTAAAACCCAACCTAACCAGCTGTCTCTCAACTGTTGTCCAGTGTACATTGAAGGGCTCTGCTAATTCTTGCATGGTTGGGTTCCAGTTGTTCCTTATGGCTTGGTCAATATCATCTTCTCCAGCGTGTGATGGTCGTCCACTCCTAGTCTGATCTTGGCAGCTTCTGTCTCCTTCCCTAAATTTGCGAAACCATCGATAATGTGCTTTCATCTACTGTATCCTTCCCATAAACTTGACAAACATTGCGACATGCTGTGGCTACCAAACTCTTTTTATCGAACTCGTAACAAACAATGTCTTATATGCTCCTTCTCGCTTTCCATTTTTTTCTCATGTTACACCTTCTGAGATTTTTTTGGGGATGATTAACTATGCGAGACATGTCGCATTTATATGTGAGTCATCCACACGTTCGATTGGCCGACAATTTTCGTCATTACAGTGTCGTGTTGTTCCATTGCAATTCCATTGCAAATTTGCATATACAAAAACGGGTAAAACTTTTGCACTCGCCCGATAGATGGGCCCAAAACATTTTTCTCATCCTCAAAATGAGTTCACAATTTTCATGCAGATTTGCATAACATGATGCATATTTAGAATTTTACAACAGAGGGCCTGTTGGTGAAAAATGTGATGATCAGAATAATGTTGGTGAATGCAGTAAGAAAGGAAATGTGGTATATCATCATCTCTGATACACATAGCCAAAAATCCATTGACTGTATAGTCATTGATGCGGGGCCCTTCAGTTGTCATCAATACAACTTTATAAATTAGAATTTTTTCTCTTCTATGCATTTTTTGAGGGTGCAGTAAACATCTTAACCTCTTGTTTTCTTCTTTAGAGACTTAATATTGTTAATAATTCTTCTTTTACACTCATATCCATAAAAACCATTCTTATAAAAATACAAAGTTCAGAAATATCAGCTATGTCCATGATTAAATAAAATAATGAATCGCCTGTTGCAGCCTTAGATATAGTATTGGGTTTAATAAAATATGATTGTTGTCTGATTAATTGTGATATACTTTTTTTAACTTTTGCTTATGCAGTTCGTTTTTAATGGAAAATCTCTATCAAAACTTTTACCATGGATGCTTTTGAAATGCTTTTCAACTTTTTTCTTTTGGAAGTGCCACACTTGACATGTAATGCACACTCATTTTGCATTCACCATTGTAAAAAAAAACTACCATTCTGTATTAAAATTGTATGTTTTACTTTTTTTAATACTTGTTTTTGACATTGTACGCTTTTAAAATATGACAGGTTAAAATTTTTACTACAAAAACACAAGTAACACAAAATTGTCAAGTTGAATGTTTGAAGAACTTAAGTGACTACTACACCATGGAGCATGGATGTATTCAACGCAGCGAGCAACGAACATACGTGAACTGAGGAATCTGTAACTGGCGTATGTACTTAATCGTTATCATGCACTTCCAGTGAAGGTACATGTGTCTTTACACATTCATTGAATCATTTACTTAAGTAAACACAATCACGTTGATTGTGAAAAGCCAACTCACTGGTCTAGCTGGCATAGGTGTTCCGTAAATATGTTTATTTTAGTATGCGTGTCTTAGGTCATTGTAAAGGCAGTCACCCCAAAATGTCTTGGTGGTCTACCGGTCGATCGTGGTTAACTTAATGCCCACCTTTGCTCTTTAACATTTGGCACAGTATGTATTATTCTTGTTTCCAAAGTATCAATATTATGAATAGGTATGGCTCCATCATTGAGAAAAGGTCTGTGTGATTCACAATAAATTCAACAATGTCATCACTCACAGTGGGCCTGCCACTTCTTTGAAGGTTACAAATGCCACTGGTTTCTTTTAAACTTTCGATACCAATTTCAGATGCTCTTAATCTCTGAAGGATTGCATCCATACTTCTAAACCACCTCTGATGGGTGATTTACTTTACTGATTACTGATGGATCATACTATAAAATACACTTTTTTTCTTTCATCGGTACTCTTTTGTTTCTAATTCTTCATTGGCATCATCAATTAACATGATAAAAAATTTGGAACAATGGAATTGCTATAAAATGATGAAAATCATTAAAAATTTGTAACAATAGGTAAATAATTTGCAACAGTTAGGGTTACTGTCAGATAATTAATGATGAAAAATTCACATTTCTATCTACCATGTTTCTTTTTACATGTAAAAGTTTTTCACTCAAGGACAGATATTTTGCTTACATTCATATTTTACTGCTTTGTATCACATTATTGATATTTGGAAGGGGACTGTATTGGGTTCACGAACTTGGGTTATGTATGAACAAAATGAGACAGATGATTATATAGGACAAAAATTATAAATATTTTTATCTAATTATCATTAAGTACTTGAAGTTTTGTAATTAAGTTAAATAATGAACTGATATAGCTGATGTTATTCTCATATAATTTATAATAAATCTGTTATTTATATATGTTATTATTTTAGTGCTGTAAAATGCCTTCAGACTTCATTTATTTTTAAATAGCAAAATTTGTTAATATTCAGCATATTTAAAATTTACAGGTGTGATTTTGTATCATGAACATGTAAATGATACATTAACATAAATGATCATGTAAATGATACATCATTTACTTTATATAAATTTGCATTTGAATGAAGATTTGTTACTTGACTTTTAATGATAATCAATGATTTGCATATTATAATTTAAATATGAATGATACAGTTTCTGTCATTAATAGTAATTTATTATCATTAAAATTTTATTAAATAATTTTCAAAGTTGAGGATTTTTTTTTCAAAGTTTGATATATCATATTATATACAGTGTTTGTACGGTCCTTAAAAGTCCTTAATTTCGGCCAGACTCGGCAGGAGGTTCTTAATTTTAATCATATGAAATTTTTATCTGTTTTTACGACTGACATTTTGAATGTGAATTGACATTTTGGATAGGTATTTTTGCCGATTGATTGATACATATAGTTATCTTTTAAATGGGTTGAATGGGTTCATGGATTATAATTAGTTCCTTTTTCTAATATATGGTGGGATTCTCAAGTTTCTGAGCAAAAAGGGAAACATAAGCATTTCAAAATTATTTCATTTTTTCTAATGAAGAGCTCTTAAACAACTTTTCGGTTTTGGGAATGTGAATTCTTTATTTAAAGGTTCAAAATTTGGCGACTTATCAACATTTTGGTGATTTTAAGATAAGTTTTTATAGAAAATTTTTAATTTGGAAATGTGGGAAATTTTCGACAATATTTTTTTAAACATTATAACATTGATCATTTCATTAAAATAATGCTAATATATTGAAATTGTACTCAAGAAATAACATTAAAATGAAACATCTTTATTTTTTGTAATCATATTATAAAATGGCATTACTTTCCATTTTGGCGACTTACACAATATTTTGAATCTGAAAAATGAACAAGATAATAAATGCTTAAATTGCACTTTAGCACATTTTATGAAACTGTTCTTAGCAAAAGCAAAATAACTATGTAATTAATTAAATTGCCCTCGTTTTAATTTTTTCATAGTAAGAGTTTTTCCCATTGTAATTGTCTCAACATGCATCAGTTTCCTCTATAAAATTAATTTTACACTTTTTTCCTCTGATTTTTTTTCAACATATTCCTGGTTTTTTGCTGTTATAGAATTCGTAAGGGTAAATTTTCTTTAGGATTTTAGACATTACAACGTGGAAACTTCAGAATTTTAGGATTTGAAAGCAGATTTATAGACCCACGAATCTGGAAGATTGCAGAAAAATGTCTTTATGGTATTAACACATAATGGATGTATTTTACCGAACGTTTGTGATGAACTTTTACTTTTTGGAGAATTTTCAGAAGAGCAATGAAAACATAATAGTTGAATGTTTTACTTCTGATAGTAGAAATTTTTTTCTTAACATGCTTATCTTTTTTTTTTGTCTTATCTGCTTTTCAGACACAAGCATGGAAAATGTCAAAAGTGCTTCTGATCTTATCACATGGACAGGCATTTATAGAAAAGAATTTTTCTATTAATAAAGAAGTTAAAAACTGACAATTTAAAAGATTCATCTTATATGTCTCAGTGCATCAGCAATGGCATAGCTAGGGTGGGGCAAGGGTGGCACATATGTCCCCAGGTGCAGCATCCATGGTGTGCCGAATTGATCTTACAAAATTTTAGAATGAAATGTTTTTCATTCTTGGCATACAGAAAGGGGCACAAAATCTTGAGTTGTCCCCGGCCACTGAAAACCCTAGCTATGACTCTGTGCATCATACACAGGGTTGGCACTACGCATTTTCCCACCTGATGCAATCTCTGTGATTCCTTAATTCTGTTGCCTTGCGTCTTCCTAAATTCTAAAATTTTGGTGTGTCATATACAGATTGTCTTCCTTTTTGTGAATTAATATGTAGTTTTTACAATAAATAATTGAAGCAATTTATTGCTGAATAGTTTTGTAATTTGTTATTATTGATACTGATTTAAATTGAAACTGAATTCAGAATTTAAATTTTGAACAAAAGATGTAACTTTTCTGAATGAGAAAAATATCAGCAGTTACATATAATGTAAAATTTAACGTATTTTTATTATTATTTCACTGTAGCTGGTCAACATGAGGAACATATATGTGGTCGTCCTTTGGGCATGAAATTTAATAAAGCTGGCCTTCTTTACGTTGTAGATGGATATCTGGGTCTGTTTACTGTTGATGTAAAGACAGGTAAATACAGTAATTTTGGCTCCTTATATATAAAATAGTAATGTTGTTGCTACTTGTTATGAAAAAATACTGAAAGATGAATATATCTAGATTATTGGCCCATTGTGACAGAAACCAAGATGAACATAGCTGTGACTTTCAGAAGAATAATTCAATAATTTAGAGTTTTTGAAAAATTATTTCTAATGCACGTATGTAGTTCTGTATAGGATATTTTATTTAACTATGCATGCAAAAAAGAATATTTTGATTAGTGAGCTAGGACAGCTATCACACTAAGGGAAACAAAAGGGTGAAGGAAAGTCTCATACTGCAACCAATTTCATTTATTACTTTTCATATTAAGTAGATTTAAATTCCTGTGTATAGAAAATGATGCCAAAAAATAGTATTAAATAATGTAAATAAAGTATGCAAAGGTTACTCAACTATTTTAGAACAAACATTGATTAATTTTCTGTAAGGAGAATAACTGAAATATGTTAGAGTATGAGCAGTGTTATGCCATTTTATTTGATTAAGGTAAGGATTATATAATTTCATTTTTGACAGAAATATGAATCTACCAAAAAAAGGGGGGAAGAAAGAAAGAAAAAGGAAAAATTAACAAGAAAGAAAAAGCGGTATTACTTACATAATGCTTTATTTTAAGATACAATACCGCAATTGTATCTTAAAATAAAATTGTATCTTAAATTTTATTTTAAGATACAATTGCGGTATTGTATCTTAAAATAAAATTTTGATTATGTAAAGTTTCAAAAAATTTTAGTTTAATAATAGAAGAAACCTTTTGTATTATTTTAACGTTAGAAAAGCATGAATTATTGGCCCTTATATCTGTTATGGGTTTTAAAACTTCCTCGATGTTATGGATTTTAAACTTTAGAGATACCTTATGCTATCCATAATGTATTCATACTATATGAAAATAAGATTACCAAAAGCAAATAAATATACAGATAGTGATTATTGAAAGTAAAATGTATAATCACATTAAATATAGATATCATTATTCTTTAGTGCAAAATTACAGACATTTTATTATATCAGTATAGGACAAGTGACATGAAAGGGAAATACTATAGATATTACAAAACTTCATAATGGTATCTAGGCTTCTAAATGTAAGAATTGCAAACTTTACCATATAAAAAAAGTATTGTTGCATGCATATGGGTTCATAATGGATTGAATGCACAAGTCGATAAAAAGTTAGTAAAAATTTTTCTTTTCACAAGAAATTAAACAAAATGCTGAAATATTTCTTCAGAGATATTCGTACAATATCTCACAGTAGTTTTTTTTTTTCTTTTAATTACTAAAACATTAAACCAAACTTAACTCAAAACGGAGAAGGCTAATTCACTACAATCAATAACAGCACTAAGTAAACAACTACAGTTCACTTAACAACAACTGAACTGAAATGTTTTAATCTGGCTTTTATAAACTTTTTAATCAAGCACGAGCACATTCTGGTATTTTCTCGATTTTTGCTGTAAAGCAAAAGCAATTACAAGATATCTGTTTATTAAATGTTAAATGCATGCGCTCTTCTTTTTTTACTTTTTCGGTGTAGCTTTCTCTTAAATTTTGTCACGTGCTGCATTGCACGGAAAAGTAAAACAATTTTAATTACAGTTCTACTAAAAATAGCAAATTAAGTACAAATTCTGTAACAGTATTATATGGAAATTAGAAAAAAAAAAAAAACTTGTAATAAGAATTTTTACAGATCATAAAACAAGGGGGGAGAAGAAAGAAAAAATAGAAAATGATGCATTTTTTGCAAAATATTTTCTTTTTTATATGTATTTTACTATCCATTTAGAAATTTTTAAATAGAATGACATTTAAAAGCACTGCTGAGCTAAAAATTGGGATGATTAGGATAAGAAATTAGAAAATTTTGATTTTGGTTGTGCCTAAAAATGTGATTTAATTTGGTTATGCTTGCACATGGTTATGTTTTTAATATTCATTTCACATAATTTCTGTGTTTCATTTATTGCAAGAAAAAAGAGATATTATGCTAGAAAGATGATTTTGAAATGCATTTTGATATGTCTTGAAGACGTATGAACTTATTTCAGCAATCAATATGCTCTTAATGAGTAAGACTGCAGGATCTTAATAATGTAATAAATTGTCACAATAATCAATTTTCAGTTAGCAAAATAATCAAGGTTTATGGAGAGATTTTCATCTAAAGAAATTATTTAATATTTCAATAACTGGATTTTTATAACCAGTTATTTAAATAATAGATGAGAAAGGTAATAATTTTGTAGTACAAATTATATTGAAGCCATATAAAGTTGTTGAGTGGGATATAAATATACATATAAATATGCTAATTTTTAATGTAAACGTGAAATTATAATTTATAGATAAGTTTTACATATGTTAATTTTTATTTTTTTTTAGTAAAAACTATATTTGTGTGTTTGAAACATATATATGTATATATATTTTTTTTCAGGCGAAAAAAATATTATTTTACCATCTGATACTCTTGTTATGGGTAAACCATTGACATTGCTAAATGATCTGGCATTGGATGAAAAAAAAAATGTAATATATTTGACTCAATCAAGTACTAAGTGGAATTTAAGCCAAGTCATTGTGAGTATTGTGGAGCATGACACCTCAGGAAGGTCTGCATTTGTTTTTACAATAATAGCCTTACTCATATCTTGTACTTATTTTTCACATTAAAGCTTTTTGTTATTTATTCATTCAATGCACAACTGATTATGATAAGGGTTTGTCTGAAGCGGAGGTGGGATTCCACTATCAGCAGCTGTGAAGGGTCCCAAAATTTAGGTTAATGAATTAAAAATATAAACATATCTTTTATCTTAAGATCTAGGCCTGGATTGTACATATGGGCTTAGTATCATACTATGGCAGTAGCACACTGGGGGACATAAATTCGAGTCTGGCAGTTTCAGAACCCCAAGGGAAGATTATTTCATATGGTTGGACTAAGGGGGTTTGGCAGAGGCTTCTAACCTGTGAGGAGAGAGGTAATAACTCTGCATTCTGACAGATGGTTGGCTCACCAGAGGCTGGATGTACTCTTTGATGAGGAGAGAGAGTAAGAACTCTGTACTCCATCTGATGCACATGGCCCACAGGGGATGGGTTCTAGCCCACTTAATACTGGTGGAAGCATCTTGACGACCAGTCAGATTATCAGGTTTATAAAGCATGCACCCCACCACAGTATTCAAGAACTGGAAGTGGTGACCCCGTGGACCCAGACTAAGTGGTGGGTAAAGGAGACTAAAAAGTCTGTCGTCCAGTGAGTATGGGACTGAGCTTCAGCAAATAAGACTTATGAACCATCTCCAAGGTGCCTTTTTGCCTGAATCCTGCTTCCTGCCTAACTAGCTAATACCCGCCCATTTTGCTGAGCACACTACCTATTTGACTGTGAACCTAGACTTCTTATATGGAAGAAATGTCTAATTTCAAATTGATAATGAATGTAAATTTTTTTAATTTAAAGTCAGGAAATGTAGTGCCTATCAGTGAATCAAAGTCAACTCACACACAAAAAAAGAGTTTTGACTTTCTGCCATCTGTGATGGTGTAACAAAAATCTGTTTTAGACAGGATTTGCATAAAATCTGTTCTTAGTGCACGTCTACATCATGAAATGAGTAACTGTGCAAAATTTCAAGTCAATCGGGTGTATAGTTTCGGAGATCTCATGATGAGTCAGTGGTATTTCGCTTATATATGTATAGATAAGCATAATGCTGTTATAATGTAGCATTAATAAATAATAATGTATACTGTCTGCCTGTGAGGGTATAACAAAGTCCATTTTGGGTAGGATGTACCTAAAATCCATTCTTAGTGCATGTCTACATTGTGGAATGAATAACTGGGCAAAATTTCAAGTCAATTGGGTTTATAATTTCGGAGATCTCGTGATGAGTCAGTGGTATTTTGCTTATATATACATAGATAGATAGATAAGGAGGTCTTCCAGAGGAATCTAGGGTGTGTAGTGACCCATTAGTAGTCAGAACACGAACAAACTTATTACTACCTTAAGATGCAGATCCTCCATCAGATGAGATGGGCCTCTCAGCTGCGTAAATTCAGAACTTCTCGGCAGTATTACGAGTTTTATTAAAATGGGAGATAACTGTGTTGGGAGCAGTGGAATAATTAATATTATCAATGCAATAGTCTGAACTCAATTTTAATAAATGAATTCCTGACATTTCACTGTGGTTGTTTTGTAGAAAATCCTTCAGACATACTCTGTCAAGATTAATTATTCAACTCAACCAGGAACGTTGAAATTGTGTGCTGCATATTAAAGTGCAGTGGCATTGTAACAGCTAATAGATGTGATTTAACATAAAAGTTAATGTTTCTAATGTAAATTATGCATAAATTTAAAATTATTAAAAAAGGATCAGTAAAGTTTTTGTTTACTTTTGAGACAACAGCCTACAGCTGACAATATTAGTCACCAAGTAAGTTTATGCAGTGATTATTTATAAACTTTCTGTAGAATTTTGAAGAATATATTTATCAAGAAAAGCACTGTATCATGTGACACCAAATTATAAAAGCAACCTCTGAAATTCATACTTTGGATAAAAAATTACATATGTATTATTCTTAATAATATCAATAACACACCGAACAAATATTAATTTAGAAGTCAAATAACAAAAATCAGCGGTATATATTTGCACTTTTGCAGCTGAGGATGATAGTTCGGTAAAACCATCGAAACTAGTCCTGTGAAAATTTGAAAATGTAATGCTGATTAGTGTTATTTGACATCTAAATTAATATTTGTTCGCTGTGTTATTGTATTTTAATATTATTCTATGTTGGAAAATGAATATCAGAAGGGATTAAATTTCTGTTCTGTTGTGAATCAGTTTATGTGAGATGTTAAAACAAATGAATCTATAGGATACATTAATTTTTATGAGCTATTTATTCATATAACTAATAATCATATAAAATTCTTCCAAAGGTTACTGGAATATGATTTGAAAACAAAAGTAGTGACAGTACTATTGAAAGATCTTTCATTTCCAAATGGCGTGGAGTTCACTCATGATGGTTCAGCTCTACTTATAGCTGAGGGCAATAAAAATAAAATTTTCAAGTAGGTGGTAGTATGTATTTATGTAAATAAACTGAAGGAAAAAAAAGAAATTTTGAACTATTTATTTAATATTTACTTATTCTTAATCATTTCGTTAGTAAATTTAAATACTACTTCTTTCATTTTTGATTTAGTATATTTGTAAAACATATGCAGTAATTGAGTAACACTCATAACATCATTAAATTTTCTAATTTTAATGTAAATTTTTATATTTGTAGTACTTTATGTTAAAAGTTTTTGTTTTAACTATTCTGTTTTGCGTAGTAATAATCTTTTATGTATTTAATTCTACTTTAATATTTTCAGTGCTATATAATAATCTTTTTTAAATTTTAGATATATTGTAACTGGACCTAAAAAAGGTTTTGTAGTTGATCTTTCTTTGGTTCTACCTGGAGAACCTGACAACATATCTCGTAACAAAAGAGGTAATTACTGGGTTGGTTTATCTACAGCTCGTACTGCTGAATCCCCAGGTTTTCATGACAGGTTTTCCGAGTATCCATTTTTGAGAAGGGTGTTTCTGCATGTTCACAAAATATCTACTACTCCAATCAGTTTCCTTTTGAGCCTTCTGCCATATAAACAAGCCAAAGAAATAGCATTTGAGGTAGGATGCAAAAATTTATTTTCTGTCGTTTAATACACTGAATGCCATATTACCCAAATACAGTAGAAGTCCAGAAATCTGCAATGCTTGGGACCAGAGGTTGTGCTGATTTTAGGATTTTGCAGATTTCAGGACAGAAAAGCCAAATCATAATATTCAGACTAAAAGTGCAAAATAAATAAGGCATATTAGGTACATTTACTTAAATTATTATGTACAATAATATACATTATTTTATTGTATGCATTAAATTATTATATGTATATATTTATTGTATTATTCATTTATATTAGTGATTACAGGAATATTTTAAAGCATTAAGGACATATAGAATAGAGACGTGTAAAAATAAGGGATACTAATAAAGCATTTTTGTTTGTTTGTTTCAAACATTTTTCTGATAGAGGTTTGTTTAATCCATTATCTGATATGCCAGTGTTGGCTCATCTGAACACATCATCCATACTAAAAACCTCTTCTGGGCTAAAATTTTTGTTCTCCCACTAACACAGAATCATTATTATTTGATAATTATGACATCATTATTGGATAAATATTTTTTCTTCGGTATTTCATTCTCCATTCTGCGTTTTCTGGAACCTATAAATTCATTGTTTATATTTTGAAAGGCAACGCGGATTTCAGGTTGGCGGATTTTCGGTACTTGACTGTATCAGGAAGAAGAAAGTTACCATAGAGGTTCTTTAATGGTTGATGGTTTTTATTCATTTAATTAGGCAGTACCTTGCAAATAATTAACAATAGTTTTTTTTAATAGTTGCTTATTTAATAACAACAATGTCTAAAACTATCAACCAGGGTTTATAAAAAAATTTTAATTATAGAAAAATATTTGAAGTTTCAGTCTAGTATTCAAAATACTTTCAATAAAACTACTATATTTAAAGTAGGTTGGCAATAAATTCCAGTTTCTTTTTTTTACCTTATAGATGAACGCTATGTCTACTTTTTCGCTAACAAAAAATGTAATCATGTAATTGTTCTAAATCTTTCCTGATTATCAGATAGTGGGTTTTACTTCAAATGTAATACTGGTACTATTATTTTGAAAAGTAGCTATTATTAACTAGAGTTTCCCAGAAAATGACCAAAAATTATCCATTTTTAATTATACCAGAGCATGTATTTATGATAGGAACACATATGACAAAATGTGATACTAATTTGCAGTAACATTTTATACTGTTCTATAACACTGCTGTGTAGGAAACCATCTGGATCATTTTAATATGCTTTATATCTTCTTTATTACACCTATGGCAAACCACAGATATGGATGCTGTGGAGAAAATCCTCAATTTATACTGGCATTTAATATTGCACAGTATAAGACGTGCATCCAAGATCTAGTAATTTTTGTACTCATACAATCTAGTAACTTAAACTGCTTCTTCAAAATATTATTGCAATAAAAATTCACCAATTCCTTATTTTGTTAGAAGAGCTTAAAATTTTAGCAAGTAATTGCCATTAGAGAAAATGAAATTAAAAGAATGTATATTACAAGAAGAATATAAATGGGTATTGAAAATTTTCTGTAGCAACATTAAGTTTGCATCATTTGTCAGCTGAATTAATACTTTAAATATAAACAACTGAAAATATTTTTCTTTCACAATTAAAAATTTTTTTTTTCTCTCTCTCTTTAGTTGCAAAATGGCCGTATAGTAGCTGATCTTCCCATTGGATATGGTATGATCATAGAATTTGATGACAATGGCAAAATAATACAAAGTCTGCACTCTCCTTCAGGAAAAGTTGTGCACATTTCAGAAGTATTGGAGCACAATGGCTACTTGTACCTTGGATCTTGGCGAAATCGTTATCTGGGAAGATTGAAATTGTAGACAAGTAATCTTATAGGGTGATGGCAAATAAATTAAAACTGATATATAAATTGAACTTTTTGAGATCATAACCACTGATCAGAAGTGTATGCAAATCAAGTTTAAATTGATGAAAAACTTTTTTTTAGATTAAGAATTGAGATACATAAATTTTAATCATGAATTATGTGGAACTTTTCAAATTGGTAATTTTTTAAAATGTGATATTCTGGGAAAGATCTAATATATTGTCATATAACTTTTGTATCAAGAATTTTAAAATTATATTTGCATATCAGGGATACATTCCATTGTATTAACATTTATCAAAAAAGAACTGTATTTTTGTATTCTCATTGCATAAAAATAAATATTTTTGTATATGTCTCTCTTTATGCAATACAAGGGCATACATTAAATAAGAGTGATGTATTTCATATTAAAAGGGGCTTTAAAACTAATAGTCGTATTATTTTTCCAAATTATTACTTTTTTACATTTTTTATGCCTGACTGCAACAGTCGTTGAAAAAGAAACTAGTTGGTTAATTAATTATGACAAAGCATGTGAAGACCTCTAAAATTAAGAATATCCTGATATTTAGATAATCTCTTTCTTAGTAATAAAGATAAAGCAATCTGTTTAATACGTAGCAACAATTAAACTTCGAAAGTTACCATAGTAATGATAAATTTAGAACAAGAAAATTGTTTAATTTTTTTTGCTTTCAAGATTACATTGTCATAAAATGTTTCCTTTCTGTATTTTGAACTTGTAAATAAATAAATGACTATATTAATACTAATCAAGTCATAAATTTGGAGAACTTATCACCCATTCCAAAGTGACTTATTCAGATACAATATTTGAAGACAAAGCCATGTTGTAATGTTGAACAATAACAAGATGGAAACCAGTTAGCAACATTAATGGTCACCAGTTCTTAAAAAGAGTGAGATTAATAATTTATCTTACAATTTTTAATTGTTCAACTTTTGTGCATTGTTTTATGTTTAGTTCCATTAAAAAGGTTTTTTGAAAATTAAATGCAGCATGACAGTGAAACTCAAGACTGCTGAACTCTCTAAATTTGCTGTCCGTGCACCTGTATTTTGAGAAAGTAACTCAGAATTATGGTTCATACAATTACAATCAAATTTAATTTTATCTGGTATCACATCAGGTCACTCTAAATTTCACTCAGTTGTAGCTACATTAGATATAAAAGCTTTGGTATATGTATCTGATATTGTATATAATTTCCACCAACTAGCATGCGTAACCAACTGAAAACAAGAATTTTGGACCAGTTTTCTCATTTAGAAAATCTAAAATAATATGCTCTTGCAAGAATCGCATGTAGAAGATAAAAAAAAAACCATGGCAAGTCTTATTTAAAATATGCAGTTTACCACTCAGGAACATAAACAAGGAAATATGGAAATCCATTTGGCTTCAAAGACTCCCGTTTTCAATTTGAAAGATATTATCAGTATGCAGTGATATATTAGATGGTTTGGCGAAAATAGTCGATAACAGCCACTGTAAGTGGTGATGCACTAACTCTTCAAACCTTAAAAGAGGAAATCATGGCATTGAAAGCAACAGGAGAGAATTTCACATCTCGTTCTAAGTTTTGGAATCATGAGGAAAGCAAAATTTTAGCAAATCAAGAGGTGAAAATCATTATATTATATCACCGACTCACAGTTTGTGGTTTTTTTCATGGCTGTTTTGCTTAAAAAACTAAATAATGCATTTCCCATGCAAATGGTAAAACTTTCAGGTGCCTCCGTTTTAGCGGCAGCAGATGGTAGTTAGTTGCATTCCTAAAAAATTTGCAAAATGTAAGATGCCATAAAATTTGATCTTATACACTCGCTGCCAATAGTTGAAAAATATGCAGTTATGGCACTAAAAATTTTAAACTTTGGATTAAGGAGATGATTTCCGAGGCACTTTGGATGTATCACAACCTATCGTTGGTGCAGATTTTTTAGATAAATTTGGAATTTTTGTGGTTATTAAAAAGCTATACTTGACTGATAGTCTTACAAATTTAAATTTTAAACCATACTGTACTTTAGGACCTTTGGCACTATGTGACATTGCTATGCTTATTTGTGACAATACCCCTTATAGTAAATTTTAAACAAATTTTATAAATTATTTAATCCCATAATAAATACAGCTGTTGTACATTATTAGCTCAGTTATTCATAATGTGTAACACTGCCATTGAAACTAAGGGCCCTCTTGTTTATTCAAAGGTTAGGCAATTATCACTTTAAAAAAAAAAGAATTCTAGAAGATAGGAATAATTTGGTATATGAAAAGTACTCATGCTAGTCCTATACATTTTGTTATAAAACAAAATGATGATTGGAGAATTTGTGGTGATTTCAAGAAATTGAATTCCATTGATTTATGTGATCATTATCCTTTGCCACACATGCATGACTTTTCTGAACGTTTAAAAAAACAAAATGTTCAGTAAAACAGATCTTGTCAAAGTTTATCACTAAATTCCAATATATATATATATATACAAAATATATAGAAAAGACAGCAGTCATTGGAGTATACGAGTACACAAACATGACATTTGGTTTAAGAAATTCAGCTTAGACATTTCAAATATTTATTGATCAAGTTTTACAAGGTTTGGATTGTTCTGCTTACCTTGATGATGTATTCACAGCATTGGGAGTTAAAGCACACACACAAAGTCAATTTAGAAAAGGTATATGAATGATTTAAGAGTTATGGACTTAAAAGTTAATTTAGCTAAATAAGTGTGGGAGCAAAAAGAAGTCCGATTTCTAGGTTTTCTAATTTCAATGGATGGTATTTGGCCATTACCAGAAAAAACAAAAGCTCTAACTGAATACCAGCTGCGTAAAACTGTAGAGGATGTAAGGTGCTTTTTGCAATGTTTAACTTCTACCATCATTTTATACGAAATGCAGCTGAGACGCAAGCTTGTCTCTATTATTTGGTGAAACCATAAGTTAGAAATTACATGGGATGATGAAACAAAAGTTCAACAAATGTTCAGCCTCTGCAAGCAATGTTTAGCTAGTGCTACTATATTGATGCATTCTAAAATGTGTAACTTTTATTACTTACTGATGCTTCAGAAACAACTATTAGAGCCGTACAACATGTTGAAGATAAGGTTGAACACTTCGGATTTTATTTCAGGAAATTAATACCTTCTGAATGTAAGTACAGGATTTATGAGAGAAGCTTTTGGCAATTTATTCAGCAGTTAAATTTTTTCAGCATATGGTTGAAAGTCAAGATTTCATAGTATTCACTAACCAAAGACCTTTGATTCATGCTCTACAATAAAAACATGATAAAGCAACATCTCCTCATTTGTCATTTAGAATTTATATCATAGTTCACTACTGATTTGAGGTATGTTTCTGGAATTAATAATGCAGTAGCAGATGCTTTTTTGAGAATTTCAGAAATTCAGTCATCTCAAATTATTGATTATGATGAAATAGCTCATGCTCAGGAAAATGATAGTGAGTTGCACACCCTTCTCAAATCTAATACTGGTCTTGTTTTAAAGCTATTAAATTTCTCTTTAACAAATCTTCCAACTTATTGTGGTATATCTTCAAAACAGTTTCAATCATATGTATCTAAGAAGTTTAGATTTCAAGTTTTTGAAACATTACAGAATATATCTCGTTCAGGCATAAAAGTAACTACAAACCTAGTAGAAACTTGATTTATATGGAAATCATTCAATAGTGATGTAAAGATTGGAGCAAAAATTGTTCAATGTGCCAAAAATCTAAAATCCAACAGTAAACTAAAAGTTCCCCTGTTACATTTACATCACCTGACATCAAGTTCAACCATATGCATATAGTTGACCCACTTTTGTCATCAAAAGTGGGTCAATATTTCCTTTCTGTTATTTTCAACTTTAAATAAATAAGTGAATATATATTTTTAAGTACTAATCGAGTAATAAGTTAGAGAACTTATCACCTATCCTAAAAATAATAACAATATGTTTCTTAGGAATAAGGATTTAGCTTCAGTCTTTTGCTATCACATTAGCGAAAGACTATAGCTATGTTTTAACTTATATAGATAAATTTACTAGGTGGCCAAGAGTTTTCCAGTGACTAACCAAACTGCTGAAATTGTAGCTGTGACTTTGTACTCTGGGTGGATTGCTAGATTTAGAATACCTGGTATTGTTAACAACTCATTGTGATACGAGGTCATGTATTAAAGAAGATACTCAATCATCACCAGCTGAAATGGTCTGTGGAACTTGCTTGAAACTTCCAGGAAAATTTCTCTGAAATTCTTCAAATGTTGTTCCTGCAAAAGAATTAGGTGACGATCTTTGTTAACAGATGTGACTTCTTCAACCAGCTCCAATTTCTCGGCACTCTTCAAGCAATGTGTTCATTCATGATGATTTACTTACAACTTCGGATGTCTTCACTGGACAAGCTACTGTGGGAAAACCTCTAGAGCAACCATACCAGGGATCATTCAGAGTTTTAGCTAGGACTGAGAAATTTTTCACAGTTTATATAATTGGTTGTAAATCTACAGTAGCTGTAGATCACTTAAAACCTTCATACATACTAGCAGATCCTTGCAAGGAAAATAGTATGAATAACAAAGAGCTGAAACTGAATCTGGGAGAGGGACATTGCCAGTTTTCACTAAGTCTGGCAAAAGTGTAAAAAATGGGCAACCATACCAAACTTCTTTGGACTGGAAGGGGACTATTATGGCAATGATTAAAATTTATGGAAAGATGCCCTAGTAATGATAAGCTTAGAACAACAAAAATATTTTATTTTTTGCTTTGAAAATTGCATTGTCATAAAATGTTTCCTTTCTGTTATTTTCAAATTTTAAATAAGTAAGTGAATATATATTTTTAAGTACTAATCGAGTAATAAATTAGAGAACTTATCACCCATCCAAAATAGTAACAATATGTTTCTTAAGAATAAGGATTTAGCCTCAGCCTTTTGCTATTACATTAGCATATCAATTGACTTTAATGTCCTATCCAGAACACACAGCTCTTTCTTTTGCTTGTTATGTCTTAAATAAGAAAGGCACTTTTCAGGACAAAATGGATGTTATGCAGTAGTCCAATTTTTTTTTTTTTTTTTTTTTTTTTTTTAATTAATTTGTAAATACTTCATTGATTGTAAGTTTTAATAATGTGTTGTTATATTCTGTATTGATTTGAACATGAATGCAATAAAATTGATAATTTTTTAAAATTTGAATTAGGAATAATGTATTACAGTTTGAAACTGAGTTATCAGTTATTAATGATATTTATATCATTTTGCAAGGTCCTATAAAATTTGATTACCTAATGGTATTAAGAGTAAAAATAAACAACTGAAAAGGAAACATATCACACAGTAATTTATTATTCTCATAAGGTAAATTACTAATAAAGTAAATACTTAACTTCATAAGGTAAATACTAACATTATGAAGGGGTTGAAACAATTACCAAACAAAGATCAGAGCTGGAGAACATGGTGAAAAATTTCTTGTGATCTGGATAACAGTAAAACATTTATGTATAATATCATGTGCAGTGCTTCATTTATATACAGTATGTATTTCATTCATTGAATTTGTATTATATTAAACAATACCATAGTAATAAGACTTTTTAATAAGAATGGATTAAATGCTTTCCTTTTATTCCTTATTGAGAAAGCTTATTTGGCATATATCCAAGGATCTGGAAAGTATTAATGGCATATATCAAAGTATCACTGTGCTACCATAATGCAATTTTCAGCAATTTAATCTATATGAAGGCTACATTTTAATGCATTCAGACACTAAAACAGTATGATACTTTCTCCTGAAAAGACAAAATTAATAGAATGGGCACTGGAAATTAAAAAGTAAAGACTATGAAAGAAATCGAAATATTTTTGAACAATTGAAATTATGCAATATTTGTATTTAACATAAGGTTTCAAAATTTATGAAATGCCTTAAGTGAAAAATATTAGAAATAACTAAGTTTATTCCTGGAGGAAAGAATTGGATTCCTGGAGGTTGGATTGGCAACTGAATATATTAGTCAGAAATTAATTCATGTAATTTAATAAAAATTTCAATTGTGTTATTACAATTTTCCTTAAATGAAGCACAAAAATGTAAAAAGTGTAATAGTTCTACTTTGTATTCCGCATTAAATCCTGTTTCGAAGTTAGTTTTGTCAAAAACATTTGAAGTAATTTATTGTTACCAATAAATATAAGAGATTCTCATCAGATTATGATACATTGTGATATTCAGTGTTGTATTCAAGTCTTAATTTCAACATAAAGAGATTTGATTTTTAGAAAAGAATATTATTTGTTGTAAATGAAGTTTTGAAAGGTGTGCTTGCAAAATTTGTTTGGTTCAAATGATTGCAAAATTATATAAAGTTCATGGTGATTACTCTGGTATTCAACCACTTGAAATATTTTAGAATTTTTTTTTTTAGTGAAAAGCTGTGCAAATCAGAGATTTGTAAAAGTGCCATATAGCATGCATAGAACTACTACTTGAAATCCCAGTTATAACATTTAAAATGCAAATACAATTAAACGGCTCTTGTTAGAAAGATGTTGCAACCCCATTCTACCAGTATATCTCACTGTTTTATTCCAGGACTTTGTCATTGGGCCTGGATACTAATCATAGATGTCTGTTGCATCAACCATTTCTGACAAGCAAAAATCATTAAAATTACCTGACTACAAACTAGACAAACAAAGGTCATGTCATCAAATAGCATGATTTATCACCAAGTGAGGATAAGCATAACATGACAATCAATCATAAAATCTTCATCATACTTTTAGGCAAACCTGATTAATTCTTAATAAATCAGTCTAGTTTTTGTTAAGAAGGATATAAGTTAACTATTATTTATTTATCTTTTGGTAGCTTTTTGAAAAACTGATTAAAATTTAAGACCTGTCTTCCCTGGAACAGCATGCAGTGGAGTATTTTCAAAATTAGTGGTAGTGTTATTGGATTTTCTGGCACATAACCTGAAAAGTTATATGCGCCAAACACATATTAAATATTTTCAAATTAAAATTTAAAACGAACGGGCTTATTAAATCAAATGAGATAAAATAATGAATGCAGAGATGAAAAACTCGGATGGTTCAGGAATGAAACAAGAGTAAAACCCAAAAACATGTGATACATTAAAATACCTGGGAATAATCCACAACATTAAGTTAGATTAAATAATACAGATCCGACTCTTTCGAATACTGAAATAAACTGGTATTGATCTTCTCAAGTTAAGAGGCAAGCCGTAGTCTCTAACATGCAGTTTTGAAGTGTGTTGAGATCAGGAAATTCAATTAAAAAGTGATGACGAATTGTCAAAACAAGTTGGGACAAATAGATTCACTTTCTGTTTCTAAAAGGTAGCTGTGAGACTTGGTGACCATTTCTAAGGTGGGTTAATAAGACTTCTTTCGGTTTAGAAACCGAAGTATTCTCACCATATTCCATTCTAGGTTTCACGCTTTTTAAGTGTTATATTATTTAGTTGAACATCCCAGAATTGCTACCACGATTCCAGAAATTTTTACTTTATGATCATTCTCGTATTATTATAAGGAACGAGCCAATTCACAAAATGAGCTGTGGACTTTGCTCTTATATCTTCCAACTAATTCTCTTTAAAACCTATATACCCAGGAAACCAGCAATAAAGGATTTGGTACCCAGGGCTCCTTAAGCTTAGACACAGGCTTATGGTATTAACTACACTGGTTATCATAAATTAAGGAAAAATCACAAAAATAGCGATAATTCCCTCAAAAATAAGCCAAACCGTGTCAAATTTGAATATGTTGCCAAGTAAGAGTAGCTGAGTAAAACTGGAATATGCAAATTAGTGGCGCTGCAGTCGGAATACGTCATCTGCGAGGAGCATAAAAGTCTGTGTTTGAGAGCAAGCCCACATGTTTCACTGTGATAGTGACATCAGAAATCTGAGGTAGGCAATTCGTAACAATGACCTCCAGGTATTATTTGCTTGGAGAGCCATTGGGGGGCAGGACAAAGTCAAACATAAGTGGCCCAGATGGCTAAATGTGAGTCCTTCTGTTGTTCATAGACTTTGGAGGAAATTTCAAACCACAGATTCGGCATCTAGGAGGTTCAGCCAAGGACGGCCAACTGCTACGACGAGCGTCGATGACCGATATTTAATATTCTGTGCACGCAGGAATAGAACCGCTACTGTGACTCTTCATAGATCCTCCCTTGCTGCAGCCACCGGAAGGTTGGTGTCAACGTCAACTGTATGTAGAAAGCTTCACGAAGGTGGTCTGTATGCGAGGCGACCAGCCATTTGCGTGCCGCTCACATCATGCCATAGGAGGGATGAATTGCAGTGGACACAATCAATGGAGGGCTGTTCTCTTTACGGATGAGTCCAGGTTTAGTCTAGGAAGCGATAGTAGGCGCTATTTGATACGGAGAAAACCTGGAACCCGTTATCATCCGTCAAACATCCGTGAAAGAGATGCATACGGAAGAGGCAATGTCTGTGTTTGGGGTGGACGCACAGACCTCCATGTCTTTCCAAGCGGAACCGTGAATGCTCAGGTTTATAGATAGGACATCCTTGATGCTTATGTGCGCCCATATGCCGGGCAGTAGGTGATGCTTTCCTGTTACAGGACGACAACGCAAGACCACACAGGGCTCGCCTCATAGATGATTATCTTCAACAGGAAACAATTATGCACATAGAGGGGCCAGCTTGATCCCCGGATTTGAATCCTATCGAGCGCGTTTGGGATGCTTTAGGGAGACGTCTAGCTGCTCTCAATCCGCCCCCTCAGACCCTTGCCGCGCTTGCAACTGCTTTGCAAGACCAATGGCTCTCGCTTCCTATGGAACCGATAGACCGCATAATTGAAAGCATCACACATCGCTGTATGTGCTGTATTGCTTCTAGAGGCGATCTTATTCCATACTGAAGGTACTTTTCCTATAGCAAACTGACACCTTCGATTTGTTTATTTTATACATGTGCTAATTTCTATACTATCATAATACCTGTCTGGTAATTTCTTTTTATGTTATTTGATACCTTGATGATTATGTGTTGTATATTGTGGATAAGTTGCATAAAATTCTACATGTAACTTTTTCAGTAATCGTGATTTTTCCTTTATTTATGATAACCAGTGTATTACAGGATTCTGAATATCGGGAAAAGTTTCAAAGCACTTAAGACGTCGGTATACATGATAAATTTTCTCTGGCAAAGCTTGTAGAGACATTAGATTATTTGGATGCAGAAGACATGAAAAATAAGCAGCGCCTTCGCCGGGAATCGAACCACGGACCTCTCGGTTACGCGTCGAGCATGCAGACCACTACACCACGAAGGCATGCAAAGAAGGCGGGAGAAATACCTTACATACTTACATACTCCCCCTTTTAGAGGGCGACTGGGGTTTTGGGGACCCAATCGCCAAAACCCGGTGGTGAAGAGTCATCATGCACCACCTTTTTAGTTCGGGCGCCAGTTGTAGAGACATTAGGTTATTACGAAGCAGGAAACATGAAAAATGAGCAACGCTTTCGCCGGGAATCGAACCACGGACCTCTCGGTTACGCGTCGAGCATGCAGACTACTACACCACGAAGGCATGTAAAGAAGGCGGGAGAAATACCTGACAAGCTTAGAAATAAATTCAATAGATTAGTTAATTTCCAAGTGTGCATCATGCAGTCTTGTAACCTCCATGTGATTCTCAATAATAAACGATGCCCCAGTACGATTCACTGCTTTAGATCATGGCTGTTAACACAGATATAAAACTACTATATTTATGTCTGTGCTCGAAGAAGAGCTGCAGCAAGGATTTTTAACCCCGGGGCAGCTGATGATCTCGCCTCCCCCCCCAGGTTTGCCAAGAGTAGAAAGCATTTCATTCTAAAAAATCGCAGCATCTGTGTGGCGCCTACTCTAAGCTGCGCACGCAAAAAAATGTCCCCCTCTACTACGCCCCTGAGAGCTGCCTATATAAGGACACGTTAGTATCTTTTTTGCCAATGTCTGAAAAGCATTAAGAAGCCGAATCTGTATTCTTCCAAGGAGGAGTCTGAAATGCTTTACTGCGTGGGTATTCATATCCATCATGTTATTCTTAAATTAGTGAGTGAATCAGTTTCTTAGAAGGAAATAAGATACACAATATGGGGGAGCTTCAAAGAGTAGATCGTACCTGTCATCAAACAAGTAGGTAATTTCGTTAGGATGGTCAAGAAGTGATAGTTCTCTCTGTTGTAAAAAAAAAAAATATATGCACCCGGAAAAAACTGAGCCACAACTACGAAACAGGGCATGCAAATGTGGTTTGGCTAGTTGTGTAAATGATTAAACCTGCAGTACCAATCAGCATTGTGCAGCGACACAACGCACGTCTGAAGTGCGCAGGTGGTATAATGTAAAAGAGTAAGTGCGGCGAATAATAGCATTTATAACAGCACTGACGGCTTGCATACACGGCATTGTAACGAAAGATGCCTTTAAGACGTACTCGACAGTGTTACGAACAGTTGTCAGACTTTGAAAGGGTTTCATCATACTAAGGTTAAAAAAGGCCGGTTGGTCGAACAGGCAAATCGGCCGGCATACTGGTCGAAGCGATGTGGTCGTTGTCCATTGTTGAAACCAGTGGCTCAGCGAAGGTATAGTCAACCGAACAGTGGCTGGGTAAGACCTCGTGCCACCAATGCGCGAGATGATTGCGCAATTAGAAGAGCCACCATGCCCGCACCAACAGTTATGCTATCATCAATTCAATGCCATTTGCCATCTCGCAGACGTCTAGGGATATGATTTGCAGAAGACTAGGTGAGGCTGGGCTCAGATCTCGACGTTATTTACGATGCAATTGGCACGCCACTATAAGCAGTGTCGTCTTGCATGGTACCACTCTCGCTGAAGCTACACAGTATCTGGCTGGAGAAATGTGATTCTCAGCCACGAATCATGCTTTTCTGTCAATGCCGATGACCGCCGCTGTGTCTGCAAATGTAGAGGTGAGCAGTCCAATATACCATTGGTTACCATATTGCACACGGCCAGAAGACAGAGTGTGACAGTCTGGGGAGTGATCAGTCGTGCTGCGAGGTACTCTGACTGCTTGCAGGTACGTTGACGACACTTTGCAGCCGATCGTACTGGCTGTGCTAGCAGGTCATCAAGGTTCTGTTTTCCAGCACAGCAACGCTCGGACACATACAGTACGACTTTCCCAACAACGTCTTTGACATGTTAATGTCTTCGACTCACCTGTCAGGTCTCCAGACCTTCGCCTATCGAACATGTTTGGGATATGTTGGACACGCAAATTCAGCCGTATAAAAATATGTCCCAACTCGCTGACCAGTTACTCCATTTGTGGCACAATCTACGGCAGAGGGTCATCGTCAATTTAATAGACTTAACGCCCAACCGAGTATCAGCTTATATAACTACCAGGGGGGCGGGCTTTACCCCCTACTGATTTTCTCATTCTTTGCATTACTACTCGTAAATAAAATGCATTTTCGCCCCAGTTTTTGACCATTAATTTATATACTCGAACAATATAATACTGCTGAATTTTATAATTTTGGCTTAATTCATTCTGTGTGAATTTTTTTTTTTGCAACAGAAGGTATAGTGAAATAATGATAAAAAGACAATTGATCATTCCTAATTGCTCACGATTAGTTGAAGAGAGGGTTCCTGATAGTCAACATACAGACTCTGCAGTGGAGATGTTGGAAATTTTCCATAGCATATCCTTATAGCCTAATGATGAATAGGATCTAGTTTAAGTAAAACTTAAAATTACGTCAAACCATAAATAACTGAGCCATGATCCAACCTGAAAGAAAGCTCTATAGATGCGTAACAGAGAGAAACAAGCAAAGAAGGGCTCTATAGATGCGTAACAGAGAGAAACAAGCAAAGAAGGGCTCTATAGATGCGTAACAGAGAGAAACAAGTCACACACCAGGTGTTTGCCAACACTTAAAAGATTCAGTGTTTTGGAGCACTTCTTGCTCAGGTATGAAAAAAGAAAGTCAGTTTTGTGTCCAATATCACTCTTAAGACTTTTACTTTATATTCCATTGGGATCAGTGACACTTTGGAGCACTTCTTCCTCAGGTATAGAACATGAGGAAAGAAAGTCAGTTTTGCGTCGAATATCACTACTAAGAACTTTACTTCAAATTCCACTGGGATCAGCTACCCTCAAAGCTAAAGCGCAGAATAAAGATTACACGTTTTGCAAAAAATGTGCGCATGTGGTCTTCTGCCTTGAAAATATAAATCCGTGTTTGTCTGAACATTTCTGGATCTTAGTGGGAGTAGACTGCAAATCTCAAGCTGTATATTTCATATCTGCACCTTGGTAGCTTATCTAGAGGTCCTCAACATAGTGATCCTAAAACCATAGGAGGGAGTTCCCTTAAAACTGAATTATTAGTTAAACTAAAAAGTGTTGCACTAAGAACAGAACTTTGGGAAACCCTTTTCTAGACAAAACACGCGTGATAGCAGAAAGCCGAAAAATCTTCGCCATGAAGTATTCTATATGAATATCAATCATGAAGATCATGCAGAATGCCATATCTCCACGCCTTGTCATAAGACTTTTCTACGTAGAAGAAGATAGAAACAAGATGATTCCTTTACGAATGGTGGTTTCCAAAAAGAGCAAGTTATCGACTGTCGTTCTCCCTTTGCAGAAACTGCTTTGATAAAGCAAGATAACTTTTTGTTTCTCCTAAGCAATAGCGACGGTTTACATTTTCATTCTCCTAAGCGACGGTTTACATTTTTTCAAATAATTTGCAGCGCAGATCGTAAGTGTGATAGGGTGGTAGTTCAAGGGACTTTCTAGAATGACTACAGCTTTCTTCCATGTAACTCACACAATCTGAACGCGGACAAGACCTATGAATTTACATCAAAGCTCTTCTTAGTTAAAGTACGGTAAATTCGCGTTTATGTGGCTCAAAGTTCGAAGAGCTAAATGCAGTGGGTACATTCTGTAAACAATGCTAACGCAACTGCTGATGAGTAATAGTTGCTATTGGAGAAGGCACCAGACGTCTTCCCAGTTGTATTGTCTGTTTCTTCTGTGATGCTAACCACTCGATTATATTTTTCCAGGAAGGAAAGTGGGTGGTTTTTGTGTAATCCACATGCTTTTCTCTCTCCTATACTAGCGAACCCGACATAGATGATGCTATTCCAGAGACATATAATATCCAAGAGTCCTAGCCCAAGGGACTCTTGGAGATTCTCCAATGTGGGGTAACGGCGAAATTTATCCCAAGCTTTCCTCAGTTGCCGTTAAGAATGTTGGCAATTTGGGTTCCACAATTGTTTGGGATATTTTGGAAATTACATAGCAATAGAAGATTTAACTTCCTGCATAAATATCCTTAGTAATGACCAGATCTTCAGTGATCGTTGAACAGATGGAGAAAAAATCCCAGTCTGTCTTCTTCAGTACGAAACGTGGTTGCCTGCATATAGGTATTATCTCATATGGAAAAAATAATAAAAACAGGAAAATGATCACTGTCATATAGATTGTTTCCGAACTTAAATTTGCAAAGCGGTAGCAGAAATGGTGAACAGATGGCAAGGTCAGTGCTGTCAAGTGTCCTTGATGTTGGTGAAAGTGAGTTTGCTCGCCAGGATTATGGAAGCAAAGAGAATGATCACTGATCATCTGTTCAATTTGCCTACTATGTAGGTTTTTATATCTACTCCCATAAACAGGATTGTGATCATTCATAGCGGCTAGAAGGATATAAACTTCAGGAAACTACTCTATTAAATCATTCAGTTCCTGCTATTCAACTGATTGCTGGGTGGCAGATATGTAGAACATACTGAAATCAACTTCTGAACATGCAGGTCTGAAGAAAGGTAGAAGTCCAAAGGAGCGATGTCAGGGCTATACGGTAGATGTGGGGAAAGATAACATTCGAGTCCACACAGTGTCCAGCCGGTGAATGCACACATTTGGTCTTCCATTATGTTAATGGATCATCACTTTTTTTGCGCCGGAACTCAGTTCGACGTTTTCCCTTGATAGCAGTATCAACACGGACTAGCATCTCGCTGTACAATTTATTGTCTAGGTTTTTACCTTTTCTCAGGTACTGTTTGCGGATAATACCACTGCAAAGTAATGCCACCAAATACAAAGCATGATCTTTTTGCTAGTCAAATTGCGCTTTGCGACGCTGCTAATAGGCTCACAAGGTTCAGACCAACTCTTTCGGCCTGCGTTGTTGAAGTAAATCCGCTTTTCATCACACGTGATGATCTGGTATAGAATTTTGTCCTTGCGTGCATATTCAAGCAGATTAGTACAGACCCGAACACTCTGTCCTTATTTGCTTGTGTCAGCTCATGCGGAACCCAGCTGTACGTCACGTTTATGAGATGTATAGCTCGACTAATGGACGTGGTACTAACATGTAACTCCTTAGCAAGCTTTCGAGTGATTAAATACTGATCTTCTTCCACAAGTTATCGCAGGTGAGTCTCATCAACATCAGTAGGCTGGCCAGAGCGCTCTGCTTCTTGAATGTCATAGTAATCGACGTTTTGCAGCAGAACTGGAAGTAAATGATGGTTTAAATCTGGTAAGCGTGATAGTTCCATTTCAGACACCTTGCACTTAATGATAATATTTTTTTACAAATTTCACAACACAGTATTCTAAAGCAAGTCTCTTTCTTTCAAATGTGAAAAATCGCTTGACAAAATGCGATTAAAATCCTTACCTTTCCTAAAAGAATACCTCCAAAGCTTGAGCAGCTGTTGGGTTTCAAAAGCGTTCTTTGTGTTATAAAACAGACAAGATGATGTGTGTGAATGTCTTTATGTTTAAGATTATTTAATTCACAACAATATAATAGCTATTTTGCCTTGCCTATGCTATTTTTTCGTTTTCCAGGATAGATCTTGTTTAGAGATATTCATTTGTAGTTCTATTTCCATTTCGAGGTCCAAGTCATCTAAACACATACTCTGTAATGAACTTCTACACAGTGGATTGGATTTTGGTTTGTTATTTCTTTATTTTTCAGGTTTTTCCATCTTTTCTCGGAGTTGTAGGCTGGGTATTCTGGGTTGCTGGGTGTTTAGTGCTATAAGGCGTTGCGATAATTTTTGGAATGGTTGTGGAGGTTTCGCTCCCCTGATTGCAAACTAGAGTTTGGGTGCCTACAGATTTAACAGCATTAGCAAAGGAAATATTTCGGCACAGTTAAACATTAGAAATCAATCTTTTTTGCTGCAGCATATGTGAAGTTTCTTGTCACTCATAGTCTGCAATTCTTTCTTGGTTTTCCACCTGAGGCAGGAGTAAGAGAAAGCTGCGTACTCCCTTTTGCAGTTTATGCAGAATGTCACAGTGGGTCAAGTCTCACTGTCATGACCCTTGATAGCGCAGCACGTACCTGTAAGTTTTCTATGGCATGATATCTTACAGTTACCAAACGTTGGCACTGGAAACACCGAATCGGATTAGGGATGTACGGTCTTACAGGGCAGTGGAGATACCTGGCCTTGACATTTTTGGGGAGATCAGGTCAAGTGAAGGTCAGAGCGATATTTTTGGTACCATTGACTGATCTTCCTTATACATTTTAATCCACTTAGCAACAACGATATACTGATCAGAAAGCTCTGAGATGAATCCTCCTCTGAAACACATAGAAAAATCTAATTATGAGATAACTCTGCAAAAGCAATTTAAAGTTCTCCCTCAAGATTTCCGGACCTGTACTCACAAAAAGTGAGCCCGAGGGGTTCAAAATTATGGGATCCTGACATCAAGAAAATTGCATCAGTGGGCATGATTACTTGATTTTATTTTAAACGGATAATCAATGACAATGCAACATGAAAAATTATGATATGCAATCAAAATTTTTTTGTAACTTCTATCAGTTGATCATCTAATAAAATAAAGAGCAAGTCTGTACCTTTAAACTTCTACAGGTATGGTTGTCACAAATTCATTGGTACCTCTACCACCTGTTTTAGTCAATGAGATTCTACAATTCGTTAAGATTTTTAATTTCTGTTATTTGCGTAGGGGTTCGTAATAGATTGAATTCACAAGTCCGAGAAAAGGGTAATAAAATTGATTCTTACATAGGTAATGCAGAACGCAGGAATTTTCCTCGGAGATATTCGTACAAGTGTTCACAATATCACGCAGTAATAATCAGTAGTTATATTTCAAACTACTAAAACGTTAAATAGAACGCATTGCACAGCGCATTCAAAGACAGACTAATCCAATCAACAAAAATAGCAGCTAACTAGACAACTGAGCTGAGAGTAGATGTAGATTGTTTCGGTTTAAGACAAAGCATGACCATTACGGTCTTCATTCTTCATTAAATTTCCGTCCTTGGGCCAATTGCTTGAATGCTGATTAAGGTGTAACTGATTTACACCTATCGTCCGTGGACGTGAATACAGCAGCGAAGTTGTCGGGAAAGAGCATTTGAAGATTTTGAAAATCTGCAATTAGTATGATGAGCATATCCGAGATAGCAATATACGATGTTAAATTATGATAGCATTCAGATGACTTGCAATTTTAGCAGTATTTTTTTGTGGTAAACTTTGAAGCCACGTTAATTGTGAAAGCATTTGAAGGCATTACATATAAGGTACGTATCCATCGCTTTTGATGTAGAATTTGGCATAATTGGCTCAATCTAAGGCTTCGGTCATGGCACACAAAGTCCGTAGTTAAACATCGGCTCCGGTCAAAAACACAAAGTCCGAATAAATTAGCACTGCTCGGTCAACATACACGAGTCCAGTCAATAGTGAAGTAAAACGCGTAACACAAACACAATCTTGTCACACTGAAATCACATGCTAACAAAGGACGAATCGGAGTAAAGCACACTTGTGCATTCTGATTGGTTGAGTTAATTCTGAGCTGAGATGTTTCTCTCCGGGTTTAAGTAGTTTTTAAACTGCTGCGCGAGCTAATTCTAGCATTTTCTACTTCTCGAGATATACAAACAGACAGATAGACAAGGTAGACAGATGTCTTGTTTCGCACCCGCTGAGTCTTTCTGCACCGATGGGCGAAAAATCAAGCTAAGGTGCGAAGGAAAGGTATATAGAAAGGAGTCAATTTCGTATCTCACAGGAAAATAAAAAGGAACTTCGTCTATTGTATACGAGTTCGAAAGGCCAGGAAGAAAAGATGGGACAAAATAAAACTAAAATAAATGGCCCAAATGTAAGAGGAAAAAAGAAAGCTTATAGAAAGGAAAGGAAAAGAAGGACAAAATTTCCTAAAATGCGATTGCGTTCATGAGCGTAGTCAAAAGGGGAGGAAGCTGTGCTCATTTACAATAAATAGTGTCTTCCAGCTGTGTGTAGTGAGTGTGTTTGGTAAAACAGCCTAGATGTGATGATGGGAAAGGAAAAAAAAGGAATAAGGGTCCAGTTACATAACAGTTTTATTCTAGTTAAGAAGCTAACTTTGGCAAAGTAAGTAAAATATACATATATATAAATATATATATGTATAAATATATATATGTATATATATATACATAAATTTAATAATTAAAAAGAAAAAAACGTAAGTCCTAACATGAGAGAAATAAGGGAATATCTTTGCCTTCACCTTGAAACCTAACTACAAAAGCCACATAAAATCAGACAAAAGTATATATCATTTTAACTAAAGTAACATGAATTATAACCGTTCCCAACATATTCATACATTTTTCAGAAAACAGCATTGGACAATATCATAAATCCATACACAGTGCGAGAGCACATCCGCAAAAATAAGTAAATACAAATCATTTACAGGTTTTATTTTTATTTCAATATCAATTAAATTTTTTATTAATTAAACATAATATTTAGTTATTAAATTAACCATCCTAACTTATTATATCATAAATACAGTGTGCCTGAACATAATATTTTACAGTTCAGACACACTTTATGTATATTAGCACATGATTCTAAGTTTCAGAGCTGAAAAAGTCGGAGATCGTAGTACCAAATATCGCAATCTAATACACTCATCGATGCCCAAGATACCCATTTTCCCTCTCAAGAAATTCCTGATTATGAAATGGGGGCTTGGAAGGGTAGCTGACTGCTGATAAGGAATGTAGCGTCTTTACCGAATAGTTACGAGAAAGTAACCACATGATTTATAGCAATTATTAACTATTATTATATAATGTTAGAAGCTTATGAAAATAAAAAAATGAATGAATTTAAAGGCTATCTAGTGATAGAGATTTGACTTGGTTTAAAGAAATGAAGGATATTTATCTGAATCTTCCGTATCAGGCTTTGTCTTGGTTTAGTCTTGTAGAAAATGAACACCGAAGAAGATAAGAGTTTCCTTCTTTAGTTTGAGTAGCGACAACCTTCAGTTTGATAGATGAGACATTGTAGAGGAAAAGTGCAATAAACTTATTCAGGGAGGCGAGAATTTATTGAAACACACATTAAAAAATTTCGGAACAATGCAAAGATGCTGCTGAGGAGAGTAAAAAGGAACTTCGTATAAAAATATGGGACAAAATAAAATTAAAAATAAATGGCCCAAAAGTAATGGAGAGAAAAAAAATAAAAAGGGCCTATAAAAAGAAAAGAAAAGGAAAAGAAGTAAGAAAAATGTCCTAAAAATTTTACGATTGTGTCCAGATAAAAGTATATATTAAATAAGGTAACATTTAGTATTGCGGTTTCCAAACATATTCATACATTTTTTTTTTGCAAACAACATCAGACAAAATCTTAAAACCATACACAGAGCGAGAGCATATCAGCAAAAATAAATAAATAAAATAAATATCAGAGTTTATTTTTATTTTAATTTAATTTTTTTTAAATTTAAGTATTATATTTATTTATTAATTTAACCATCATAGTTTATTATATGTTTGTACTAGTTTAACAAATTGAGGCACACTTTATTAGTATATGCTCATAATTCTAAGACATGTATTCAAGGAAATGTAGATTAATCTTATTGTTTCCTTTATTTGCGAAATGAAAAAAAAATTGCGATCGAAAACAGTAAAACTGCAACCTTATCCATTCATCGATGCCCAAGATCCCCTAGACGGAATCTACTGATAAAGATAGCGTCAGGAAGGAAAAATTACAGGAAAAACAAGCATATGATTTAAAGCAATTTCTAACTATTGTTAATGTCAGAGGCCTAAAAACATAATAAATAAAGGGATTTAAATGCACTTCAGTGATATATATTTGATTTAGTTTAGAGAGAATAAAGCTATTTATCTGAAAGCTTCTGTTTTTCTTCGGATTGCAGAAGAATGAACAGCGAGGAAGATGAGACCCCTTTTTGCACGGAAAAACTGTCGCATTTGAGGGCGAGATACTTCGGAGAAAAATTGCAATAACTTTTTTAAGGAAATACCTTTTTTTTGCGGAAAACACACATAAAAATTTCGGAGCTGTGCCAAGCTGCTGCCATCGTTCGTGATCACAGCGCCCCCCTTTCGCTTCTCGAGATTTCCGGAAACTAATAAGAGGATGGTATTACGGTTACAGCTAACATAGTCATCAGTTACATTTATTCAATTTTAATATAAATTACCGAGATAAATATTTACTCAGTGTTAAATGCACGTATTCATGTATTTTTCCTTTTCCGACACAGCTTTCTCTTAAAATTTGTCTCGCACTGCATTGAGTAAGAAAATAACAAACACAATTTTAATTATAATTCTACTAAAATTAGATATCTAAAAACAAAATTCGTAATACTGGCCTCTTCCCGAGGACTGCACGTCCCGGGCAGTATAATCCCTGGACAGAAAGCCATACTATAAGTAAAGCATCAATGCAATAATGAACATCACAATACAATAACAAACAAGATAAACAATAATTGCAATAAGTAACTTAAAATAAATACAAATCAATAAATAAGTGCATAAATTTACAAATTCAGAAACAGATAGGACCATGGCCTTATACTATTTACATTATATATATTACGTACTACGGCCATAGTAAGAAGCTATCTTGTCGTAATGAACTACTTTGGGCTTACAGTTCGGAGACTTACGGATTCGAACAACGACGTCGTTCAGCCTCTTTAGGATTGTGTACGGACCATCCCAAGGTGACTGTCGTTTAAGATAAAGTCCTTTCCATTGAATCAAATTCCACAACCATACCTTGTCTCCTTCGTTGAATCGACGTCCTGTAGCTCTCGTGTCGTATCGGGTTTTCCTCTTCTCTCTGTCGCCAAGCTGACTTGCTCTCATGCAAATTGTGTATCACTTCAAACCGGTCCTGAAGGTCTTGAATGTATTCATCAGGATATGAAGGTGCATCCGGAGGGAGACCAAACAGAAGATCATAAGGCGGACGAAAGTCACGACTGAACAGAATCTGACATGGAGAATAACGGGTAGTCTCATGGACAGCACTGCGATAAGTCAGTAGAAATAGCCATAACTTCTTGTCCCACTCCTGTTGGTTTCTGGAAACCATCAACGAGAGGTTATTAAGGATGGTTCTATTAAACTTCTCTATCATGCCGTCTTACTGAGGATGTACAAGTGTCGTTTGACTTTTGTCAATGCCGAGTTTCTTGCAGAGTTCTTTAATTACAGCCGATACCAAATTTCTTCCTTGATCGGAATGTAAGTGAAGAGGCTTTCCGAACCTAGAAATCAAGTGTTGTATCTACTGTGACAGCCTCTTGATCAAGATTAGGATACGCTTCGGGCCACTTGGTGAAGTTGTAAGGTTTTAGTTAAACTAACCAAGTTTATTTTAATTTAAATCTTTTCTATCTCCTCTCTGCTTCAACTTCCTGTCAGAAGAAGCGCGCGTTTTTAGCTTATGCTAATTTTTGAAGTTCAGCCAAGCACTATTTAAGACAGAGGTAGAAACCTCTCGGTGTGTGAGAGCTTTGCCTCAATCACGGTCACGCTGCTCAACGTTCGCCTGACCAGCTAGCAGTTTAAATTTATAAGCCATAGTGCTTACTGCGTGATTGCATTGTAAAATAAATTAAAGTGCGGTAGTATTTAGTATACCTTGCTACGCACCCTTTTCGGTAGAGGCCAACTTCCGCGAATTGCTCTGCGAAGCAACGTTTAATTTAAGTTCTATTTTAATTTATTTAAATTTATTTGATTGTTAAGTTCGACCAAAGTGTGGTCTGTTACGTTCTGTATCTCTCCCGAATTGGGAGGTTTGTATTTAATAGTGATTGAATAAAAGAGGATTTCAAATCCCTTCACGTGCAGTTATTCTCCAGCCCAGCAGTTACATCAGAACATAGCGTATTATCCGCTCACTGTTCCAGTTCAGGACTTAGAACGTAAGGATAAGAATCCTTTAACCGAATTTACTATGTCTGGAAAGAGCATACACAGAGCACTAAGCCCTGATAGTGGCGCCCGATCCAAAAGAAGAGGATGGCCTCAACAACAAGAAGACGAACCTGAGACACCTGCTGTACCTGTCCAGAATCCTGAGATAGCACCTCCTGGCATAGAAGGATTCGGCTACATCGTACAAACCATGCGAGCAGCCATGAAGCCAGCGGCAAGTTTTGACGGCAAGACAGCCGTAATCAATTTCCTGGAAAAGCTAGACTCCCACTTCATGCTATATCCAGTCCACGAATTTCAGAAAGTCGCTCTTGCTACCAGCGCTTTGAAGGGCCAAGCGCTAAGTTGGTTCAAGTGCATCGGAAAGAATCTCTTGGGGGAACCAGGAAGCCCCACATACACGTATGAAAATTTCAAGAATTCCTTAGTGAAAGCATTTCCCGTTGTGCGAGATCGAGCCAGATTGGAAGCTGAACTTTTTAGCCGATAACAAGAAAGAATAGAAGATTTGTCTAATTTTATTTTGAGGAAAATTCAAGTTTTCAAGCTTTTGTATGGAAGTCGCCCGGATCCTGAAATTATTCAAGTTATACTTCCTAGACTACTGCCCCAAGTTCAAGATTTCATCGAACTAAAATCCAACAACATTAGATAGATTATTTGAGCTCGCGGTACAATTTGAGAGCCGAAGAACAGCCGACAACGAAAGACGACGCCAATTTGAGCGAAGAAGTCAGTGGAGTTCGCCAAGACCCCAGCAAAAGCAAAATCAAAATTACGGGAATAAGGCGAAGCAATGGCCGAAGAAAGACGTGTCTCCTAAAGCAAGCGGTGAACGAAGGGAATTTAATAGAAGAACAAGCAAAGATTCCGAGGGCAATCAAAATAAGAAGAATTTAAACTAAGAGGGATTTCTTCGAGGAAGGTGAAGAAGTCCGAAGCAGAGCAAAACCCTTCCAAAATCAATTTAAACACCGTGGTCGTTAAGAATTTGAGTTTGCCGAAGATTGAAGTTCTAATCAACAACATACCGGCGACAGCCCTCTTGGATACAGGAGCCCAAAGCAGCTTCGTATCGGAAAGATTCTTTAAGAAGCACTTTCGACGTTACAGAATTTTTAGTGCAAGAGACACGGATGTCATAGCGGCCCAAGGAGAAAAATGTAGCTGTTTAGGAAAAGTACCATTGTTCGTGCGTATCAACAACGAACAGGTAAGAATCCTGTTTTATATTGTGCGTAACCTGCAGACTTGTATTATTCTAGGTGTGGACTTTTTTAGTTTGGCAGAAGCAAAAATTGATTTCAAGGGGGGAGAACTAACATTAAATATGAAGCCAATTGAAGCGAAGAATGATAAGCCCCCGCAGCTGGACTTGGAACATTTACAAGCAGAGGAAAAAGAGAAAATCCAAGGTCTGGTAAGTCACTTTGCGAATTTATTTAGTGATGTACCAGGCTTTACGCAGGTGGTGAACCACGACATTGACACGGGGGACGCTCAGCCAGTTAGGCAAAAGCCATATAGATATGATAGGACAAAAGAGGAAATAATTGAACATCATATTAAAGAGATGTTAAAGAATAAAATCATCACGCCAATTTCTAGCAGTTATGCTAGCCCCGTTGTCCTGTGTAAGAAAAATAATGATTACCCGATTACGCACCCGAAGCGGTGGCGTTTTGCTATAGATTATCGCAAGTTAAATTCAGTTACAAAATATCCTGTATATCCGTTGCCGATAATTGAAGAAATTATTCGAAATATTTCGTCTACAAAATACATGACTACATTAGATCTCACGAGTGGCTATTTTCAGATTGGGGTAAAACCCGAGGACGTACACAAAACCGCGTTCATAACGAAATCTGGTACGTACGCATTTCTTAGAATGCCGTTCGGATTATCCGGCGCGCCGGCAACGTTCCAAAGATGTATGGACATCGTCTTAAGACCAGTCCTTGGTAAAAGCACTTTCATATATTTAGACGATATTATAATTACGAGTAGTACTCTAGAACAACACTTACAAGATTTAAGAAAAGTATTTTCATTGTTAAACGAAGCTGGTTTAAAGATAAATGCGTCTAAATGTAAATTTGCCGCAAAAGAGTTACGTTATTTAGGATTTAAAATTTCCCAAAAGGGAATCGAAACGGATCAGTCAAAAATAGTAGCCATTAGAAATTATCCTGTTCCTAAAACAGCGAAGAAATTATCGTCGTTTCTCGGGATGTGTTCATATTACCGGGCTTTCATTAAAGACTTTGCAAAAATAGCTGAGCCACTGCTAAAGTTGAAAAGAAAAAAAGCTAGGTTTTCGTGGTCAGCAGAAGCCAACTTGGCGTTTCAAAAATTGAAAGACGCATTGACTCAAGCTCCCGTCTTAAAATTTCCAGAAGGGGATAAGGGATTAGAGATTTCAGCGGACGCTTCAGATTTCGCGATTGGTGCAGTGCTTTCCCAAAATGGTCAGCCCGTGGCTTTTTTCAGCCGAACATTAAATGAAACCCAAAGAAACTATTCCGCAACAGAGAGAGAAACTCTCGCAGTGTTAGCATCAGTACAGAAATTTCGTGTGTTCTTTGGAAGTTCTCCAGTAACTGTATATACCGACCACGCGGCGGTCACTAGACTCTATTCTGGAAAAAATTTATCACCCAGATTAATAAGGTGGGCTCTCAAATTACAGGAATATAACCTAATAATTAAACATACGCCGGGAAAAGAAAATGTTGTGGCAGATGCTTTAAGCAGAATTAACTTAGATGAAAATGGAAGTGTAATTAAGATAGCCATGTTAACATCCAAAGTATTAGATTCTCGTGAAACAGTAATAGCCGAACTCAAAAAAGATCCGGAGTTCAAAAATATATACAATTATTTGGCCGACCCTGAGAATTTCAATCATCCGGATATTGTGCCGATAAGAAATAGGGCCGAAAATTACGAATTAATTGACGGACTGTTATTCTATACGAAAGCTACTAATGAGAATCATGAATATAGACCGGTTATCCCAGCTAGCATGAGGTTGAATGTATTAGAAGAGTTGCATGATTGTGCCATTTCGGCTCATTTAGGTATAAGAAAAACTGTTCAGAGAGTTCGCGAGGCAGTTTTCTTTCCAGAACTGCAAAAGTTTACTAGGGCGTATGTCCAGTCGTGCCCAACATGTCAATTAAATAATTATGTTAATTTCCGCCCGGCCGGGTTCCTAAATAGTATTAAATCAGAATTCCCAAATCAAATAATAGGCATCGATTTACTTGGACCTTACCCTCGAAGTAAAGTTAATAAAAGCCGATATCTTTTAGTTATAGTGGATCATTTTAGCAAATGGTTAGAGTTAATTCCGTTAAAACGCGCGTCTGCAAAAATTGTAGTAGATTCAATTCTAAATAAGTATATTTTAAAATACGGGGCGCCCCTAAAAGTTATTTCAGACAATGGTCCTCAGTTTGTTAGTAAAATGTTTGAGGAAATGTGTGCAAAACTGGGCATACGTCATCTAAAGATGGTCCCGTATCGTCCGCAGTCAAACATAGCGGAACGGGTGAATAGAAATGTAGTGAAAATAATTCGTAGTTATGTGAAAAACTATCACTCTACCTGGGATAGCCATATAAATGAATTTGCATTTGCCCTTAGGACCGCCAAACACGATACTACACAAAAAACACCCGCTGAACTCTTCTTAGGAAGAAAGATCTTGACCCCCCTAGATAAACTGTTCTTTGTACAGGAAAGGGCAGAAGAATTTAAAATGAGTGATATACAAAAGTTAATACGGGAAGCGACGGAAAATATAGAAATGGCCCAAAGAAAACAGAAATTGTACTATGACCTAAAAAGAAGAGAGGTCAAGTACAATGTGGGAGATGAAGTGTTGAAGATTAAACACAACTTGTCAAATGCCCCAGAGGAAAAGGTGGGGAAATTTTTTCCGCGTTTTGAAGGCCCGTTCACAATTGAACAAATTACGGGGGCAGTGGTTATATTAAAAAGAAATGATGGTCAAACGCTCAAAGCGAATGTGGACCAAATAAAACCGTTCTATAATCGCAGCAAAATGGCTGTATTTAAAGATTCGTTTCAGGATCCGAGGCAATCGACTAGCCAGGAAGATATACGTCAGCAAAAACAGCAGGAACCAGCTACAACGGCATCGAAATGTCAGAAGAAGAAAGCTCCCCCCCAACAAAGAAATAAGAACCAAAAAGGTGGTTTCAAAAGAAAGTCTCACGATGCAGGTGAACAAATCTACGAACGGAATTACGAGCGCACCAAGAGAAGAAAGCAGAATGGGCAAGGGAAGCCCAATGTATCCAAAAGAACTGTGGAATCATCGGACAGGTGCCTGAGAAGCAAGAAACGTCGATTGCAGCCTGAGAATCAACTTCCCGAATACAGCAGGAACCAGGACAAGCAACGAGCAAGGGCCCAGGAGAGAAGGGCCCAGTCCACCAAACGTCCAGCGGAGCAACCTCCTCTACAAAGGAAATTGCCGAGGATACAACGACGGAATTTCAAAAGAAAAAGAGACGAGCAGGCTCCGAAAGAACAACGAAAAACGAGGAAACTGAACCAGGCCACAACTTACTCAAGTTTTAAAGATTGGGCCAAGAAAAGGATGGACGATCATAATAAGATAAGTACAATTTCGTATTCAAAAGTTTAGTTAATTTTTGAGTATACTGCAAGTTGCAGGACTGATTTTACCTCAAGCGAGGTTGACTTTTACGCCAAGTGAGCGATAAGTTCTCATATGGAAAGTAAAATGTTTTGTTAAAAGAAATTGTAATTCTTAAAGATTTAAAATTACTTAATTTTGTAAATAGATTAATTCTGTAAAAGCAATGAATTGCTGAAAAGAATATGTTAACTAAATGATTTTGTACGACGCTTTGTCTAAAGACTTGTAAAATGTCTAGAATGAAAATTCGGAAAATTGAAAAACACGATTTAGTCTGTAGACTATTAATTCAATGTAATTTGATATTTCAAGAAAGTACCTTGAGAAAGGAATAGGAAGCACTTGCTGTAAGCTTAGAAATTTAACCTATATTTCTGTAAGCTTAGAAATTTAACTTCTATTTGCATTTCAGGATTGCTGTGAAATTGTTAATGTGTTATGAAATGTAACAAATAATATTATGCTAGCAATGCACGTTAAGTGCAATATTAATGTGAATGTTGTGTGCAAACTGCGAATTTGTATGCATGAAAAGTTAAAGATTCACTATTTTAGAATGCAAGTGTTAATTAGGCTCTCCACCAAATACACTTAAAGTGTTAGACATAAAGCTAGTGAGAACCTTAGGATTAGCTGGTTATAGGGCGTTTTTTTCAGGTCTCGTATGTCAAGTTCTAACTAATGTTAGTCGATTGTAGGTGGAAGAGTTGAACACCCCCGAACACATAAAAACCCGCAATGGCGGTTTGCTTTACATCCAACACCGGTGAGAGAGCATACGGGGGAAGAATTTAATTGTGCTTGAATGATAATGTGTGTGTGCAAAATTACACAGAAAAAAAAAAAAAGGATTTGTACCACTTAGAATTATTCTGTTATTATGTCATACTAAAGTTGTTTTCCTTCCAGATTTTGCTGGAAGGAGTAAGACTGTTTGAAGAATAAGACTTGAAAAAAAAAATGTTGAAGATTGTTGTTCCAGAAAATTTCGTCTGTATTTTACACAAACATATATTGCCTTGTAAGAGTTGGCCTAAGTTTAGAACAGTGAAATTTTCGACTATTTAGAATTGCTAGTTTTCAACATGGTCCGTTTGGACCAAAGTAGTTTAACTATCGCAATTCTGGCGGGAAGTATGTAAGGTTTTAGTTAAACTAACCAAGTTTATTTTAATTTAAATCTTTTCTATCTCCTCTCTGCTTCAACTTCCTGTCAGAAGAAGCGCGCGTTTTTAGCTTATGCTAATTTTTGAAGTTCAGCCAAGCACTATTTAAGCCAGAGGTAGAAACCTCTCGGTGTGTGAGAGCTTTGCCTCAGATCACGGTCACGCTGCTCAACGTTCGCCTGACCAGCTAGCAGTTTAAATTTATAAGCCATAGTGCTTACTACGTGATTGCATTGTAAAATAAATTAAAGTGCGGTAGTATTTAGTATACCTTGCTACGCACCCTTTTAGATAGAGGCCAACTTCCGCGAATTGCTCTGCGAAGCAAAGTTTAATTTAAGTTCTATTTTAATTTATTTAAATTTATTTGATTGTTAAGTTCGACCAAAGTGTGGTCTGTTACGTTCTGTATCTCTCCCGAATTGGGAGGTTTGTATTTAATAGTGAGTGAATAAAAGAGGATTTCAAATCCCTTCACGTGCAGTTATTCTCCAGCCCAGCAGTTACATCAGAACATAGCGTACCTTCCGCTCCCTGTTCCAGTTCAGGACTTAGATTTTGAGGATAAGAACCCTTTACAGAATTTACCATGTTCTCAAAGAATACACACAGAATGCTAAGTCCTGATAAAGTAATCAATGACAACGAGGATGTATTTGTTACCATCAGCAGTTAGTGGCAGAGGTCCTAAGATGTCAAAGGCGAAACGTTCAAAAGGCGCTCCTACGTTGTAACATTGCAGCTTGCCTCGGCTTTGTTTTTTCGGTCCTTTTCAACCTCGCAGGCATTGCAAGATCGGCACCACTTTTGCACGTCCTCCTTTGCATTACTCCAGTAAAAGCGTTCTCGAACTCTCTGGAAAGTCTTCATTATTCTGAAGTGACCTCCTGTAGGGCTACTTTGTAGGACGGATCTTTGTAAGACATCCGGGATCTTGGAAGTATCAGCTGCCATCGGAAAGCCTTTCCATCATCCGATTCGAATTTTCGGTACAAAACGCCGTTTCGAATATGGAATGAGTCCCAGAGAGCCCAATATTGCTTTGTCGTAGGCCTGTAGTTCGAAATACCCTGCCAGGTAAATTTTGCTATTTGAAGACTCCATTAATTCAATTATGAGTTTAATGCCGCTGTCTTCCAGCTGGCTTTTCCTAACTTCGTAATCCACGGATCTCAATCAGCCGTTGTTGATGTTGTAATGTGTCGTGTGACCGGACTCAGCAGTTCGTGTTTCTCTTCGACCCTAGTACCATATCAGCAGTTTTCTGAGCAGGATCTTCCAGACAAGGCGTCCTTGTATCCAGGTGAAGATCCCTTCTGATAATGGCTAGTTATGTCCTCATATGCTGAATACAGTTTGTTGTTTTTGAAGACCAAGGAAAAATTATATTTTCTTAGAAATGTGATCTGAGTAAACAAGGATCTGTAATATCCGCCACATATGCCGTGTGATGGTAGGCGACACTTCCAAATGTGATGTTTACGTTTAACTTCCCATCAATTGGGGTTTTATCACCCAACACAGTCTGAAGGGTAACGCAAGACAGTATCCAAATGAGTTTAGCTTTTAATTATTGAGCCAAATATTTCCGAATGATGGTAACACTGGCTCCTCTGTCGATGGTCATATTGCAAGGAACTCTATTGATATGTCCATTGATGAATAGTCCGTTACTGTTGCCACTCACTGCAGAAATCTCGAGCCCTTTAAAATGGGGTTTTTCATTATCGTTCAAACTCCCCTTCCTGAGATGTCCGCTAATTTGTTTCTTGCGTCCTTTCTGCGGAATGTTCTTATTTTCCGTGTCCTGCGGTGTTCTGGAATTTCTCCGTACATGGCCTTCAACACCGCAGTTCCAGCACTTTACGGTTTGTTTCTTATCGCTTCTGTTCCGTGTCAAGACACTGACTTGTCTGATTAAATCATCTGTTTTATTTTCCGCGCCCTGCAGTTCCGTCATATGTGGCCTTCAGTGCCCCATTTCCAACACTTTACAGTCAGGTTGTTCTCAACTGTATCAAAGCATTGACTATTATTAGCATTAACTATTCTGTATCAAAGCATTGACTTGTCTGGATAAATGAAGTAAACAGCCCATCACTTGATCCACTGGCTCGCGAACTTAAGCACCTCTGATTGTGTGGCGATCTCTATGAGTTGCTTGCTGGGCTGTCTCGATTTCATGGTTTACACTAGAGTGCTTTTTAAATCCTTGACATCCGCCATTCGTAGAGCTTTCTTTATTTCAGGATCCCGGATGCCGTCGACGAAGTACTGCAGGGACAGGACTTCCCTTGTTTCTGTCGGGCACTCCGAAAAGGCGAGGTGAGACAGCCTTTCAACATCCGTGGTAAGCTCCTGAGTGCTTCTGTTGACGGGATTTTCATTGAAGCCTGTTGCAGTCTTTCAAACATTTCTTCCCGAAGCGCAGCTCCAAAGCTTCGAAGTCTAGCTCTTCGTTTTCGGGAAGAGTCCGAAGGATATCTCCTGCGTCTGCTCTCAGAAAAGCGGCGAGATGACAGACCTTAGCTTGTCGCTTCTGTCACTATAGAAAATTGTGTCTTATATACATGCGAAGATGTCTTTAAATCAGTGGATAACTTTAGATAGGGACGAGCAGGCACGAGTAAAAATTTAAAACCATCACTATTGCTCCCTGCCATCGCTACGAATTTCTTTGGCGACCGCAGAAATCCTGTCATCAATTTGTTGTGAAACTCTTTCTTCTATTTGTTCTTTTACAGAAGACACTCTTCCTTCTATTTGTTCTTTTACCGAAGAAACACTTTCTTCAATGTGTCCAACTTTATTTTCAACGTCAATTCTGCCTTCCATAGTTTCGAATACTGCCTTCCACCTTTTGGAATTTGTTTTCTATTACGCAGGTAATTTCTTTTTTCATTTCCTCCTGACCTGCCTGAATCTTTTCTTGAAGAGCCTTCATTTCTTCTTTAACAAATTCCTGAGCAGCTTTCATGTCTTCTTTCACATATACTTACCAACTTCCATCTTTTCTTGAGCTGCTTTCATCCTCTTTAAAAGATTCTTGACAAGCTTTCTTTAAATGCAACAAAGGCTGCCATCAGCTGTCTTAACTGCTCTTCCATCGCTCTTGTTACTGGCATTCAGTCCCGTCGCTGCCATCAAAAAGTGTTACTTGCGTACGGGTTCGTAATAGATTAAACGCACAAGTGCGATAAAAGGTTAATAAAATTGATTCTTATCAAAAGAGATATAACATAACCCTGGAATTTTCCTGAAAGATATTCGCACAAGTGGTTCACAATATCCCGCAGTAATAATCAGTAGTTTTACTTCAAATTACTAAAATGTTAAACAGAATGCAAGCACAGCGTATTCAAAGAGAAAACTAATGTGATCAACAACAACAGCAGTTAACTAAACAACTGAGCTGAGATGTCTATCTCCAGCGTTAAATAGTTTTTAACCGGCCGCATGAGATAGTTCTAGCATTTTCTGCTTCTCGAGATTTCTGGAAAGCAATATGACGATGGAATTTCGGTTGCAGCGAACACAATGGTCCGTTACATTTATTCAATTTCAATACAAATTACCGAGGTATACTTTTACTCAATGTTAAATGCATGTGCTCATGTATTTTTACTTTCTCGGTAAAGATTTCTCTTAAAATTTGTCTCATGCTACGTTGCACGGGAAATAAACAAAATTCAATTATAAAGCTACTAAAATAAACTAGCGTCTCAAATCAGAATAGCTGCGAAACAGTTCCTTACGAGCAAAATGTTTAAATGAACTGCGCATGCGTCGTTTCTTTCTATCGCCAACAAGTGATGGTAAAAATACTGTATTTCTCGCCAGCATTTCGTATTTCATTTCCTTTTTTAAAAATAGACTTATTTCATATAAGACTTCAATAAATTTTTATGAATGAAATGTACATATAACTGTCTCTCATTGCATATGGTCTTGCTGTTGAGATTAATACTCCTTTTTAATATGCTGTTTAATGTGTAAGTTACATACATTTTTTTCAATAAAACTTATTTTTTCTGTGGATTACAAAAGCCATCCTAATTCAGAAAAATTATAATTATTTTAACGTGTTACACAGATCGATACAATATATAAGCATATGAAACGTTATTTAAAAATTTATCTATTCAAGTTTGTGTTTAAAGACTGTGAAATCTGAAGTTGTACAGAAGCTTCACATTGGCTGCATTTTGGTAAAGCATCATATTGCTACATCAGTTTTTCTTATCTTTTAAGCTTAAGCCCTTGTATTTGGACATTTTGAGGCATGACAAAAGAAAATGTTGATGGGCGAACTGAACGAACTATGAGTATGTAAAGAAAAAAAAAAAATTATACAGATTCTTCCTCACTATTTTTTTTTTTGTTTCCCCTTCCCCTTCCAACTGTTCTGAGACAGTTGTAACAAACCTTGTAACCTAACCCACCGCCACCCATGATTGTTCCAGATACGAAAATTTTAGCATTTGCACCTCCATGTGTAGAAGAAAATCGATCTTGAATGAAATCACTGACCTTAAGACACAGACTTGGGTTTTTTGACAATTCCGGATAAGAAAATTCTAGCATTTGCACCTGCACATGTGATATACTATGAATAAAATCACTGAACTTGAAGCATGAACTTAGGGTTTTGATTTTACAATTTCAAAAGAGATTTGATTTTTGTAAGCAGTAGCATTTATTTTATTAAGTGGTTATATTATAATCATATTGTATTCATTTGAATTCATTCCTTGGGTTTTGATTTTAATAAGCAGTTGACTTTATAAAGCAGTGATTTTATTAAGCATTTTCTTATGGCAGAAATGCCATAAGAGTGCCATACTAATGAGAGCATCAAACCCTGGATGCTGGTCTATCTGACTTTTGCTGTAGTTGCTTTACAGAACAGAAACGAATGAGTGAACTGTTTCTAAAACTAATATTGCAAAATTACTGCTACATTTAAAACTGGGAGCCAAAATTCTAAGGTAGTTATAGCAATCCTGTATTTAATAGCTGAAGAAGCACATCACATTAACAGAATAATTTTGGTATCATGTAGTCTGGTTAAAGAGGATGGCAACATTGAAAGGGCTCAAATTCTGGTGAATGAGTTGGTTATATTCTGCAGTTTTCCCCATTTGTAAACAGAATATGAACCAGTTTGCTTTACAAAGCCCAAAAGCATATAAAGTGCTTTGCCATAATCAAATAATCCTAATCCATTAGAATACACTTAATTACGGTATCCCTTCCCTTAGGTAGCACTCGCATATTTTATTATGTTCAATTAAAATAGCAAACTTCTTCCAATGTAATATCTTTTGTCGCCCAGTACATTTTTAAATTAAAAAAATTTTCATAATCTACATAAGCAGTAAGTTACCGATGAATGGAAAATAATCAAATAATTATAACAAAAACTAAATAAATATGACTGTAATTATTAAAGAAAAGATTCTGAAATTTGTAGATCTTTAATGATATCTGAAAGCTTTCTAAAAGACAAACCTCAATAAAATTATTATTTTAGGTTAGGTTGATTTCATATAGCAAGGGCTATGTCCCTAAGGGAAGGAGGGCTTCCCGAGGAAAACCGGTTCCCATTCACTTTACGCATCGAGAAAACCATAAAAACCAAACATGCAACCAGCCTACTCGTCTTGGTGTTCAGGAAATCAGTATACCCTAATGTTAATTTATAATCTGATTTCAGAGAAATGTAGTCACTTAATGAGTTGTATTCAGTCTAATCACTTTCTAATCAAAATCTAATCAGAAAAAACTGTTTTTATTCACGAACAAAAGAAAATGTAATATTCAAAATCAGTAACATAAATATTAAGGTAGAATATTTTAAGAGTTTTCATTACAGCATTGATTTTTTATTACACTGGAATCTGGATTTATTTTCAAGTTAAACTATAAGTTTTCAAACTTTAAGTCTGTCATGTTCATTTCAGAAATTCCTAATTGTAACCCTCCTAAAATTTAATGCATTCCAGTGAAATCTTTTCTTTACAGCTGTTAAGTTCGATATCAGTTACCATTTTCATTTTAAAGCTACTGAATTTACGACTACTTTCTTCTCTCAAATGCTTCCCTAAGATTTGAAAGACGATTGTTCTACACTGCGATGGCCCGAAAAATGAACACGGTTTGTTCACGGAAATAAAAAAAAAAAATATTACTCAGTTTTCATTGTTTACACTGAATACGGTAATTGCAAACGAAAATCTACACAAATTGGCGAATAATAGCCAAAGGCCGTCTGAGATGCATATCTGAAATAATTAAACAAGTGATCGGGATATGGTACTTTAACTATAGAACATGAGCTATTATGACGATCTTTCAACTATAGCTTCTCTTACCTAACAGCGTAGTTTAAAACTTCAACGAATTTTCGATTAACAAAGTCAACGATTTTAAAACAAGCATTGGTAACAGTATACGAAAAAACAATTTGTCTCCAGCGCCCTAGACTGTCTATCGGAAATTCTAAACATATGGTGTTTTTAAATATTTTATGATTTTGCTTTGAGTGGAATTTTATGTGGCGTAAGTGCCAAAAACGTAATATTTCATAAATAAAGTAAACACACAAAATGTTAATAATAAAAAGGCAAAATAAATATGCAGATTTTTCATTTTTTAAAATTTAATGCAGAGCGATAACATTTAGTGGCAACAATTTGAAAAGTGATACGCCGTTTTTGTGTTTCCGACGCAAAATCGCAAAACGAAAGTAATAGTCCTTCAGGACTAAATCCCTTTGGACTAATAAGATATCTAAATGCAAAATTCGTAACAGTTTCTTGAAAATGTAGGTTTTTATGTTTGAAATGCACTTTTCTTTTGAAATCTTAACATAATTTTAAATGTAGGCTTTTGATAACAAATAAAGTGAGTTTTTACAATTTTAGACTGGAAGTTTCCTCTTCTGTTTGTTAGCTTCGCTATCATGAATTGCAATTCTTATATTCTAATCTATCCAGCTTTTCAAAAGCTTTTGCTACAATTAGGGAGTATAAGAAACTTAATAGGAATTCTTAATACTGAGCATAATTAATCACTTTCCTAATATTTTATAAATAGAATTATTTTTAATAAAATAATTAAAAATAAATTTTAATT
>KK116502.1:0-30436 GCA_000611955.2 Stegodyphus mimosarum
AATACTAGCTGGTCAGGTGGACGTCGAACAGAGCCGCAGTGATCTGAGACTAAGAGCTCTCTCACTCTGAGAAGTTCCTCGCTAACCTTTTAAATACAAAACTTGGCTCCACCTCAAATTAGCATTAAGCTGAAACGCGCGCTCATTCTAACGGGAAGTTGAAATAAGAGCTCAAAGGAAAGAAAAATTAAAAAAAAACTTTGTTAGTTTAAACTAAAACCTTACACATCTATTAAACAGACCTACACATACATAAGACATTGAAACAAAATTAATTGTCAAGGTTATTTGTTAAGGTATATTACCGACACTGACAGAACATGGAATAAGGAATATAGCTTTACAAAGCGCCCTCTGGAATAGGTTGGTCTATTTTATTTGATTACGGCAAAGTACTCGAGGGTTATCTGCTTAAGTGGAGAATGTTCTAGATAAAACTATCTCGTATATACATTACACATGGGGAAAACCACGAAAACAGCTATGCAGGCCTCCCGTCCGTGGGATTTGAACCTCCGACCGAACTACTAGTGTTCAGCGACTTTACAGCTCGGCCGCTAGTAGGCCCCGCTAGAATGAAAACCACGCTATAAATGCAATTGTGTATAACATATTATGCAATTAGGTAACTGAACCTTATCTAGTTTTAAGTACGATATACACATATAAATTCCTGTTACATACGACAGCTCGTCAGTGGCATAAAGCTGTCCCCTAAGCGTAATACTCGTAAAAGTATTAAAATTCTCAAATTATGTGCAGGCCATATAATAAAGTTTTTATCTTTTAGAAATCTTGCAAAGGAAATGCATACAGCGTATAACATCTCACGCTGCACTTTATTAAATATTTATAAACTTAGTATTTCCCTCAAAATCTTTCTGATTCTCTTGAAACTATTTGCATTCATACTTATCCCTTGAGATGTTTTCGGAGACATGTAAATAAGAAAAGTAAGTCTATTACGCTCATTTGTGCCACTTTAATGTATGTAAATAATAAGAATTTTTAAATTGAAAAACCCTCTTTAGAGTTTCAGCGTCCTTCGTAAGATTTACTGCTTTATTTTCTTTTTATACACACAGTACTGATTCTTTCGGGTTGGACATTTCCAAAATCACTTCGAATCACTCCAAAACATAATCTTATTTGAGATACTCACGTCCTTAGATGGATCCTACGAAACATGATTATCTCGACACAAAGATCCTTCTTCGGTTAATTCTATTTCAGTCTTAGGAACAAACACCTTTCGGCAGCAACATAAAGCTTGAAAATGGCGGGAGCTAGAATGTATTTACTTTCGAGCATCTCAATGTGTAGGAAAACAATATTACTGATTAAATTGTAGAAAACATCGTGAATGTTTTATTTGATGCGAACTGATGTTTATCTTCTTCTAAAGTATTATTCTGCTATGTTTTTATAATCCACGCCTAAATATTAATAACATATTTCATTACTTTTTTGCCTAATTTCTTATTCTTTTTATTCAGAGGCTAAGAAATAGTATGTTATTAATACGTCTGAAGCATATAATGTATTTTTATGCGTTTAAATAAAGGAGAATTACTTTTTCGAGTCGAAAATTAAACTTTACGGTAAAATATAAAAGCTATGAGGAATAGGCACTAAAGGATAATGCCGTTTCCATCTACTTTACTGCTGTTCTTTAACTGATGAAGCAAGAAGATTCTGAATACAGTGTCGCATTGATATCTGGTGTTAGAGATTTATCATTTGGTTTTACCGCAGTGTACCGTTTCCTAGACAAATTTTTGAAATTAAAGAATCAAATAACATACCAAGTTCCAAAGTGCTGTCTAGTGGAAGATACACTATAAGGAGGCGTAGCGCCACCTTTAAACAACGTTAAAGTCTTGTCTTTCTACGCATTGGAATTATTCGGTCGCAAGGCATCAAGGTCGCAATTATCCGGCTCTGTCACTGGCTGTCATACTCACGCCTATCTTGCCTCTGTGAGACGACCCCATTACGAGCATCGTCGAGCCAAGGTAGGAACGTTACCGCACCTACACCGGTTCGAGGTGGACTCTCAGAGGGGTGTTGCCTTCCTATATCAATAGATGGAATTAACCGGTCCCAATACTAATGTCATTACTAATCTAATGCTTTAAAACTTGTTACCCCTCCCCCCGTTTCGGCTCAACCAACCCTCAAAAAGTATGGCTCTGAGCCCGCACCTCTCCCTTATGCCTGCCAATAGAATTGCCTGCCACACTTCTCTTCTCCTCTTTAGATACCTAGCACACCTCGCGGAGATCAGATGACAAGCAACAGTTGACATTGAAGGAAGCCAAGACACCATGCCATAAAACCAGCGTCTTTCGGAAGAACGAATTGGAGTATATCTACACAGCCTCGTGAAGATTGATCAAGTTCTCAATGCCATAACCAACTGGATCCCAGAAGATTATCATTATAATGCTTATTCTAAATTCTTAATCAACTACCTAAGCTACAGCAAAAAATGCTAATTCACTTCAATAGCCTTTACTACAAAATTTGAGATGCACAAAATCAACTCACTGCCAACTTACAGAAGATTATGCTAAGCTCACGAGAAAACGATATGCACACCACCTCACTTTACACAGGGTAGGGCTTTGCCCAGGAACCTGAACTGTGACTGCGTCACCTAATCTGATAAATACTAATGTCCGTCCTATCACCGGATGTGACATTCACCCAGACCTGTCCCAACAAGACGACCCCATTGCGATCATCGCCAACCAGACAACCAAGTACACTTGTGGGTACTTGGTTGTCACTGCCAAGTACAGCTTTGTGGGTGTGACGTTTAAATGCACCACCAAGATCTGCTTAAGCCCTCCATGGGAGGACACCCACCATGGAGCTTGGTGGTAGGCCAATTAGCTACTCCCTGTTCGAGGACGTTGCCACCCCTGGACTGCACCGAGGTGGACCCACAGAGTGGGTTGTCTTTTAAAATGCACGCGCTCTTTTATTTTTACTTTTCCTACCTAGCTTTCTCTTCAAAAATCGTCTGCGTTGCACGGGAAAATAAAACAGTTTTAATTACAATTCTAAATAAATAGCTAAATAAATACGGAATCCGTAACAATATTGTTGATTATTTTTAGTGTTAGCTTTTGAATAAATATTTAGTAGCTACACTAGGGAACCTCACGAAGAAATTAAACGTAGAAGTAATTCATGGATCTCTTGGAAAGAACTTACAGTATTATCGCTATGAAGGGAAGTGAAATGACTCTGAAACGATTAGCTATAGTTTCGGCGGATTTCAGGAATTCTCAAAAACATAGTTCTGTGCAATGATTAGGCATCATCTGTTAGAGAAGATGTGAAATTTAACTCAAGGCGTTTCTTCGTCCATAGTGTAAATTCTTACTGATCCTTATTTTCGTTTCTTATTCTTTAATTTCCTTCATGTTTTACTCATTTTATTTTCCTGGAGCAGGCAGGGAGCTCTAGGAAATGAACTAGGAGCCCTTAGGGCTTCTCACTAGTGATATAATAAAATGATAGGCTTTCACTTATTGCCATCTTTGTGAAGCAAAATCTAGCGCTGTAACAAAGCAACAGAGCTCAATATTTAATTATAAGAACTTAAATCTTTGAAAATATTAGAATGTTTTCCGACTCTGCAGCTACAGTTCAGGGTATTACTTTACATTCATGTGTATAATCAGTACTATTAATGTTATATGTTATACTGAAATTCCTAAGACTTGATTCAAGACCATCGTTCTTCTAAACGTAGCTTCCCAGGTACAGAAGAACGATGATCTCTTTGGTAATGACATGGTTGATTTTTCTGACGAAGAGAGTGACGAATATTGCGCTATTACCTTTTAATGCAATACCATATTTAACTGTAGAGGGATATGTGAAAAAGCTTCTGTAATAAGAGTTGTAAAATTAAATAATTGGAAGAAACGAAAGAAAATTCTTGGGTCACTGTTTCGACAAAATTCATAATTCACCAAAACGACATGCAATTGCAGCTTTCTGTTTTCAAAAGAACTGTTCCGCAGTTTACTTACACAGATATATACTCCTTTCTAGTCATGATTTTGTGATATGTAACACCGAAGTATGGATGCGAAAGAATTTGAAATCTGTCCATCTTTCGATGGGAACATTTTTAAAACATGCTCTTAGAGAGATGATGCAAGTAGCAAGGTTGGTTGAACGTTTTGACCTGCTTCTGATTTTAATTGAATGATGATTGCTTTTATTGTCTTGTCCGTGTATTTCATGAAAGAATGGGTACCAGAACGTCAAGGAGGTTCCACTTGAATTTTAAGGGAAAGCTCCCCGGAGAGTGGTACAAAGCTCTTCCACTCCTTTCCCCTATCACCAAATCAAGCGAGAGAACTTTGGTTCGCCATACATTCAAGTGTTCTCATGCCAAAGAGACACTATACATTTACAAACATCCATGCCTTCTCCGGGATTTGAATCCGGGCCGCTCGAACTCATAATAACAGGTTCATTAAAACAAAAGTAATCCTACAACCTAAAATGTTCACACATCAGTATAAATACGAAGCATTGTATAGCAACGCGCATGCATTCGCTACGCAAATGGTTAGTAAACCATGCTACAGAGAAACAGATGAGATATGAAAAAAGAAATTTTTTGAAATATTTGCTTCCAAAGTATTAAATTCAAAGCGACTGCAGAAGTTCTGAGAACTCTTTTGAAAGGGTATGCTACCTAGTTGCAATATGCAGCATTTATCTGTCTTTTGAAAGACAAAAATGCAAGTCATTTGGTGCCCTAAAAATACTCTTGAATTTGCAACTGAATATTAACACGCAGTAATTCTTGAGAGACGTTAAATTATAGCTGATCTCTTACCAAGACACGAAACGTGATGAAAATACACACTTTGAACTGCTGGAGAAATCCGCGTTTGGTCATTCGCCCTACTTCTAAGCGCATGACCTTGACAGTCGCCGCGCTTATCGATCTGTTCTTACACTTGAAATATTCCGTCATTCTGACATTCCGCGATTTGAATGGGATAGCAAATGTTCGGCACTTAAAATGTTAACTCGGAAAGACGGAGTAAAGTGGTACTTTCGTATTCGACTGGAAAAGCAACTGGGTAGTTTTTTATTGTAAATGGTTTTCTGTATGCAGAACAAAGTGTTGTTAAAATGGCGCCTTGTGTAGGTTGTGTTACCTTCACAGTGATTCGCACTTGTGCTTCTGAAATTTATTTGCAAAAAGCATTTGTTAAATGTTACATGATTTCAAATTTTTAGCCCAAATGGTCATTAGCTCAGAAGGACTATTAATCGCGAAATGGCATTTTGCGTCGAATCGCGATAAACGGTTGTATCACTTTTCAAATTGTTGCCACCAAATATTAGCGTCCTGTATTATACACTGGTTATCATAAATTCAGAAAACGTCACAAAAATAGCAATAACTTCCTCAAAAATAAGCCAAACCGTGTAAATTTTGAATATGTTGCCAAGTAAGAGTAGTTGAGTAAAACTGCAATATGCAAATTAGTGGCGCAGCACTCGGAATATGTCATATGCGAGGAGCATAAAAGTCCATGTTTAAGAGCAAGCCCAGATAATTCACTGTGATAATGGCATCAGAAATCTGATGTAGCCAATTCGTAACAATGACCTCCAGGCATCATTTGCTTGCAGAACTATGATGGAGAGCCATTGGGAGACTAGAGGCAGGACAAAGTGAAACAGAAGTGGCCAGATGGCTAAATGTGAGTCTTTCTGTGGTTCATAGACTTTGGAGGTAATTTCAAACCACAGATGCGGCATCTAGGAGGTTCAGCCAAGGACGGCCAACTGCTACGACAAGCGTCGATGACCGATAATTGACATTATGTGCAGTCAGGAATAGAACCACTTCTCCGACTCTTCTTAGATCCTCCCTTGCTGCAGCAACTGGAAGATTGGTGTCAACGTCAACTGTGCGTAGACGGCTTCAAGAAAGTGGTCTGTATGCGAAGCGACCAGCCATTTGCCACGTGACTGACCAGCCTGCTCACGTCACGCCATAGGAAGGACCATTTGCAGTGAGCAAGACAACATGTCCACTGGACGCCTGATCAAAGAAGGACTGTTACCTTTACGTATGCGTCCAGGTTTAGTCTAGAAAACGATAGTAGGCGTTTTTTGATATTAAGAGAACCTGGTATTCTTTATCATCGGTCAAACATCCATCCTGTTACAGGACGACAGCGCAAGACCACACAGGGCTCGGATGATAGATTATTATCTTCAACAGGAAACAGTTATGCGCATGGAGTGGCCACCTCGATCCCTGGACATGAATCCTATCGAGCACGTTTGGGTTGCTTTAGGGAGACGTCTAGCTGCTCTCAATCCGCCCCCTCAGACTCTTGCCGCGCTTTCAACTGCTTTGCAACAGCAACGGCTCTCTCTTCCTATGGAACTGATAGACCGCATAATTGAAAGTATTACACATCGCTGTATGTGCTGTATTGCTTCTGGAAGCTATCATATTCCATATTGAAGGTACTTTTCGTACAGCAAACTGAAACCTTCGATTTGTTCATTTTATACATGTGCTAGTTTCTATACTACCATAATTATCTGGTAATTTCTTTTTATGTTATTTGATACCATACTATGTGTTGTATATTGTGAGTAAGTTCCATGAAATTCTACATGAAACTTTTTCAGTTTTCGTGATTTTTTGTGATTTTTCCTTAATTTATGATAACCAGTGTATTTAAAGAAACTGAATAATAAAGAATCTACATGAATGTATGCATGTATCTCGCATTGTGAAGAAAACAGTGGTACCTAGAAGCAGCAAAGTTTGAATAAAATAGTCCTCCATCCCAACGTGGTCACTTGGAAAGCTCGAATTTGAATTTATGTTATTGTTTATTTCATAATTTGTAAAACTCTAACGAATTATTGATTAAAAAACTCAAAACGAGCAGTGGCAAAACCCTACGGAATAAAGCATTTTTATCTTCAATACGCGAGATTGTCTATCGAAAATTCTAACGATATGCTGTTTTTAAATATTTTAGCCCGTTGTAGAATTAGCCCAAAATGCTTTCGAAACGTGTGCGTGTCTCTAAATAATGTAAAGCCTGCAAAGTTTTAGATTTTTTGAATATAATTAGTTTTTATTTGGTATGTATTTTTTTTTCTTTTTCAAAACTTTCTTGTTGGGAAAAATTGTATTCAAAGAAATTTTTAAACTTAACTAATTTAATTAAAATGTTGTCTGCTGAACTCACATTTTTCGGAGACTTAGAATAGGCATTAAATATGTAGCGAACACGTACACATTTAATGCATTTAATATGTATGTATTCAGCGAAACATTTACTATTTATATTAGATGTCCTTTGGCTAAGCTTATACGTGTTATCGTATATTTTGGCTTGATCTCAGTTAATTTTTTGTGGATGAACATTCGATTTCATTCCTCTCCTCGAACATGATTATTTTCAATTTGACTTTGGAAAACTGTCATATTTTTCTACCTTTGTTTGTTCTAGTTTATTTTATACATGTGCGATAGTGATTAAATTGGAAGAATACACAGGATTTTTTATCATTTCGAGGCAGTTCGTAGAATAACCTCAGCCAAAGATTTAGAAATGCTGGTTTTGAAACATTATCCTACAAACCATAAATGAGTCTCAGATTTCCGCTTTCTGCGTAGATGTTGTGAGGTGTGATTCTAAACGTATGAATTTTTATACTAATCAAAAATATTTTCTATAAAAAATAAAATTTGCCGTATCAGAGGCACCAAACGATTCCCAAATCATAACGTCCTCACTTCGGTATTTGGAGATTCAATCTGCGATTGGCTTTCGCCTGCAGTAATTCATCCATCGAACTTAAATATTCTAATTTTGGCTCTACTGCTAATATTACAGCAGAGCATATTTGGATTCGATGCATATTTAATTATTAGCATATTTTAATTAGCATATTTGGGTTCGATGGATATTCGAATGTGATCAAGCTTTGATTACAACTTGAATTTGGGAACGCTAAATGAATTTTTTTCCTTTCTTAATCATGAAGATTATCTGTCTTATCACTCTGCCATTATAGTATCTAATATTCTGTCTGAAAGTTTAAAGAAAACTATTCTTCTAATTCATTTTCAAATTCATTCTTCTGATTAATTTCACCATTCAGCATGAGATTCCTACATTTTGGAGAATAAAACTGTGATTCATTGAATTTAACTCAAAATGTTGTCTTAATTTTGACCCCATTCCAAGCAGTGGTGGACATTACCACTCTTTTATGGAATCAGATCAGAACCTCTCACTCACTGAACTGAAGTGGTACTTTTTTTACGACTGACTATTCACTTACAGCAGCCTTAATGAATGAGATCAGGAAGAGGTAGTGAATCAAGAGCAATGTGCGAGAACGAAGCGAAGAGCAGTGTGATCGGGAAAATCGATTCTCTCTAACTGCTAACTTCCTAGACTGACTTTTTTCTAAATCTGCAATTTTTAGATTCTCTTAAAACATCTTTTCCACATAGAATTAACAACAAAATCCTGTAATACGAAATGTTCAAATAGTTGGGAAATGATAAAAGTTAAACTCAAGCATTGAAAAACAAACATTCTCTTTCCAGTAAAATGGAACTTTCCTGCCACACCTCGGAACAGAGCTCTCGGTGGATGAACTCTAAAAGTACTCCCTCTCTAATTTGGCGAATCTCCATTCGTTTGCTCAGTAAAATTTCTTATTTCAGTCAATTTACTAACGGAAGTTAGTAGCTAATTTCAACTATTGCACGCTCTATCTATGCTTTCGTAATATAACAGAATGCAGAAAATTTACATTAACGATTTTTATAAAGCTTCTAATATATTTACTGCATTTAAAGAGTTGTACACCTTGCACAAAAATGGAGACTGTTCTATATCTCCCGTTCTACTGGACAGACTGTCGAAATTTCATTTGTGTTTTCCATTTCTCAAAAGCGCGACTTAGGATATATAGCATTGTTCTAACATAGGTAGTCTGACACAAAATCGGACTTTTTCTGAAATAACGTAGCAATGGTTTTTCCATATTTTGGTTCTACGGCTCAAATAACGGTTAGATATCAAATTTGGTTATTTTTGGTAAGGAATTTATAGAGAAATTTAAAAATTTATCTCGTCGAATTTTTTTCAGTTTGCGCCAAGAATAATTAGCTTGGCGAACTTCTTAATTTATAGCAAGCTATTTTCCTTTCCTTTTTTTCACTGTACACTAACGGAAAGAAAGGTCATCGTTCATACTTTCAAATAATTTTAACAAAGTGCGTAAACCAAATTTCGCGTTATTATCTTTTATAACAAATATGCCAAATTTCAAAACGCTCCAATATGTAATTTCACTTCTATATCTGGGGAAATTTGAATAAAAAACTCTAATTTTTTGCTGGTATGCTTAGAAATACATCTACTTTAAGCTGATGGGAAAACGTTACAGATCATAATAAAAAATGAGTTTCGAAAAATATATGAAAATTATTTAAAAATACAAATTTTAAAAACAAATCATAAAAAATGAACGAATTTTATTTGGGATGAACCTAAATTTCGAAATGTGAAAGAAAGAATCAAATAAGTTTGATAAAAAAAGGGGTATTAATAAATATCTACTAAATTCAATTAACATACAGGAGCTAAAGCTTTGAGAGCTACTTTTTTGAAAACAACTCGTGTGGTTTTTAGAAAACTTGGCAATGTGGCATGATTTGAGTTGCAGAATCGAAATGTGTAAAAAAAATTGATATTATATTTCAGAAAGTCCGATTTTGTGTCAAAATGCTTATGTTAGAACAATGCTATATATAAATCTAATAAATATCCTAAGTCGCGCTTTCGAGACATGGAAAATGCAAGTTAAAGTTCGACAATAGGTCAAGTGGAATGCGAGATATAGAATTGTCTCATTTTTGTTGTGCAGGGTTTATCATCAAGTTTCTAATAAAACTGTACTTACTTTATAAAATGTTGAATATTTATTTCAAATTTGAAATTTTGAAATATTTTTTTAATAGCACGTCAGCGATAAAAACAATTCTTAAAGCATATTTTTATTAAAATTTAAAAAATTCAAGAGAAACCGTCTTTTACAAAGACTCAATAAAAGTTTTGAATGTCCGAATTCTTATGTGAGTTTCAGTTCAGCAGTTTTTGAATAATACTTTTTATAAAGAATTATTTTGAACATATAATATGGCAACAAACAGATTATAAAATAAGCGAACAGCGGTACATGTAAAAAATATCCGAAGAAAACTCTTTAATGTTTAATAAATACTTGGATACAATTTCAAAGAAATTTTAAAAACACTTATATCCGAAAACAAATGTGAACTATGGAATATTTGATAAATTATCGCTTGCGGCTTTAAAAGACATCGCGTGAAGTTTCTTTTGTTGAAACGTTTCTGCTAAATGGAACTTCATATTACACGAAACGCTTTCAATTTCTTTTTAATTAAATTCATTAGCATTTCTGTTTTTTTTTCCTCCATCGAAAGAGAATATGAAGTCGATCGCAATCGGTTTACACAGTTGACACCTCTGTGGTTTTGCTATATAAAGGTACATATTTAGCATATTGAGCTCTTGTGTAACAAATAGACTTGTTAACAACAATCGCAATGAATGCGTGAAAAGTTATAGTTGTTTAGCATTTGTTCTGTTATGTTTTATACTAGCGGAAGTACTTGAAGCCAGTTAAGTTAGATTGAAGAGTAACATATCTAACAACAGAGAGAGCAATACCACCGTAATTCTTCTCTAATAAAGATGCAAAAAATACGACTCGTAGCCATGCTACCAGGACTCGTATTTCTTTTTTATCTGTTTGGCGAACATGACGTGTCCTGACTGGACAGTGAGTTGATTGCAAACTGTGTCCTATGGAGTAGCAAAGACGGCAAGATGAGAAGGGTTAAAATTACCTTTTATTTTTTTCACGTTTTCACAGTCGTTCCCGCACTCCGGGATACAAAGACCAACCACTTGTGGCCTAAACGTAAAAGAATATAAAACTACTAACTAAATAAAATTTAAATAAGAGCTAACGTTTAATATTTTACACAGATTACTAACACTAAGCCTGGCCTTTTAAATTCCTACGTCTATAGTACGCAGACTGCGGAAAATTACAACACGTTTTTAGCTTTCAAGAGGACTAAAACCTCTGGCCTTAAAGGCGGACAGTGACTGATGGCAATCTCGCCTGAAAACTCGTGGCAAGATGACTCACTCGCTCTCCGTCTACTAAGCTCTTGGCAAAAAGCCACAACTTAAATACTTAAGCGTTAGCAAGTACAATTTGCATAAAGTATTCACGCGTTAATTCTGGCCGGAAGTGGAAAATAAAATGTGATACTAATGTTTTAAAATAAAATAAACGCTAGTCAAACTTAAGATAACTACAATACATTTTTCAGTCTGATGCAATATGGGACACACAATAAAAAATTTCGATAGAAAAATAAGCAAATTGTCTCTCATTATATCAGTAACAATAGCACGCAGTTTTTAATGATTTTCGTCCTTCTATACAAATGATAGTAAAAGCTCAAGTTCTCTCATATATTTCACCTATACTCAGTTTTAGCCGATTAAATCTAGCAAAACGTTGATCGGAAATGATCAGAAACAAGCAACGCGAACAAACAAACAAACACACAAACGACATTCTTCTTTATATATAGATTTTGTGAAACTTCAAAATTTTTGATTAACAAACTCTACGATTTGAAATCGAGCAGTAGCAACACTTTTCGAAATTAAGCATTTTTATTTTCAACGCGCGAGACTGTTGCCACTCGGACAAAATGAGTGCGAAAATTAGTTTTTAACTAATATTTCGGCTGATTAAAGTCGTACGAAGACGAGAATAGTCGAAACGGCTTCCCACGAACTTTTGGAATCGGGAATAATGGGTTTAATGTTTGGCAATGCTATTTTTATTTCATCGTAAAACTTAGAAATTTTTTTATTAACAAACTCAACAGTTTGAAAGCCTGCAGTGGCACCAACTTTCAGAATAAAGCAGATTTTCATCTTCAGCGTGCGAGACTGTTGCCACTCGGAAAAATAAGAGCGAAAATTATAGTTTTTCCGACTTTTGCAATTAATATCTCTAATTTTAGCTATTTGTTTTTGGTCAAAAGTGGACGTCGAACTTTTCAGAACCCAGAAAAAAATTGTAGAAATTGTGGTGACGATAGCTATAGTAGTGACTGAGTTATTAGAAGACAGACGAACAGACTTCCTTCTTTATATATACAGATTACACACAATTAATTAACTGGGTCATTGGGCAGGTTTCAGATATGTTCTGCATTATTTGGAAATGCGACATTGACCAAATGCCTATTCCACTCCAGCATAAACGAGAAAATTTCTGACATCTCCCGTTCAAATGTTTTGCAAGAAGGAAGTTCAGATTTAGAACATTCCTACTCCCGAAACCTCGGTTCATTCTGTACCTTCTTCTATGCGCTTTCACAAGAGATTAGACCAAAATTTTGATTTCAAGATCCTCCAAGATGTAGAATTGTTAAATACGTAGTGGAAAATCTTCGAAAGTGTTAAATTATCTTACAAAGCCAATTCACTTCTGCAAAATCCACAGTGCACTCTGAACTTCGTGAAATTTTTCGAAAACGAACTGTGAGTATGAAATTTCAACTTCAACGATAAAGATTGTCGGAGCGAGGTCTTCGACAATCTTTTCTCCTTGACAATTTCTCCTCTGACTTTTGTTCTCAATTTCTGCGATGACTTGTAGGTTTCGGACGTTTTCTCAGCCTTCAACATATAGCGCCACCAGCATGGTTTAGATTACTATCTAAACTTCTTTTTCCAGCAGTTTCTGTTCTGGTTATCATGTACAAGATCCCTGCAGCTCTTCTGAATTCGACGGCGACTCTCTTGAAGTATGACCTGGTCGACGTTTTGGGTTGCTGATAGAGTATTATACAAGTTTTTCCAGTCATAACAACTTCCTGAGTGACAAAGTGCCACATTTCTCTTTTCTCTCCGTTTAGATCCTTCTCAACAGAGAACATTACATAACAGATTCTTCAGATATCCAGCCCTACAGAGGACTGTATGCGGAAGTGGTAAAAGTGAAAATAATTGCAGCTGAACAGCAGTATAAACACCCAGATATCAAAGCATCAAGCCAACCATTTGAAGATGATTTGCGTTCATGGTTTATCGGTCATCTTACAGATATTAACAAAACGGGGTCTCAGCAAAAGAGAAATACCATTTTTTGATTTTATTATTTTAAATTCTGCTTTGCAATTTCTTTAAAATGTTAAATCTAAATAAAGTAAAGCTACAAATTTGAAAAATTATTTATTTCGAGAAATACAACTTTTTAGCTTTCTGTAAATGATTAACATTTTTTATTATATAAGTGTACATGTGTTACACGTTTAACTAATTCTCTGCATCTGCAAAAACACGTACCTTTTATTTAAATTTAATAATTCGATAGTACTTAGGATAACAATTTAATTTTGCGTGAAATTTATAGCGTCGGCTCTCTAGAATTTAAATGTAGACAGCGAAATTTGGTATTTCTCCAAAACTTTTTTTGTGGTTTTTTACGCAATCAAAAGTTTTATATATGTGCGTACAGTAAATGAATTTTACCTATAGACAGATTTAGATTGATAAATGAACATCGGTTTTGACAATGAAATAGTAACAAACTGAATTTACAATGAATGCCAAGCTTCCGATCAGCTTCCTAATTAGCTTGCCTACAAATGCATGTATATTCCTCAAAATTTAATACTATTATGTGTGTATTATGTATGAGTATATATTCCTTAAAGAAAGGGTATAATGTTTTTTAAAAAAATTCGTTTTAGGCATTACTAAAATCTAAACGTACCAAATGATTCAAAAGTAAAAGAAAAAGTAACATTCAGTAATTAAAATGACATAGACAAAAAAAAAGTACCATTTTGTGACGTTCACAAAAATGCACAGAATATCATGCGATGATTTGAACAACGAAACCTTTATTGCCAGAATAGTTACATTTTTCATCGCCAGAGCTCACTGTAGTGGTCTATCAGAACTGGTATTTCGTATGAGATTTTCTGGCAATCACTCAAGATCCGGAAAATAAACAATTTCGAAAAACGTCATGTATTTGCAGACTGGGATTTTCAAGAGATGAAAATCTCTCGAAAATGTGTACGTCCTATGGACTGAGAAGGTGAATTTTATATTGAGTGAAAAGTAAATGTACGGAATTGTTGAATCTTAGTCAGAGAGAATCTACATACCATTGTGGATAAGCCTCTTTTACCTACGAAAATGAAAGTGTTATTACGACATTCACTATAGACCCTTTTTCCTTTGCGGAAGTCCTCAGCAGTACATATTGTTACGAATTTTGCATTTAGGTAGCTAATGATAGTAGAATTATAATTAAGCTTGCTTTATTTCTCCGTGTAATGCAGCACGGGATAAACTTTAAGCGAAACCTTATCCGAAAAAGTAAAAATATAAGAGCACGTGCGTTTAACATTGAATAAAAGCTTATCTAGTAATTTATATTTAAATTGAATAAATGTAATTGACCACTGTTTTAGCTATAACCGTAATTCTACAAATTCTACATTTTTGTTTTCCACAAATCTCGAGAAGCAAAAAAAAAATTACTAGAACTCTCTCGCGCTTTAAAAAGCCGGAGAGAAACATCTTATTTCAGTTGCTTAGTTAGTTACGTAATAATATAAGAGCACGTGCGTTTAACATTGAATAAAAGCTTATCTAGTAATTTGTATTTAAATTGAATAAATATAATTGACCACTGTGTTAGCTGTAACCGTAATTCTACTCTTTTGTTTTCCACAAATTTCTAGAAGCAAAAAAAATTACTAGAACGTTCTTGCGCTTTAAAAAGCCGGAGAGAAACATCTCATTTCAGTTGCTTAGTTAGTTGCTGTTGAGATTGTTTAGAAATCAGCGAGAGATCGGATTAGATTTCTCTTTGCATTGCGTTGTATTTTAACGTTTTTAGTAGTTTAAAGTATAGCTAATGATTATATTGCGTGATACTGTACGAATATTTCCGATGAAAGTCCAGCATTTTGTTATACTTCTTCTGATAAGAATTAATTTTATTAACCATTTATCGGACCTGCGCATTCAATCTGTTACGAACCCGTCCGCATGAAACTATATTAACCGTTTCTATTACTATATTAACCGTTTTAAACTATATTAACAGAAGTCGAATATTATTCAGCGCTTTTAAGAGACAGCATCACTATCTCCTTACATGAACGGCAAGTGCCGTATAATGAGACATTCATGCAGGATGGCGAAATTTAACAGTAGCCGTACCCGCAGTCATTCTTTTCCGCTGTCCATCAGGGTCTTCAGAGTTAAGCTTGTGATGTTTGGTTATGAGACTACTCTAAGCCATTAGTGTAAAGAGGTCAGCCGATTGAAACTGACTTCGTTTATCCCTTTTGAAAGATGTTATTTGTCATCGTGTGCCGGTATTACAACTCAAAGTCTCTCTGATCATCAGATCTGGCACGACGCAAAATGTCGTGCCAGATCTGATGGACATTCTCACAAATGATGTCACATTTTCATACCACATTTCGTAACGTAGCAATTCTAGTTACGTTATGAAATGTGATATGCCGTAGTACAATTTAACAGAAAACAAAAAAAAATTCTTTATGGCACATTTTAAATGTATTATTACGCTTTAATGTTATTTATCAAAGTATAATTTTAAGTACTTTGTAGGGACATTAGGTATTTTTTGAAGCAGGAGAGATGAAAATTGAGCAATGTCCTCGCCGGGACTCGAACCAGGGACCCCTCGAATACGCGCCGAGTGTGCTGACCACTACACCACGAAGGCATGCTAAGAAGGCGGGAGAAGTACCTTATATACACCCCCTTTTAAAGGGCGACTGGGTTTTAGGGAGCTCAAACGACAAATCCTGGTGATGCAGAATGATCATCCACCACATTTTTAGTTCGAGCGCCACTGTAGAGAGATTAGGTATTTTTTTTAAAGCAGGAGATGTGAAAAATGAGCTATAGGTTTTTTTTTAAAACAGGAGATGTGAAAAATGAGCAATGTCCTCGCCGGGACTCCAACGACGGGCATCTCGAGTACGCGCCGAGCGTGCTGCACACTACACCACGAAGGCATGCTAAGAAGGCAGGAGAAATAACTGATAACTTAATTACTAGCTATATTTCATAAATTAAAAATTTGTCAGTTTTGAATATCAAAGCTGCACCATTTTGAAATGTGAGATTTAACAAGAAAAGATATTATTTCTTTTATGTACAATATGAAAGTTAAAATATAATCGAAGGGTATTGAGAAATTGGGAGCAAATAGCAAAGAATCGCGATCTATTGATAAAAATGAAATTCCTCTTTGTATTTTCATATCCTCATTGATATTGCATCACTTTTTCTTACCTTTTTCTCAAATGTTTTACTCTTATTGCATTTCAGAGGCCTTACAAATGCAGGAAATTATTAATCTCAAAGCATACGAGAGCTACGAGAACATAATAATCTTCCTCCACAACTTTTTAAAACTTTTACGTTCCTTCCCAATTGCTTTTCCACCGTATTTGCCATTAAAATTGCCTTCTCGCAGCACTTCGATAGCCGTGCAAATAACTCAGAAAGCGAACGGACATCAAATTGAGACAGATAATTCGTTAGTAGCCACTTCTATCATTTCTCACAAGTTTCGAAATTAATTCTCGTGGAATCCCAGTCTGTGAATGATGACGTCATTACTAGTGGGCGCCTCTCGCCAAATCTATTTCATTGCCCCCTCGACCGATATTAAAACGTCTCGCTCCCAGTCGAGTGGCTGACGCTGATATAAGGATGTGGAATGTGGATCGAATTAATCAACCTTCGATGGATTTCTCGGAAAAGTAGCATGTTTTCTAGTCTCGTATGGTATGTGAAGGTCAGGTTTAGTCACATGACTTCTTGCAGAATTCATTTGAAACGTGAAGTAATTTCATGCGATTTTAACTCTTCTTTTCACACTTGGAAAATTTCGTATCCTCGCTGGGCCAGCTTCATCTAGATGAAGAGAGCAAATCAGCGGTAGCTTCGTGGAAAATTCTAGAAGACAGAAGTAAAATGGGTTTTTCTGACTCTCTAACTCCTGTGAAAGAAATGTAAATACATGTCATAAAATATTTTTAACAAAAAAAAAAAAAAAAAAAAAAAAAAAAAAAAACCCGAAGGTTTTCAGATATTAATTACGTCCAAAGGGTCGTTTTTTAAGCGTTTTGTGTGTTACCTTTATTTATTAAGTACCATGTTCTTCGCACTTAAACTATAAAATTCAGTTCAACAGCAATATCGCAAAATAATTTTGTAGTGTTCAACTCTTTAAACCTTAAGTTCCTACTTAGAACCCCACGAACACTTTACAAGCGAATAATCGCTTAAGTGTGAACAGAACAGGTGAGACTTGAGAAGGGCTTTAAACAGTTTATTATTCAGTATGTTTACAATCAGTTCCGGCTAGGAACTTTGCAATAAAGCCACCACTCGGGCTTGAACTTAATTACTAACAATTTGAACTAAAATTAACTTAACTAAAGTTCTTAAATTAATATAGCCAAAGCTATCAGAATCTAACTAGTTGGCCCCTAAGTATTAATTAAATCGGCGAAGCCTAGCAAGGGCCTAGATATGGCCGAGCGTAGTAACAGCTAAGAGAGATGTGGCCAGAAGGCAAACGCGCGCTAGTCAGGAAATCAGACTCTCTCTTTTGAAGTCGATTAAGTCACGACTTAAATAATACTCATTTGCATTCTCTGCGTTCTGAATTCACATTCTGGCAGGAAATTGTAAGCTGAAATTAGAATAAGATAGGAAAGATGCAAAACTTAAAATAACTGTTAGAAAACGCATTATAAACCTTACAATTTTAAGATGAGTATATCTTTAGAATTTCTGATACACAGTTCCGCGCGCTTTAGATAAAAATGTTTTTTTCCCGGTAGAGTATTACCACTGCTCGCTTTTAAATCGTTTGAGTTTGTTAATCAAAAATTCGTTAAAGTTTTACAAAATATGAAATAAATAATAAAACAAATTCTAAATTCAGGCTTCCAGATGCGCATATTCGGGTGGAAACGTACGCTATTCAAAATTGGATGGCTCTAGGTACCGTTGTTTTATCACATTTGTAAAAAATATACCTACATTTATGCATATTATTCATTATTTAATTTCTTTAAATATAATATAGGACTGCAATATTTCTCAATAATCGAATTCCACTTTATCTTCAGCATCACAATTACTCTGATTCATAAATGAATAATCATCTTCCATTGAATCTAAATTTTTAGAATATACTACACGTTTTATATAACTTTTGAATTACGCCAGTTTTAATTTCATTCCCTGTATTTATTATCCACTCGCACACTATTTCTAGACTGGCATGACGCTTTTCACCTCATTTCGTAAATGTTTCTTTAGTTTCTAACATCCGCGTATTCCAATGTCTTTTAAATTTTCTTTGAAAGTTTTATTAATACATACATCTAAAAGCTGAGCTAATGACGTTAATTTCCCTGGAGTAACTGTCATTGTCTTCATTTCACTCTTTCAACAATTTCTTGGTTTTTATCTGATAGATAGGATCTGAAAATGCCCCAAACTAAAAGATTATCTGAGTTTTTGAGATGATAGTTAGCTTTTGCCAAAACATTCTTGGCCACGATTTCATACCGTTTCCGTCCATCCATCCTTTCCCGTGCATATTAATGAAAACAGCACTTGGGAAATAAGGTATTTCTCAGGCTTCTTAGATGCCTTTGTGGTGTAGCGGTCAGCACGTCCGGTGCCTATCAAGAGGTCCGAGGTTCGAGTCCCGGTGAGGGCATTGCTCATTTTTCATGACTCCTGCTTCCAAATATATCCTAATGTGTATTTACACAGTGAGGTGAAATTTCGTCTATATTTTCCATATGTGATAGTGAACATTTTTTGTTTTCCTTTGTAGATAAGTGATAACATACTTATCTACGAGTCTTATCAATTCCCGAACCTTTCAGAAGTCTTTGCGAAACATTTTGTTTTAGTAGAACTATGTTATTTCGTGCCGTAACTCGACTACACCAACGCAAATTTGCTTTAAAGTTTTCACTTTCATTTGCAGTTTCCCCTGCTATAAGAAAGATAAACATACGCTGTTTCTTTTTATAATTAATCCATTTTGGGTATTTTCTAGGATTTTTAACCTACAAACACTTTTTTCTATTATAGGCCATTTCTTTACTCCTTAATGTAAAGCACATTTATTCTTTGACATATTAATTATTGTGATTTTACTTTTCTTCCACTCACGTATGGAACCCTCACCAAAACCAAACATGCTTTCTGCATCACTATTTCCATTTTCTTTCGCAAAATGGATGATTTTGTATTTGAAACCAGCACTGTTTTTTCTTCTTTCGGCAGGACGCACATTTATTACTAAATGAACACTAGATCACTGTATTTTAACTAAAGGAAATAGGATTACCTAAAGCCTTCAGTGGTCACTTCAAAATCACGGCTTCAAATGACTGCAGACAAAGGAAACATCTGACTCCTAATTCTGTGAATTTATTCGATTCAGAAGTGCATTCTTACCTTCAAATCATGTCTTCCTTTCATCAAAATCCTAGAATAACATTCCTGTTCACTACTGCATTGAATACATCCCATCTTTTTTGCAGAATTACTTACCCTCTCAAGGATTTCCCCATACAAATATTGTTCCTGTTTCGCTTGGCATTTCAGTATGCATTGTTCGAAAGCCTTAAATAATCGTCAAAAGAATGACTTCAAAAGATAACATGTATCTTTTACACATGTATCTTTTCGGTTTCTTAGTAAAAAAAGAGGTGTTCGTTAAACGGCGAATATACATAAATTCGCATTTTGAAGCTATAGGTGCTTGTTATAAACCGATGCGCTTTACCCCGGCATATATGATGATTATAAACTCTTACCAGAAAGATGAAACATGTTTTGTGTGTTTAACTTCAGTACTAACATTGCTGCCTCCCAATTAAACTCTATCGAGTAAGAAAAAGGGACGTAAGCCATTGAATCTAAACTATAAGCTGCTTTGGTTTATTTGATTATGGAATCACTCGAGAGCTATCTGCCTAAGGGAAGGGATGCCTTCGCCGGGGACTTGCTAAAGGATGCTGGCTCGTATACAGGTTACACATAGTGAAAACCGCGAAAACACGCATGCGGCCAGCATGTTTTGGGGATTCCAAATATCATTGTTCAGCGACTTTACTGCTCGCTAGCTGTTGGACTACGTATCCTAAGTTTCACTTCGAAAACTTATTTTTTCTGATTGCTGCAAGAAAATTATTTTATGAATATCCGATAGATTTATATCCGTCTATCCGATAGATTAAAATACAATTTTTGGAATTTTATATTTGTTTCATTTTTGATAGTGTAGCCAATGAATATGACACGTTTTGGAAATGTCTCTATAGCCTTGATATGATATTTTCGGCCACATTTGTAACTCAATATAGTTTTCTGCGCTTCAGAGCACTTAATTGCAATAAGCGGATTTCATCAGCCCAATCGTTCTTATCTTTGCTAACAGTCTATTCAGTGCATCTTTGGTGGTATTCTACCCACAAGGGAACGAAAGCGAAGATCAATGATATAATCGCAGCAAGTTGCTTAAGAACACATATAAATATCAGCTAGCTTTCTTGCTGTATTTCATAACATTAGAGTAAGCTTCCTGCTCAATTACTCATTACGAGGTCTATATTTCCTTACGTATACAGTGAACTCTATTAAACTTTTATTAGCTCAAAGAGGCTGTCAGTCTCAAAACGGTATTTTGTGGCGTTTCACGAATCACTTTTTGAAGTGTTGCCACCGGATATTATCGCATTGTATTATATTTAAAGAAATTAAATCATTAAGAATCTGCATGAGTGTATGTATGTTTCTCGCATTGTGATAGAACGTCGATACCCAGAGCCATCAAATTTTGAATAACCCAATCCTCCATCCGAACATGCTACCTGGAAACCCGAATTTTGAATTTCGAATTTGTTTTGTTATCTCTTGAAAATTTTGCAAAACTACAACGAATTTTTGATGAACAAGCTCATAGATTTTAAGCGAGCAATGGCAACACTGTAAGAGAAAAAAAAGGTTTTCCTATCCCTAGCGCGCGGAACTGTCTATCGGAAATTCTAAAGCTATGCTGTTTTTAAGTATTTTGTGATATTGCTGTTGAATTGAATTTTATGGTTTAAGTGTGAAGAACATGATATTTAATGAATAAAGTAACACACAAAACGTGAAGAAAAACACCCTTTTGGGCGTAATATGAAATCTAAAAGCTTTCAGATTTTTTTATTTCTTCTTATTATTATTGTTATTGCGCAAGTAAGTTAGTGTACTTAAGTCAGTATGTAATAAAAGTGTACTTAAGTCATAAAAGTGTAAAATAAATTGTAACAAAAGTGTACTTCAGTCATTAATTATGTATTACTAAAACGAATGTGTGTTTGGAATACTAGTGGCTTGCCAGATTCATTAAACTGACTTTAATGATTTACCTTAAAATTATTTGTATGGAAGAGACTTACTTAATGTGCATCTGAATATGATCTGAAAGATGGATTAAATTGTATAATCCCATTCGCATGTGAAATATTAGTGCAAACTGATGTGCGAAAAGTTTTAAAGCCCCATGTCAATAAATAACACTCTTTGTAACAAAACATGTAAAAGTAAAAATAAATCTGGTACCCCTTTTTAGAATTTATTTGGAAAATTTGCTTCTGAATTCAGGCATTTAAACTATAAGGTATTTCTCCCGCCTTCTTAAGACACTCGGCGCATATTCGAGAGGTCCGTGGTTCGAGTCCCGCCGAGGGCATTGCTCATTTATTCTATTTCCTTTTTTCGAAAAATTCTAAAAGGATTCTAAGGTGATTCCTGATCTAAAAGAGGGCGGTGGATGATGATTCTCCACCACCAGAATTTAGCGATTGGGCCCCTAATCCTCAGTCGCCCTTTGGGAGTATATAAGGTATTTCTCCCTCCTTCTTTGCATGCCTTCGTGGTGTAGTGGTCAGCACTCTCTGCGCGTATTCGAGAGGTCCGTGGTTCGAGTCAGGGTGAGGCCATTGCTCATTTTACATGTCTCCTGCTTCGAAATAAACTAATGTCTCTATAAAACGCCATTCGTTACCAAAGACAGCTTTAATCAATCGAAAAATATTAAAAAAAAGTCAGTGTCTCAACATATACTCTATGTTAGCATGAACAAAATATTAAAGCCCAAAATTATACACTTCATGTATTTTCTCCCTGCTTCCTGCATGCTTTCGTGGTGCAACGGTAGCACTCAAGACGCGTATTCGAGAGGCCCAGGTTCGATACCCGGAAAGGGCATTGCATATTTTTAACGCCTCCTGTTTGAAAAATGACCTAGTGACTCTACGGTGTTTATGATTTAGGGACATTGAAGCTACTTTTTAAGACACGTAAGTCTGCACTACGCGTTTTTCTCGTTTCATGCCTCAAAATCGTAGTAAATCTACAGTGGCACCCGAACTAAAAAGGTGGTGAATGATGATTCATCGCCACCAGGATTTGGCAACTAAGGTCCCCTAATCGCCACTCGCCCTTTAAAAGGGAATTATAGAAAGTGTTTTCCCCCGCTTTCTGCGTGCCTTCGTGGTGTAACGGTAGCACACTCGGCGCGTATTCGAGATGTCCAGGTTCGAGTCCCGATGAGGGAATTGAACATTTTTCAAGTCTCTTGCTTTAATTTTCTTGATTTAATGTAAAAGATTTCCTGCATTTTATACCTGGATTTCTGTACTTTTAACATATTGCCTTAATTTTTTTGACATATTTTAATATGCACGTATATATACGTTCGTACAGATATCACCAAAAATATTCTAGGCCGTATATATACGACCTTGCCGGTTAGAGGTAGCACACTCGGCGCATATTCTAGAAGTCCACGTTCGAGCCCCGGGAAGGGTCTTTTTATATTTTTCACGTCTCCTCTTTAAAAATAACCTAGTAACTCTACAGTGTTTATGATTTGGGGACACTAAAGCTACCTTTAAAAAAAATAAATCTGCACTGCCTTAAGGGAAACGTCCGTGTCTATTTTTCCAAATGTAGGAAATAGTCTGGGGAATGTAGAACGGAAAAGGTTATTTAGAGTAGAGAAATAAAGTAAAATGAATCAAGCAAAACGAAAAGCTTAGATAGTAGAACACTTACAGAGTACCTCAAAATTATGTCTAGGTACCAAAGATAACAAAGACTCTTGAAACCCCGTAACAGCATAATTAGAAAACATTTTAATCAACAACGCTACGTTAAGTAGAAGAAGCCTGGAGAAACATAACCGCGCTTTCCAGAGTAAAAAGGTGCATAGAAAAGGGATGAAATTTCCCAAGTAATTCCAGGAAGTAAACCTACTCTTATCAAAAGCAGAGCATAGCAATAAAAATATCAGTTAACTTCTGGGAAGAAAATTAAATACGCTCTGACTTAGATTAAAAGAACTGTACTTAGTAGGTTAGTTAAATTAAATACACGAAGCATAGCATAACACAAAAGTCTTAAGAGTCCATTTTAAGAAGACGCAAACAATACAATTAGATAAATGGTCTAATAAATAACATTAAAATAATATTCAGGTTGCATTTTAAATTAGGTTTGTTAAGCGAGTTTGTTAAAACTTTTAAACATTAAATTATGCTGCAATTAGCAAAGTTATTCTTTGTAACTGTGTTACAATTATACATATTTTCAGAGGATTTGGTAACGTGATGTTATAAATTATGATAATATTATTTTGTGCATGCATTTTTATTCTGGTTTCTACATAATACAGGTAAAAGTCCCTGCGGATTTTTGCAGTAAGCAATCCATCTTTAATAATATTGTGCTAAGAAAGGGAAGAAGAATAGTTCTGTGGTTTTGAAGTGAGTGTGCAACGTGAGATGAATAGGAGCACATTTATGGACAGTAGATTTCTGATTAATCAAGAGCTTGTTAGTTCGGTTACCGATTAACTGGCTTCGTCTAAAAACGGTTAAGTTTGCTTATTTCGGAGCAGAGAAAAAATTACTATCACAAGCCTTGAGAATAAATAAGAATTACAACAAGAAATGCGAAAACGAGAAGAAAATGTTTGAGCTGTCAACAGTGACAGCACATAATGTCACAGCATTTACGAATCGCTTTTATCCACTATAAGATATTATTACGAAACGCCCAGCCGCGGTGTGATAGCTTCCCCGCAAAGCGGATTTAGGGTTGCCAGAAAATTCCAAGGAAACTTCGGGTTGTCATATTTGGTGCGATATCGCCCATTTGGCGACAAAATTGACAAAATGGCATAAACGGTTGGAGAATCTTCTAGAACGAATTCTTACCAGTTTGGCCCAGAATGTTCTCGAAGGCAGGCCGAAAGCTATATAAACCCTGCTGATACGCGGAGTAGTGTATATCTCGCAGTCTATCGAGTTTATCGTCAGTCTAGTGTCGAGTTGGTCATCGAGTGCAACGCGAGTTGGTGCATCGAGCGTGTGCAACTTTGAAGTTACCGAGTGCAACTCGCGAGGTATAGCGTGGAGAGTCTGGAGCGTAATTTGAGTTCCGAGAACGACCGAACCTACTCGGGAGCTATACTCTAGTTCTTTGCCGTAAAACTGTCTTCACAGTTATAGCCGGATAGCCTCAAAGCCTTCCTTGTAGCATGCCTTTATGGTGTAACAGTAGCACACTTGAACCCTATTCGAGAGGTCAAGATTCGAGTACCGGCAAGGGCACTGCACATTTCTCTTATATCATGCTTCAAAAAACCTAATGATTCTACATGTGGCGCCCGAACTAAAAGGTAGCGGACAATAATTCATCACCACCAGGATTTGGCGATTGGTTTCCTAATCCCCAGTCCCTCTTTAAAAGGGAGGAGTATATAAGGTATTTTCTTCCCGATCTTCGCAAGACTTTGTGTTGTAATGGTAGCACACTCGGCACGTATTCGAGAAATCCAGGTTCGAAACCCGTCGAATACATTGCATATTTTTCATGTATCTTCCTTCACAGTAACCTAGTGACTCTACATTTGGGGCTCGAACTGAAAGGGGGCGGAATGCAAGATTGCGGGACCAATCACCAAAGCCTGGTGGTGAGGAATTATCATTCCCCACCTTTTAGTTCGGGTGTCACTGGAGAGTCCTTACGTTATTTTGAAGCGGAGGCCACTGCCCTTCCCAGAACTGGAAACCTGTACGCGTCGAATATGCTTCCAATTACACCACGAAGGCATGTGGAAACGAGAGAGAAAATACCCCAGAAAGCAGAATGGTGAGTAATCGTTCCAAAATTGTCTTCAGTGTGATTGGTTAAAAAAATGCGTCAGCGAATAAAAAGCACTACTTGAAGCAAGTTATTGTAACAGCTTTAAATATTGTTTTTAATCTTTGGTACAATTTAAATAGACAAACATTTATGTATCTGAATGGCAACGTTTTAAATGCACGAACAATAGTTTTAAATGTTGTTGGTAATAGTTTGTACAATTTAAATAGACGAACATTAATATGTATCTGAATGGCTACGTTTTTAACGCACGAAGAATGTAATTATATTTTATCTTAAAATAGTTTAGAATATGTTTTCTCTGTTTGCTTTCATGTCGCCATTTTAAGTGTTAAATAAAGTTTTTGCTGTGTTCCGCCAATGGAGTTTGCTTTATTTGCGAAAGAAGTATCACAGTATACTTGGTTATTAAGATTTGCGAATATTTTTATTCTGTAAATTTCTTCGTGGAGAATCAGAATTACTTAAAAGCAACTGCTTTAAACATGAATCTGAATGAACAGGAATTTTGATGGAATTTGCATAAACAAAATCTGTCAAAAATATGTATATATACACATAAGCGAAAGAAAACTCTTTATTGTTTAGTAATACTGGACCTAATTAATATAATCATACATGAAGCTGGAGAGGGACTCTGATCCAGGCATGAAGCTCATACATGATTATTACCTCAACCCTGCAGTGTATCTAACGGTCAGATGTTGAGACACAAGCCAGCCCGAGACAGACCTGACAGAACCAGTACAGCACCTGCTGAGCTTGTACCCATCATCGAAAAACCGATGGTTCTGGTCCTAGGAAAACTGATTATTTACCCCCTGGTGACGAGGCTACCTAGGTACATATCCTGGCCAGAACGTGAGAATATTTCCTCTGTCGACCTCCGGAGGGTGGAATATAACCCGGCGGAAGGCTCATCAAGAAAAGTTACTAGAGTGAGCGCGTGGGGTATCACATACACCAATGCTTAAAATACGGTAAAAACAGTTTTATTTGATTTTAAAGCTGTTTTTCTTTTTTAATACACGAATAAGACTTGGGTTACAAAAAATTTATTTCCAAAATAAGCTTATAGAGAGTTAAAATTAAGATAAATGAAAATAAGAACAAAATAAACATCATACCTCTAAGTTTTATTGCATCTCTAATACACAATGCAACTTATTTTATTTGTTTACGCTTTGAGCAAAATTCATTCACGTGTTCTTAGCGCAGAAGGCTTTCGCATTTTAAATATAGCATTCGTGCTTTTCTGTCCTTGGCTCCAGAGCATTCATCACAACGTTTATACTTAGTTGCTTCGAATTTCGTACATTCGTTTGAATTATTCCTCGAAACTTCTGCTCTTCTTTTGCATGCACTACGTAGGTTTCTCGGTAAAGTATCAATCGCTGATCGTTGTTTAATATATTTTTTTATTAATTGTAATGCTAAGTTCCGCCTCCAGTAGTGTCATCTATGGAATCATCGTTATGTAATGTTAAAAGCTTAAAAACAGTTTTTTCTTTTCTTAGGAACATAAGAATTGAATGTTTTATCTTTTTCGAAACCAAACAGTGTAGAAAATATTCCTATTTTCATCTTCAGTTTCCGAAATGTTATCTTCTTCACTTTCAAATATATCTAATCCGTCTCACGGCCGCTGCATTTCCAATTCATACGGAGTCATTCTTTTTGCCATTATGCGCTTCGAAATCTGTTAAAATTTAATTTCAGATACTTTAAAATCGCTTGCGAGTAGAAATATTTGCTGTTACACTCTAGAAATAAATTTTTAAAATAAATATTCAGTCAGAAAAACCCTTACGTGGACAGGCGCGTGGGGTGTATGACACCCCAGATGCAATAAATAACCGACAAATCTTTTTCTGAAACACACAGGCAACGGATAAGCGGTTCTGAAAGTCACTCACTACTAGAAACTCAGCTACTGAATGTAGTACAGAATTTTAGTTTCACAAGTTAAGGAATATTCCACCTTTTTGTAGACGTGTAGTATGATATGCCCCACGCGCTTTCCCGCGAGATAATCATACATGTCATAAGCAAGTTTATGTTTAATACAATCTTACTGACCTGTTCTTCTGCACGCACTTATAGGACTCAAAGGTATGACAATTAGCGCCAAACACATCGCACGGCAACGAGGGGTTGCTTGAACAACATTGATTGTTGTGTCTACGAGGATTGCTGCACATGCGCTGTAATGTCTAGAACGAAGGACTTCCAATGTCGCAATGTTCTTCAATGTCGCAATGTTTGTGATGCCCAACATCCGTCAAGGTCACCTGAAAGCTAAAGTCCAAAGATATTAAATAACGTTCATACGTCACATGTAATAGTCATGTGAGTACCGACATCTGTTGAAAGAACACCACAGTACATACTCGTACTGTAACTACAAACTATAAATTAAATTTCGAAGCCAATGTGTACAGATACCAATAAATAGTGTTTATGTTTTTTTTTTGAAGGCCTCTGTATTTCTTAACCAAACGTTGAACTGTATTTTCATCTTCTTTCGTAAGAGCAAAAAATATTTTCGGATTTCTCTCCTTAACCCGAAAATATCCTACATTAAGTCTATTGTAAAGCGAATGTTCATAAGAAGGCAAACATCTGGATTCATGCGAATCGTGAGATTTGATACTTGAACATCATCTCCTGGCCTTGAAAGCCATCTTTTGCAATGCTGAAAATTATCTTCTGTATTAGACTGATAATTTTTTACATTATAATTTTTCAATTCCTTGTATGAAGTAAAGGAAATATTGTAAACGCGAAAAATTTCGGGTATTATATTCCAAGGAAAATATCCATTTCTACCGCTCTCGAAACAATCTGAAAGATGTGTTTTGAGTGATGAAACAGACTAAAAAACTGTTTTTGCCAAAAAGGATTGTAAAACGGATTTAAAATGGAATCAGAAGAGATTTTTTTTCTAGGCATCTGAACGTACGTAAGTACGTACGTATGTATCTCCCATATCTCAAGAATGAGTAGCCGTAGAACGTTGAAATTTTGTATCTGGGGTTGCTTTAACATGTAATTGTGCACCTTCCTTTTTCTTTGCAGTGGAAATATATATTCTTACTCTGTAATCTGGATCGGTGAGCTTAGTTTTTTAGTCTTATATGTTGATAATTTGTGCATTTTTTTCTTAAACAAAGTTTGAATTATGTGGTGTTTATGTTCCGGTTAAGGTTTTTATGCTTTACTTAATCTGCATGCAATAGTTGTAGAATTATCAACAAATTAAAAGTTTGGAAAGTTTAAAGCCTATGGAACCGCCGTTTGTTTGGATTTGAAACTCAGTAGAATAGTACCTTCTTTTTACCGATTGGGACCAAATATAACTTTCAATTTTGTACACCGGAAGTACAGTAAAACTTCAGTTTTGTACTGCCTTCTTGCCCGCTGGCCAAATTACTTATTTCATCTCTGAAACTCTAATTTTAATTGTAAAAATTTCTTTTTTAACTATTTTAACGGTATTTAGTGTTTTAGTTTTTCTGTATTTCACAATTTGTAATGAGATATTTTGCGTTCTTACGCATTTTTGCTCTGTTCTGAAGTGAGAACTGAGTTAATTGATCGCGAAATAGATTCGAGGAAATAAGTTTAAATGAAATACAGCAAAAATGTGCATAATTTAGTAAGCCATAGAAGCAAGTCATGTGGTGTCTGCAGCAATTTTTTTTTGGTTTTTTTTTTTAACAGTTTGCAGAAAAACACTTGTTTTGTTATCGAGAGATAAGTGAACATAAAAGTTAGAAGCCATTAGGGGGGGGAGCATGTTACGTTAAATCTTGCAAAATACGCGAATTTGGTGTTAATTGATTCAGTGGTATTTTTGTCCACGATTCGGTTAAGAAATTTCACTTTAAGTGAAATTCGATATAAGTGGTTTTACTGTAAAAATAGTTGTTGTCAATCAATATCTATAACGAGAACAGTTTTTAAAATGCTTTGCTTTCTTATCTTTAGGAACAGAAGAGAACTAATTATCCTTATTTTACCATTCTGCCTTTTCCCTATTCTTTTGGCATTTTCATTTGCCTACATACTTCGTCGCTCATAGCCATCAACCAACAAATCGATACATTAGCTTTGGCAGAAGTTTTTTCGTTCTCTTTTAGACTGAAACCAGAAACTAGCGTTGTAATCTCTAAGGGTGCATTCACTGCGTTCTTATATGATTATCTAATTAGCTCCTAATTTTGCGGAAAATTCGATTTGTAACGAGAGATTTTGTAACAGATGTATAAAAAATATTATCTAATTTCCTGTCAAGCTGAGCTTCGCGACAACATCCTTTTCAGAAAATTACTTTTAATCTTATATGTATACCATTTTATCTTTTTTAGGAGGAAATAGAACCTGTGAATACACGCGCTTCCAGAAGGTTTGGAAACCTTGCGCGTGAAGTGTACAGCAGTGAAAATAATTCAATGTCCCTAATGAAAATGGAGCTCCCAAAATGTTCAGATAGTATTCTTCTTTGTTCAGAAAGCATCGACGATTCTTCTTAACCATCACATTCTGTTCTCAAAATATTGTTTGAGTAGATTGGCTTATACACTGAAAGTTTTGAAAAGAAAAAATAAAACGTGATTTCCATAATTAGAATTAAGAAGGTTAACTCAGCCGCAGCAAGGGAGTCAAGCATTTTATGCAGAAACATACGCTGCTGGCCACCGTAAATGCAAAAGGGCCTTCAGGGCTTGCCCATAGCCATATTTCAACAGGATAATGCGCAAAAACACGTGGCATGCATTGTCCAAGGGTTGTTCGTCAGTCGCCAGATTGAATTGCTTCCCTGGCTGGCTCGCTCTCCGGATCTTTCGCCGATAGAAAACATGCGGTCCATGGTTGCTGAACGATTGACCCAGATTACATTCAAAGCTGCCACACCAGATCAACTTTGGCAACGTGTGGAAGCTGCTTGG
>KK116502.1:30483-68472 GCA_000611955.2 Stegodyphus mimosarum
GGCAGCGGTGTTCAATAATGGCGGCTACTCTGGCTACTGATTCTAGAAGGAATCACACTTCAGAGATGTCTATAAATTTAATCATTTGATACTTGGCCAACATGTTATCTACTAAATAAATTTTGCTGTTATATCTCTTGTCTTCCTTGGTGTTGCAATTTGGGTGTCCAGCAGTGTATTTCAGTAGATGTTTATTGTTCTTTCTTTGAAACCCACTTGCGCGTCGATAAACAGTTGAACAATCGAATTTTAATGATACAAAGAAAGGGAACATTAATGACATATGTATAGCGTTTGTTCATAATACTAAGAACAGACTAAAAGTACTTTTTACACAAACTGGAACAGAGTTAGGTTGAACAATTACGCTGGAGGTAAAATGGAAATGATGGAGAATTCATATTAAAGAACAAAACTTTCTTAAGTTTTCTTTTCTGGCCTCCACGGATATTTTTTTTCTGTATGGATGAAAACTTTCGTATAATAATTTCGTAGATGAATAATCCTTGAATTTAAAATTAGAAAAGTGCAATTTAATTGTTTTAATGTACACTGCCCCCCCCCCCCAAAAAGGGACAGTTCTATATCTTCCGTTCTGCTTGCCCGACTGACGAAATTCAGCTTGCGTTTTTCATGTCTCGAAAGCGCGACTCAGGATAAGTATCTGATTAATATATAGCATTGTTCTAATATAGGTATTTTGGCAAAACCCTGACTCTTCCTGAAGTGACATGCCAATGTTTTCCACATTTCGATTCTACGACTCAAATTATACCAAACTATCAAGTTTGGTAAATATCGAGCGAGTACTTTTTAAAAATTAGCTCTCAGAATTTTACCTTCTCAGTGTTAATTGAATTTGGTATATATATTTTTTAATATCTCTTTTTTTTTATTAAACTTATTTGATTTTTCTTTTCACATTTCGAGATTTAAGTTCATTCGAAATAAAATTCGCCCATTTTTATGATTTACTTTTTAAATTTATATTTTTAAACCATTTTCCGAAAAACGATTTGAATTATAAGCTATAAGGGTTTTACCATCATCTTAAAGCGTATGTGTTTCTAAGCATACCTTCAAACATTAGAGTTTTTTTATTCACAATTTTCTAAGATATATCTGAATTTACATATTGGCGTGTTTTGAAATTTGGCATATTTGTTATAAGCAATAATAACGCCAAATGTGGTTCACGCACTTTGTTCAAATTATTTCAAAGTATGAATGAGGAATTTTTCTTCGCTCGTCTGCAACTAAAGAAAGGAAAGGAAAATAGGCTGCTATAAATTAAGATGTTCGCCGAGTGAATTATTCTTGGCACAAACTGAAAAAAAAATACAAAAAGATAAATTTTGTAACTTCTCCGTAAATTTCGCACCAAATTTTACAAAATTTGACATTTGGGCATAATTTGAGACGTAGAATAGGAATATGGAAAAAAATTGGCATGACATTTCAGAAAATGTCTGATTTTGTGTCAAAATACATAAGTTAGAACAAAGCTACATATAAATCTAATATATATCCTAAGTCGCGCTTTCGAGACATGGAAAACGCAATTTTAATTTTGTCAATCGGCCCAATAGAAAGGGAGAAATAGAACTGATCTATTTTTTTCGCAGTGTACATCTTTTAAAAATAATAATTGCTAATGTTAAGTGAATGTAAGAACTAAACTATAGCCCTCTCACAGTAATTTATTTTAATGCTTATATTAACAAATTATTTTTTCCAATGGCAGGCTCTAGCCGTATCTAAGCTTTGGCCGCTGCTAAGGCCAGAAGCGGTATATTCGTTATTATGGAGGCACCTAACAGGTGGGCCACCGTTGCCTCGTATGAAGAGACGGGCAAATCTCTGGGATGTTGGCTATAGTAGTTATATATTAATATATTGGTAAATACCGTATAATATGTGCAATAATTAACTGCACTTATTTACTAAATTTATGGAGTATGACTCTTAATTTCTTGATTTCATTCGATGTATATATAAATAAAGGTATTTAATTCCATTTTTCTTTATATATATATATATATATATATTTTGTTGCGAAAAATTCGGTGGTTGCGCCTGTATGTAAGCTTTCCGGCATAGCACTAGGGTTGCCAGATTGGCGACATTATCGCCCATTTGGCGACCAAATGGGCGATATCCCATGGTCCAATCGGGAAGCTTCTGGAATAACTTCCTGTCGAGATATTTCTCGAAACGTGTGGAACCTAAGGAAAAGCTATATAAACCCGTGCGTTTCTGAGAGCCGGCATTGTGAAAATTGTGAGAATCGCTGCGTTGTGAGATTAGCTACTTACTGTGAGTGCTAAGCTACGCGAGAGTTTCGTGAACGGAAAGCGATCGAGATAGTGCTTTGCCGTGAAGCTATCTTTACAGTATAGCTTGACAGTGTATTGGTGATTGTTCCACGGTGTTTATTATAAGTTTAGTATTGCCGTGAAGCTACCTTTACAGTTACAGCCTGAAGCTGAGTTTCTGATTGTTTCAGCGTATTTATTGTAGATTTTCGACGCTTTTAAAGGTAATTTTGGAACTGTGCAGTAAATAGTGATTCTTGTAAATAAATTGTGCTTTTTATTGTTCTGCATCGTGTTTTCATCGGATACTCTCAAATCCACGAACCCGTATAACGCAACAATATGTAATATGTATTTGTAAGCATAATCAATAAATTAATTTTGCTGAACAATTACTATTTTATCTTAGTGCCAGATGAAAAGTGAATACTCATATATTTAATGTGGATATTTGGAATACGACTCAAGCTTTTAAGTTCTATTTATCATGTTATGAACACAGCTCTATATGATTAGAATTTACAAAAACGTTTATTTTCGATTTCAAAAGGATTACATTCAACTGTAACAATTCTTATGCCTGCTATTAAATATACTAATATTATGCTATTCAATATTCTAATAATATTATTAAAATAAACAAAAATATATAAAAAAAAATCTGAAAGATTTCAAATTTTAAATTACGTCCAAAGGCGAGTTTTTTTAACGTTTCGTGTGCTACCTTTTTTTATTAAATATCATGTACTACGTACTCAAACCATAAAATTCAGTTCAAAATCAATATCGCAAAATCATTTTAAAATGAACATATCTTTAGAATTTCCGTAAGTCTCGTGCGCTGGAGATAAAAATGTTTTTTTTCCGTACAGTGTTGCCATTGCTCGCTTTGAAATCATTTAGTTTGTTAATCAGAAATTCGTTGAAATGTTACAAAACATAAAATCGATAATAAAGCAAATTTCAAATTCAAAATTAGGGCTTCCAGATGCCCATATTCGCAGTAGGGTTACGTCATTCAAAATTCGATGACTTTAGGTTTTATCACAATGCGAGAAACATGCATACATTTATGCAGATTTTTCATTTTTTAAAATTTAATGCAGAGCGATAACATTTAGTGGCAACAATTTGAAAAGTGAAACGGGCATTCAGAGTGAATCGACGCAAAATCGCAAAACGAAAGTAATAGTCCTTCGCGACTAAATCCCTTTGGACTAATTATGCTTTTTCATATTATTCAGGGCACATTTTGTTTGAACGGGGGAAAAATTAGCGTTTTGTTTCATTGTACGAAGTATTGTAACCGCGAAAAATGTCGGATATCGTATTTCAACGAAAATATCCATTTTGACCTCTCTCGAATACATTTAGAAGACTTTTTCGGCAGTACGTGTGAAACCTATACATACGGAAGGAATAAAGACCCATTTTTCCCAAAATGACAGCAGTGCGGAAAAGTTACCACTATTTTTAGAATAGAGAGGAAGAATAAAGGGCTATTGCTAGTTTAAATTATAATTTTTAGATTTATGTATTTTTTACCTTGGATATTTATATTTATACTGTAAACGTAAATATATATACTGGATCCCAGGATTTAAAAAAATCATATGTACACATGGATTGCTAATACACAAAATATATAATAAACTAGATTATTCTGCTCTTTTGTTTCAACCTGCTTTCAGCTTTCAAGATGGTCGGGAAGAAAAAAAAGCGATGCAGTTTGATCCCTTACTTTTTATTCCCTATGTTCAAGGTCAAAACTTGAATCAATTTCAGAACAGGCTGTTGTTGTAGCTGTTTACTTTAAAAAGAATGAAGGTCGGATTTACGTTACAGAAAGCAAAAAGAAATATCTGCTGTCAGTTCTAAAGACAAAAAGGATTAGGTGCAGTACCTCTATCTTACCCTCGCGTTTTCTCTTTTACGGTCTGCATCTAAACTGGAGGCCGTAAACTTTTATGGCCTTCCTGGCCCAGAGCAAAACAACGAGATTTTCTTGCTTCTTTCCTGCAATGATGAGGGAGGGAGAATTCGCCGGGGATTGGTACACGCCACTGGATTTGATGGGGGATGGATCGCATCTGCTGATTGCCGAGACTTTCTTCCTCTACACGCTGCTTTCGAACACGATTCCCAAGATTAGCTCTCCTTTATGAAGGTAGATGGCGCTGTCGATAGCAGTTATCAGCTTCCTGATAACCGCAGGAAAAGGGATTATTCTAGATCAAGAACAGCAAAGGGGAAGCAGGTCATTCTCCCGTTAAGATCAAAGGTGTACTTGAATTCTCCTTTTTCACTTTCTTCGAAAAGAAATTTTGGAAAGTAGGCTTAGATATATGTTTCAATTTAAGTACTACATCTGTAACATGACTGTAATCACCCATACTGTTCATAGACGGTAGATGCTATCAAAAAATGTCTGATGTAGTTAACACATAACCTCGCGCCAGTTCCATGTTTTAAATAACAACGAGCTTTTAGTTATAAGGTATTTCTCCCGCCTTGTTGGCATGCCTTCGTGGTGTAGTGGTCAGCACACTCGACGGCGAATTCGAGAGTCCCGGCGAAAGCATTGCTCATTTTTCACATCTCTCTTGCGTCAAAAAATTCCTAATGTCCCTACAGCGGCACCCGACCTAAAATGGTGGTGGATGATGATTATCCACCGCCAGGATGTGGCGACTTGGGACCTGATCACCAGTCGCCATTTAAAAGGGGGAGTATACAAGGTATTTCTCCCACATTCTTGGCATGCCTTCGTGGTGTAGTGGACAGCACACTCGACGCACATTCGACAGGTATTTGGCTCGAATCCCGGCGAGGGCACTGCTCATTTTTCACATCTCTCTTGTTTTATAATGTCCTAATGTCTCTGAGCCTCAAGTATTAAATGATACTTTACTTAAGGCTCGTTGCTGTCTTGTAGAGTTTGACTTGCTTTGGGAACATAAACAAGTTCCAAATTCCTAACAGCTATACAGTGAGTTGTCGATGAGTCTGAATATTTACAGAGACTTGAAAAGGTTTTAAGAAGCCTCTTTATTAAAACAGAATCTTAAATATAAGTGTACATCTTACACTAGCAAAATCAGCAACCACCTGTGAAAAATAACAGTCAAATTCAAATTTAAAACGTAGATTAGTTGTCAAAGAATACACAATTGCACTTTAATCTAATCTGGTTCAGAAATCTATAAGCGGGGTATCAAATTTAAATATCGGCAGCAATAACGCAAAGCCAAATGATTAGAAATTTATCAGAGATGGTAGAAATAAGTAACGTGATTTCTAAAGGCAGAAACAAGCTCTGTCTTACAATCCAAAAACCTCAGTTTAAATAAAATCTAACTGATTTTCATTCTGCTGAAGAAACGGGAAGGGAAAGTTATAGTAAAGGCTGAAATTATAACTAGCTCATTAAATTAAAATACTAACCTTATAATTTAAAGCATGGAATTTGTTGACAATTTTTAGATAAAATCTGTAAATATGTTTACAAAATTTACGGCTTTAGTGTTAAATATAAATATCTCTTCTCATGCTTTTGTTTAAAATTATGTGATCGATCATAATACGTCCACCTGGTTATAGTATTTACAGATCAATGACTTGACAATCACAAAAATTTTAAAATCAGCATATGTTTAGTATTTCCAATAGAGTGTTAAGTATTGCGATATATTGTTTGGATTCTTTTAACTGCATTTTGTTTAACAAAAGACTGCATAGAATCCTATATTAATTAATCAATTATTTATAATTTCAATCTCTACTGTAACTTCTCCTTTCCGTTTTCCTCCCCAGAATGCAAATTAATAGTAAGTATTTAAACTAAAGTTTAGGGTTTTTAAGACAGAGTATTTATAAACAGGTTGTAAAGTGGTTATTGATTCTGATTGCTGTACTGATGGGCCCGGGCTCGAAACCCAAAGAAAGCACATATGTATATAAGTGTACAGTGTCTGGTGGCATGAGAGTACCTAAAATACATGAGAGCCTAAGTTCTCTGGAATGGCTTGGTGGAAAGGGAAGAGATATGGAGATCATGGGAGACCACCAGACCACCGAAGACCTCTGGAGATATGAGACCACAAGGGACCATGGGAGACCTCCGGATCATCCATAACGGTTGGAGTCGTACTGAACAGTTAGTGCGGTAGGATTAAATCTACACTCCCAGTGGTGATATTCTGGTGTCCTGTCCACTTGTAATTGCCAATCCAAAAATATAATGCCTAACTTTTATATCCACATAAAAGATGCCTCTTGTTCAATATCATTAAGGTCTTCGAGTACCCATTATTTTGTCGATTTCATTAGATGCTAGTGAAGCACAAATGCGCGCCTGCTAAAAGCTTGCACTTGCTTTAGGTAAATTTTATTGTGCTTCCGTAGTGCGATTTATACAGTTTTTGAGCATTGGTGTTTTTAATATTTCAGGTATTTTGAATATACGTTCTAACTTTTAAACGAATATAACATCTTCTATGCACTAAACATCTAATATCAAAATACGAAATCAAATACGAAAAAATAAAAATACGAAATGAAATGCATCAAAATATGAAATCGATAATAAAACGAATTCTAAATTCCAAATTAGGGCTTCCAGATGCCCATGTCCGATGAAGAATTACGTTATTCAAAATTGGATGGCTCTAGGTACCGTTGTTTTATCACAATGGGAGAAACATATATATATATTTATGCAGATTCTTCATTATTTAATTTCTTTAAATATAATATAGGTCTGTAATATTTGGTGGCAACAGTATGAAAAGTAAATCAACGCAGAAAGTGAATCGACGCTAAATGCCAAAACGAAATTAATAGCCCTTCTGAGCTAACGCTCCTTTGCGCTAGTAAATGAAAAAGTAATTTAGCTTTCAAAGCGCATTTTCAGTTTCAAAACTGCAATAGTTGGAAGACAGTATTTCAAATGTAATTTAGATTTTTCGTCAAAAAGCATTTGAAAAGAAAGTAGAAGAAAAACGTAGTATTTAAATTTTGATTCTAATTTGTGTTGCCTTAGATTTCAATTAAATCAAAGTGCAAGAATTATTTTTCTTATAAAATGTCATAGTGTAGTAACTGTTTTAAGTATAAAATTCATTTTCATAAATTGCTGATTCTGTAGGAACATTTAAGAGCAAAATTTGGCAAATTTTAAAATTTATTTTCAATAACATTAAAGAAGAAAGGCCTTTCATTTAAATAAGAATTGATAATATTTTAGAATATTATATTACTACATGCATTGGGTAATTGGACACAGCATAATTTAAAGCATAGAATTTATAGAAAAGTATTCTAAATTAATATTCTCAAGTTTGTAAGCAGTTTTGCATAAATATTTTATCAAAAATAAAAGGAATTTCTTTAAGAACATTTTTCTACTTAATGCAATATCACTAACAGTTCCCGAATGAGAAATTTAATAATAACGAATAATAAATAATGTTACGAATTTCACATTTATTTGGCTATTTATTTAGAATTGTAATTAAAATTCCTTTTTACTTCCCCGTGCAACGCAGACGATTTTTGAAGAGAAAGCTACGTCGAAAAAAAATAGCAATAAAAATAAAAGAGCGCGTGCTTAATAAATAAATATCTCGTAATTACTGTTGCCATCCAGAAAAATCTAGAAAAATCGTGATTGTTCTACTGATAATTAAAAAGCTTATAAAAGCCGAGGTGAAACACCTCATCTCAGAAATGACCCAGAATTCACTAATTATGTCAACCATTATATCTCTGACTGGATTAATGCACCTGCAGTACATAGATGCCCTAAATTTGCAACACCTCAAGAAGTTATTTATATTATCAAGAAGCTCAAGAATCAAAAAGCCCCAGGGCACGACAAGCTTACAAACATTGCAATCAAACATCTCCCTACTAATGTTCTATGCAGATTTGTAAATATCATAAACGCATGCCTTACAAATTTATATTTTCCCGTTTGCTGGAAAAAAGCCAAAATTATCCTGATTCCTAAACCTGGCAAAGATCATATGAAGCCAGAAGGTTACCGACCTATCAGCCTTTTGCCTGGTCTAGGCAAAATTTACGAGCGAATTATTATGAACAGACTTCAAACTTATTTCGATCTTTTACCCAAGGAACAATTTGGATTTCAGAAAAACCTTTCAACTGTTAAACAGCTCGTTCGGCTAACTGAATTTATTGGAAATGCTCTGCATAACAAATCTTGTGTAGCCTTACTCATGCTAGACGTGGCGAAAGCCTTCGACCGCGTCTGGCATGAGGGGCTCATCTACAAGCTTATCTCCTTAAACATTGAACCGGAAATGATCAAGTTACTATACTCCTTTCTTACAAATAGAAAATTTTTTGTTTCCATAGAAAATGAACACTCAAGTCTCAGGAATATTAAAGCTTCTGTTCCACAAGGTTCTATTTTAGGACCCCTTCTTTATCTCTTTTATGTGTCAGATTTTCCGCCCCTGGATCTGATTAGCGGCTGCTTTATCGGCTGCTATGCGGACGATACTGCAGTGGCTGTCAGATCCATTAGGGCTGAACATGCAGTATTAAAACTTCAAAAATTTATGCCTTCCATTGAATCGTGGTGCACCAAGTGGCGTATTGCTATTAATGCATCAAAGTCTCAACTTTTACTCATCCGGAGAAGATATGCACGCAAAGGATTCTATGGTGAATTGAAATTATTTAATGAAAAAATACCACTTGTCACCAAAGCCAAGTACCTTGGTATCGTGCTGAACACCTCCTTTAAGTGGAATGATCATATTGCAAAAATTAAACAGAAGACCATAGGAGTAATTAACAGCCTCACTCCCTTACTTGGAAAATATTCAAGACTAGACCTTTATAAAAAACGTCACATATACACTGCTATTATTCGTCCAATTATGACATACGCTTCACCCGCATGGGCAGCCTATAAGGCAAAGGATATTAAAATTCTTCAAATTATTCAAAATAGATTCTTAAGATTAATTACCGGAGTTCACTTTTATGTTTCTAACGATATGCTACATAAGGATCTACAAATTGAAACTATGGAAAAATATCTGCACAAATTGAACAAAAATTTCTTCGATAAAGCCATAAATTGTGACCGACTGAAGCACTTCAACACGTTTGATTACATCATCCTTGAAGAGGACGTTGACCTTCGTGCACTTGCAGCATTCCTCACGCGGAGTGCTAACTTCCCCACGTAATAAAAATTCATGACTGGTTTCCGTTCACACAATGTTTAATATCCTGTACATGTTTGGTGCCTACCTTACTTATACTTTTCAATTTACATTAACTGTTTTGTAACTCATGATACTGTATCGTATTTAAACTTGTATATTTTATATTTATTATGCATTGTATATCTTTTCAGTCGTCTTGTATTTGCCACTTGTGGCTTCCCTTTTGACCTTTACTCTTTTATTTTTTATTTGTCTGGACTTTCAACGTCTTGTGGCCTTTTTAGGCAAATTTTGTCATTGAGCCGGTAAAGTTGCATTATTTGCAATAATTCGGCTATAAAATCATTGACTGACTGACTGACTCATCTCAGTTAGTTGCTGTTGTTGCTGTTATACTTGTAGCTGTGAAAAGCGAACTGCTGTTTGTTTACTTAATGCTGTATTGGGTGTAGTGATTTCGCTGTGAGATAGAATTATTTTAGCTGTTTTGAACTGAGTTTTTGCTAAACGTTTGAGATATTGTGATATTGCGCGAAGATCTGTGAAGAAATATTTCAGCATTTTAATTTATTTCTTGTGGAAAGAATAAATTTTTGTTAACTTTTTAACGACTTGTGCATTCAATATATAACGAACCCGTACGCACGTAACAATAATATAACCTCTAATGATAGTAATGAAAGCATTAAGAAGAGACCTTCAAAAATGTTTCGTTCAATTACCTAATTTTGAGAGTTGCAATCGAAATCAAAATGTGTTTATAAGTCATTCTTGTCCATTTACTCTCATCCACCTTTAAACGTCAGCATCATTATTTATTTAATCTTTGAGTGTTCATATTGTTTGCGGTTTGTTTCTATTTTCTGTTCGCAAAAATATTTTTAAAGAAAACTTATTTTTGCATATTGTTATGAGAATATCTCATAGCGTTATTTCCCTGTTAAGTCTGTATTTCACTTGAGATATATTCACGGTGATTATGAAGCATTCTTCAATGAAGCTCTTTTTCAGGTACAGCATTTTAAAATTCTGTTTGTAATAGAGCTGAACTGGGTTACTTTGCGATCCGAGTTTTAATCCATCACATTGCCTATCTACGAATAAAATTTCTCCTGGATGTGTAAACTGATGATTGCGAAATTAATTTGAAGGTTTCTTAGGTTAGTTAATCAGTTACTATAATCTGAATCTTTATTTCAAATTCCGTCCTTAGTCCTTAACCAGAATACAAATTACTTCTTGAGTATTTCAGCAAAGGGATTGAATGCTTTAGAGTGAAAGTTTCTGGAAGCCTCGCCTTGGAGTAACGTACTGTCATCAGGTCTGCCAAAGGTTTATTCCGGCTTTAGCTTTTCTGCTAGCCGATATGTAAGTCCGCGCCATTAATAACTTGATCTAGCTTAAATAGTCTATTTTGTGTATGTGTTCTCCCGCTACTTGACTAAATGTGGATTTAACTTCCTCCCATGCTATTTTAAATGCCTGCAAGTAGCGGAGCTTCACTTGTAACGCAAGTAATGCTATCAGGACTACTGTTTCTTTTTGTTGATTTTGCAAACATGGCTGGGGTCCTGAGTAGGAACAGGGAGCTTACTAATAGCTATTTTCCTGCGTGTGTAGAAGATACAACAAAGATAAGAAGGGTTCAAATTACCCTTTATTTTGCTTATCGATTTTACAGTATAGTGAAAATCGAGGAAATAAGTGTTTAAGATTTATTTCGTAACTTTTAATATAGATATTTTGAGTTTTTTATGTACTTTTTCCTTGCCGGGAAGTGAGAACCGAATTAATTGAATGAGAAATACTGAATCGTCTGTGAAAAACTGTTTCTTTGTCTTTTTTTGTTTGTCTAATTTCTTTGATACATCTTTTTGATTCACTATTATATTTGAATAGAATATGTGGCAACGATTAGGTAATTCTCGAGATGATATAAATAATTTTTAGTCCAAAGGGATTTAGTCCCGAAGGACTATTACTTTCGTTTTGCGATTTTGCGTTGATTCACTCTGAATGCCCGATTCACCTTTCAAATTGTTGCCACTAAATGTTATCGCTCTGCATTAAAGTTTAAAAAATGAAAAATCTGCATAAATGTATGCATGTTATTATTATTATTATTTTTTTTTGACGTAGCTTTCTCTTCAAAAATCGTCTGCGTGCGTTGCACGGGAAAATAAAAAGGAATTTTAATTACAGTTCTAAATAAATAGCCAAATAAATGTGAAATTCGTAACAATATTCTCTAAAACTTTAACGAATTTTTCATTAACAAACTCAAAGATTTCAAAGCCAGCAATACCAACGTTGTACAGAAAAACATTTTTATCTCCAGCGCGTGAGAGCGTGTACCGAAATTTCTAAAGATATGCTCAATTTAAAATTTTTTTTTCGATATTGCTGTTGAACTGAATTTTATGGTTTAAGTGAGAAGAAAATGGTATTTAACAAATAAAGGTAACACACAGAATGTTAAATAAACGTCCCTTTGGACGTAATTTAAAATCTGAAAACATTTCAGATTTTTTTTTTTTCTCTTTTCTTTAGTCATGCTTCTTTTTTGTGCATTCGGGTTAAGTTATAAAATAAACGAGATGTAACGCTGTTAAGTGCAAAGCTATATGTAAGTAAAGCGTCGGCACTCCCATACTATAACATGACGCCAAATTGCAGCGCCAATCCACTGCAGTGGTGGCGATGTAAACTAAATCTCTTCCCCTCTTCTTTTCCCCTGCAGTGACGCCATGGAGGTCGGAAGTAAGATGGAGAGGCCGCAATGAGTTTTGACACGATTGGATGTAAATATTTTGCAATTGCGTCGTAATTCTGTATATAAATGTATATATTTTCTATTTGTGCAGTATTTCAGAGTCCTAATTATACGAAAAGAATACATTTTTAAGCAAAGTTTATTGTTATTAACATTAAAATTATGCATTATTTCTTCTCTACTTACAGAGCTTCCACCTAAAATACTTTCTCAAATATGACATGATTTTTTTAGCTTCTGAAACATCTTTTAAATGAAAAAAATCGAAGCCAATTTGTAATTAATGCTCAATTCGGTCCATTTCAAATTAGCGCTCTTTTTATTTTAATAGTGAAATACATTAAATAGTACATAACTTTCCCTGAATATTTCTGAAAGGGAATAAAAAAAAGATTTTTTAAAATATTATTTAAAACTTGTACCTGCGTTATTATAAAATATAGGGGAATAATTCTTTTAATTATCAGATTTTTTTACCTTTAATTTCAACAATACATATCCTAAAACTCGTCTTTATTACTTCCGTAAAACTCTTCTTTATTACTTCCTTAAGTGCGCATCGTCTCAAGGAAACGTGTAGAAATGTATTCCATCAGATTTCGACGAAATCTTACGATTGCAATCCTTAATCCGCAGTATCGATACGCCATTAGAGAAATTTAAAAAAAATTGGTTTTGAAAAGAGCCTTTTGTAATTAAAAAGTACAAAATAAGTTATAAATAACACAACCAAAGCACGTTAGAAGCTAACAAGATTCCGGTAGAATCAAACAAACAACCAAATCAAAACAACCAACGACTGAAAAGAAAAGGAGCATGCGCAGTTTTACTGATTGTGTTTCCACATCGCCACCGCTACGTTACGAAGCGCAATTTCTCCATTGAAGTGTCGACGCTTTACTTACATACAGCTTTGGTTAAGTGAAGCTAGCGCCAGAGTGTCGCTGTGGTAAAGAAATATAATGAATTTTAAAAAGGGCATTTATTCTATTGTGGTTTATGCGCTGCCGATGTAGATTTAATTCAATCCAATAAGTTTAAATGAAATGCAAAATGCGTATAATTTAATATTCCGTACAAGGAAGTTAATGTGGTGCACACAAAACGATTTTTTTCTTTTAACGTTCAAAATATTGATTTCTTTTTTGCTCTAATTCTATAAATATTTTCGAATCCATTCAAAATGCTCAAAATTCTGTTAGCAAACGGTTTTTCAGCTAAAACCGAAACTACAGAATAACGCAGAAACACATCTGAAAATTTGATTTCAGCAGAGTTCTCTACTCTTTTAGCGCACACTAATAACCACGTAATCAGTTTTGTATTATTGTCTACTTCCACACTAAATAATCCGATCAGCATCTATGACATTTACCCTTTATTTTATTAGCTTCCTAACAAATTTTTCCATTCTTTCATTACGGAAGGTTTAACAATTCCCTAATCAAGAATGATTTTGTATACATCGGAGAATGGTAAAAGCAAATTATATTTTATTAGAATTAAGCTGGCAAGAAAATATCAACGGCCGATAGAAAATGAACTCTAAAGTGAAGTATAAAGGAAAATAATAAACCTTATAATCTCACCAGTATATACTAAAACCTCACAAAGAATAAAATCTAAAAATAAATTAGCAAAGTCATTATTTTCCGCAGCTATGATCTTATAAAAAAGGGCCTGATTTTTTTTCCTCTTGGTTTAAATTAAAAGAATTCACCGATACGTTTAATAATAGTATAAGGCAAAATATTAATGAATATGTGCGCACTAGATTACAATCAGGAAAAGACGTTTTTGTCTAGAACAATGCAAGTTTTCTGATTAATATTTCGAACTTAAAACAAGAAAGTACTAATAAAAATGATTAAAAGTAATGAATGTTAACTCACTTATTGACTTAGTTGCATCATTTATTAATGAGTTTATTAAAAATAATTAACCGAAAGCAGTTATTAAATTGGCAAAGGCGCCTTTTTTAAGAAAATTTTTTAAAAGACAATAAACTCATGGAAATTGTAGACATTTTCTTATTTGCTCTTTCTGAATTAAAGTTTTTTTTTAATCATGAATTTTGAAAAACTGAATTTTGCTTATTTAGCCGAAATTAAAATTTGACGAATTAAATTTGTCAAACTCTAAAATGCCCAAAATGCAAGGTCATAAGAATATGAATTCTTCTTCATAAATAAAAAAAGTAAAAAAAAAAAAACTTCTGGGGATTTATTTGTGGGGACGTAACAGTTATTTTATTTTGAAGCAGCCTTTCCTATCAATCTTACTTTCATTTCACACTTTCTTACCAGAGTGTAAATAATCTAGCGCGTGTGTATTCAAATAAGGTAGAAAGAAGTTAGTATTTAAAGCAATGTTTTGGAAAGTGAAATAAGAGAGCATGTCCTGCCTGTCCACGTTTCTGCCTTATTTTCTTTAGCGATTAGATTCCTGTGGCGTAGAGCGCTTCTTGCCATTAGGCTCGAGTCAGTGCCAGCCTGCGCGGTAATTAACCTGTGAAGCCCTTAGACTAACTTAACTTCATTTAACTTTAAGTTATTCCTTACCTTTTCAGTTTATCCAAAAGTGCTGGCTTTTGTAAGCACGAGTTGGTGCCAACTGTGAACTTTATCTAATTTAATAATGGGGTCTTTGACACCCTTCCAACGTTTGTCGTATCTTAAGACTTAGGGATAAGTCCCTGAACAGTCTTTTAACGTCGAGCTTAGCTTATTAGCAAAACATGCGGGCATTATAAACTACAGCTCAAAACTGCAGATATAATTACTAGTTGTTTTGTAGGGTTTTACTTTATTTTTAATAGTTATTTTTATTTTGGAACAAGCCTTTCCTTTATCTTCTACATACTCACCTATGTTTCCCTGCCAGAATGAGTTTTCAGGATTACGATTTATGCAAATAAGATAGAAATGAGTATTTAAGCTGAAGTCTTGGTCGCTTCAGTAGGAGAGCGTATTCTGCCCTTCGACCACGTTGTTGCTATTAATCTAAGCTTTCTACTCTGCGGCCGTACGTAATACGTGCCTGCTAGCGTACGCTGATTATCTTTAATTAAGAGCCAACTCCACGAGTCTCATCCTGTGCAGCTTCGGCTGCTTAATTTTATTCAGCAATAGATTAGTTCCATATTTTATGTTGTTACGGATTTTGTATATAGTTAGATATTTTTAGTAAAATTGTAATTAAAGTTGCTTTATTTCCTCCATCCAATGCAGCGCGTGACGAGTTTTAAGAGAAAGCTACTCTGAAAAAGTAAAAATACACACGCCCATTTAACATTTAATGAATAGATATCTCGTAATTCTACTCTTTTGCTTTCCAGAAACCTCGAGAAAATAAACATTACCAGAATGTTCTCGTGCATGATTAAAAAGCCGGAGAGAAACACCTCAGTTCAGTTAACTTAGTTGTTATTGTTAATTGTAGCAAATTCACGGTGAGATCGGATTAGCTTTCTCTGTGCTTTGAATTGTCTTGTATTTAAGGTTTTAGTAGTTTAAAATATAACTACTGTGTGATATTGTGGTATTGTACGAATATCTATGAGGGAAAAATCAGCATTTTTTTTTTCTTGTGATAAGAAAATTTTTTATTAATTTTCATTAGACTTGTGCATTCAGTCTATCAAGAACACGTACGCACGCAATAGTTTTTGGTGCCAGAGGTGGGATAGTTGAATGCCAATCATAAGAGCGATGGAAGAACAACTGAGACAGCTCGTAACTGCTTTTGCTGCATTCCAAAAAAAATGGAAGCTGGCCAAACATTCTTTAAAAAAGAGATTAAAGCGGGACAAGAATATGTTAAAGAAGAGATGAAAGCCGGCCAAGAAAAAGTGGAAGTATCTATTAAAGAAGAAATGAAGGGTGTTCATAAATCTGTTAAAGAAGATATGAAGGGTGTTCAAGAAAAGATTGAAGCAGGTCAAGAGGAAATGAAAAGAGAAATTGCCTGCGTAATAGAAAACAAATTCGAGGCTATGAAAGACAGAATCGAGTCGGTCCAAAATAGAGTTGGAGAAATTGAAGAAAGAATTTCTTCTGGCAAAGAACACACAGAAGGGAGAGTTTCTGCTGTGGAGCAACGCATCGAACGAAGTGTTTCTGCCTTCCAAAATCACTGTTACGTAATTTATATTTAATACGAAATAATGCAATTGTGTGTGGACTGTAACTGTAATTTTATTCTTTTGCTTTCCAAAAACCTCGAGAAATTATGAGAAGCTTCTCGTGACTGATTAAAAAAAGTGTTATTTGCCTACGGCTTCGTCATAGAATGAATGCACAAGTCCGATGAAAAGATTCTTATCACAAAAAATAAAACAAAATGATGAATTTTTTTTCCCTGACAGATATTCGTACAGTATCACAATATGACACAGCAATTATACTTTAAACCACTAAAACGCTAAATAGAACACAGTTCAAAGCGCAAAGAAAGGCTAATCCGATCTCACCGCGAATTCGCTAAAGTCAGGAATAACAACTAAGTAAACAGCTGAACTGAGATGATTCTCTTCGGCTTTCTAAAGCTTTTTAATCATGCACGAGAACATTCTGGTAATTTTTATTTTCTCGAGGTTTCTGGAAAGCAAAAAAGTTTACAAGATATCTATTCATTAAACGTTAAATGCGTGTGCTCCTATATTTTTACTTTTTCGGCGTAGCTTTCTCTTAAAACTCGTCACGCCCTACATTGCACCGGGAAATAAAACTATTTTAATTACAATTCCACTAAAAATAGTTAAATAAATACAAAATCCGTAGCAATATATTGAGTTAAAGCCCGAGTGGGGCCATCTGTGAATATATTTTGAGTTTAAATAGAAATGTAAGTTAACCCTTCTCCGGAGTTGTTATTTATACAGAACTTAAAGAATAGTCGCCTCATAGTTGTTCACTATTCTAGCTTTCAAGGAACTCTGTTTTAGCTGGAATGTTACAGTTTCTTAACAGGTTACTCACTAGTTTCTTCGGATAATTTTTTTCGAGGAATTTCATGTTCTTTAAAAAATTTGGAAATAAAATTAATTTGTTAAGTGACCTATTGAAAGTCCTCCATTAAAAACTGCCCTACACAGATATCATGTGCTTCGTAACTTTTTCGAAATAGCATAAATTAGTGTGTCTGAAGACATAAAACGAAGTACACACCTGCAGTTATTTCTCGCATACATAATATTACTACTAAGTTTTAGCTTTAAAATGGAGGCCAAAATTTCCAACGCCACAGTAGTTGAGAATCACTTAGTTCTATTACAAATATATTTAGAAGGCTTCGTATCTTTATATACAGTATTTCTTAACTTTCGGATATTTAGGAATAATCCACATATGAATATAAAATACAATTGTTTAGTGCATATGTTACCAGCTATATAATGAAAAGAAGCGTTATATATAAAGCCAAAAATGGTTGATCAAATAAGAAATAATTAACATTTCATACTTTTGTTAGGCCTTCTAAACAGTACCAAAGGACAAAATGGCGAAGTGTAAAATACTCTCGCTAAAGAAGTTTTCAGGGCTAAGCATGTGAATTTCAACGCTCGCATCAGACGGAGAATTTACAATTTGCATTTAAGTCTGTGTTCGGACGACATGCAATACGCTATTTTTAACTTATTCAACAAAATCCGTAAGGTTTTATTCTTAACTAACAAAGTTTTATGTTAATTTTCTCTTTCCTGTAAGTTCTTATTTCAACTTCCCGTTAGAATGAGCGCGCATTTCAGCTTTATGTTAATTTGAAGTGAGCAAGAAACTTCTCTGTGTGAGAGAGTTTTTAGTCTCAGATCACTGCGGCTCTGTTCGACGTTCACCTGACTAGCTAGTATTTAAGTTTTAAGCCTTAGCGCTGTTACCCTGTTACTTATTGAAATAATCTAAGTGCGTTAGTATTAGCTAAATCTTGCTACGCACCCTTGATAGTTTAGCATAGAGGCCAACCTCGCGTTCATAGCTCTGTGAGCAACGACTACTTAATTTCTATTTAAAGTTATTTTGAATTATTTGATTGTTCAAGTTAGACACAAGTGCGGTCATTATTTTCTGTTATCCCTCCCGAGTTGGGAAGTGGCTGTAAATAATAGTTTAATAAAAGGGTAATTTTAAAACCCTCCCTACGTGCAGTTATTCTACCACTTAACCACAGTTATTCTACCACAAAACATAGCTGCATTCAGCACCCTTTTCAAGATCAGGACTTTGACAACTTCATGAATATGTTCGCCAAAAGTATGCACAGAACACTCAGTCCTGACAAATTACCTAAGCTAACCGACACTGTGATGAATGTAAATAGAACAGCAGGATGCAGTGCCCCAAAAAGTATCATGACGTTAACATGCAACAACAATTCTACGATGCACTGTCTAAAACAGTGATTCTCAACCACTATGCCGCGGCACTTTTGTCTGTCGCCAAATTCTTAAAGTGTGCCGCCAAATTTTAGAAATGTATATAGTAAAATTTATTATGAGTTTAATCCTAGTATACGGTACATATGAGAATTGGCGAAATTCGGTTTTTAAGACATTAATAAGCGCGCCAGTTGTATTACCCAAGCCGATTTGTGCTCTGGAGGAGAGCGCATTTCGGAGCATTTTTCGCTCATGTTCAGTTCATAATTTAAATTGAAAAGCTCTTATTGGCGCAGACGGGAGACTAGCTTACTTATCAGACATATTTGTCATTTTTAATAATATAAATTCAAGTATTCAAGGGCCGAAAGAAAATGTATTAAGCTCAACAGATAAACTGGTGCGATTCCAAAAGCAAACAACTTTATGGAAAAATAAAGCTCAGGAAGACAATTTGCAAAAGTTTGAGTCAGTTCCAAAAGATTTTAATAAAACTATTCATAATACTGTTATTGACCGTCTGACAGCATTAGAGGAGAAAATTATTCATTATTTCCCAAATTTACATATAAAAAAATGACTGGGTTCGTAATCCGTTTGTGATAAGGAATTCTTCTGTATTTGAATTAACTTTAAATGAAGAAGAAGAGCTAATTTAGCTTTCTAGTAATGAACATTTAATTTTAAGTTATTCGAAAGACTCAATTAATTCATTTTGGATTAACATTAGATGCGATTATCCCATGATGGTCAAAAAAGCTTTAAAAATATTATTACAATTTTCTACATGTTATTTGTGTGAATTCGGATTTTCAGTATTAACCAAAGTAAAAACGAATAAAAGATCGAGACTCTTAAATATGGAAAACGATATGAGAGCAGCATTGCCATTTTTACAACCAAATATAAAGGAAATTATCAAAAAACGTCCAGCTCAAATTTCTCATTAAACGTATTCTTATTATTAACTTGTAATTAATTCCTTAATCAATGTGCTGCTGTTTTTGTATTACGTATTATTTTATTTTACATTCAAAATTATTATCATAAACTATTTCACACAGTGTATTGTAGGTAAATAAGCAATTTTTAAATTTATCGCTTTCTTTGTGTGCCGCCAAATTCTGAAATCGTCAAAAGTGTCCCGCGACGAAAAAAAAGGTTGAGAATACAGGTCTAAACACCTATCGTGTTCTTCAAAAATAGCGCTTTTTTATCCTAAACTACTTACCAAAAATTAATGATGAATTATCCAAGATAATTACTAAGAAAGAACCACAGGGCTATTGCTAAATTGCTATGATGTGATGTTAGAGATAAACAAAATTAAACCGATACATCTTGTTAAAGAAGGTGTTAGTGCTGTCGAATTCTGCATAACGTCGTTTCAATAAAAGCCTTCTCAAAATTCCCTTCTGATACTCTGCCTAAATATCATTTATCTTTTTATAAAATGCTCGGCATTACATGTAATATGTAAAGAAAATACATATAATATTAAACTTGGGTATTTCATATTTTGCCTATAAGCGACAGACATATTAAATAATGCCTAGGCATTATACAAGGTGACCCAAAAGTCCGTTAACATTTGGAAATTCAATAATTCATTGAACAATGTAGGTAAAGAGATAAAAACTGATACATATGCTTAAAATGTCATGGGGTTTTTTTGGAAGTAAAAAAGTGTTTAAAACGGCCAACAGATGGCGCTTCGTGGGACAATAAAAGCAATAATTAGCATAAGAACTGATTTTTAGCAAAGACTACGTTCTTTATGACAAATGTTCAACATTTTGACCATCCTTCATCTACAATACGTATAATAGAGGAACAATGTTGTGAACAGAGCTGTAGGTACAAAATATCTGTAGGTATGGTGAGAAACGTCGTTGGATGTTGTCTTTTAGCATCCCTTATGTGGTCGGACGTACGCGATAGACTTGCAATTTCAGGTAACCTCCCCCCAACCAATAATCACACGGATTAAAATCCGGGGACCTGAGAGGCCAAGTATGACGGAAGTGGCGGCTGAGCACGCGATCCTCAGCAAATGGTGTGCGCAAGAGATCTTTCAGACGTATAGCAATATGGGTTGGAGCGCCATGCTGCATAAAAGTGGCAGCTTCAACAAGTGTTTATCACCAAGATTAGATTCAACATACTGGCTTACCTAGCACTCACACTGACAGTTTGAATAGTAGAATACAAATTTCCTCGAAGAAAAAGGAACTGATCACGATTGATGTGATAAATCCACATCACACCGTGACCAACATCCGAAGATGAGTATAGAAAACTGACAGTCATGAAGAGACTGATCTACAGCTCACTACAGCTCATATCATACACGATTCTCCTGTGGCATCACTGACATTTTGTAGCCCAGCGTCATCTGCTGGCTTATTTCGCAGTTATTTTTCCTTCAATGAAAGCCCATGTCACATCAACCATGTGTGTCAATTTTTACCTCTCTATCTGCATTATTCCGTGAATTATTGAATTTTCAAATGGTAACGGATTTTTGGGTCACACTGTATACACAATACCTGTTTTTCGTACATTGCGGGTAGCAGATATACTTCAAATTACATTCTTTTGCATATAGGTAGATATCTCAGAGAACATGCAAACGTATGCACACTATTGTTAGTGTAATTATGAGAAATTCTATCGAGATTACTTGAATCTTCTTCACGGTATCAAAGTTGATTCCTTTTAAACTCAGTTTAGGGAAAAGGAAAGAAGCCGACGATAATAGATATTGGGAAGAGGGATGATGATAAGGCAGGAAAATTCCTTTTAAGGCCCAAAATGCTCTAAAAACTAAACCTTTTCTTAAAAAAATAACTGCAAAAACTATCATACTTTATTTTAAAATAAATCACGAGAAAATTTTACGGGAATTTTCTCGTATATTAATATTAAATAAAACTGCTTAAAATGGTGGATATATATATATATGAATTATTTATAAACTATATTGTATAGTGTATGTTGTTAAACTGAACTATTAAATTATATCAAATTTATGTGCATAAATCTAGAAGTAAATTTACTACCAGTTTAATGGATTATTTCATTTCGAACTAGAAAGAACTTTCCTTATGCATGAATTTGCATACCTGTCTGTATGTAGCAGCATAGCCCTTATAAACTCAAGATAGAGCTTTAAGATTAAAACCATAAGAATCCCTTTGGTACTCAGAAATTCAAGTCTTTTTGAACATTTTCCTTATAAGAGAAGCTACTCACGAAACTACTTTTAACGAAATATTTAAATGAGCCAGCCGGTCATGGATCAGCAAAAGAGTCAAAAAAACTTTTTTTTTCACTCGCTGAAATCAGAGAAAAGAAAAAAGAGTAAGGTAGACTTTAGAATAAGCCACAACATTATTATGCATATATAAGAAAACTACAAGTTTCACTCGGAAGACCACTTTCTTAAGCTTTTTTCTCCATATTTCTTTTACACACATACTATTTGTTGCTTAGACTAATGCACATGGCAAAAAATTGCTCAGATGAAAGTATAGTGCAGTTGTTTAGGAAGCTTTCATCTTCTAAAAACTGAGGAGTAGAGTAAGTAAGTTTATATAATAATTCGTTACTTTCTTCCTAACTTTCCTGAGTAGCTTATACCTGAAGCTTTTACTAATTTATTAGACTCTAAGCCCTGGTCTTAACACTAGTAAAATTAAATTTAACATTTTTCGTATTTATCATGTACACGCACTATAGAAAATTTATACAGAGGCTGTTTGCACATTTTTTAGCCGATGTATATTGTATTCACAAAACTAAATTACATAAAATTCTTGTGTTTTAAATGTTCTTTTTGATATCCTTTATTCTGAAGTATCTTTCGACACCGCAATTTCCCGGGTAATAATGCCTTTTGAAGTGTCAGAAGAGATATTCTATCCCATTCCTCCCGAACAGCTTTCCAGAGTCCTGTTAGGCTTTGGGGACAACTTTTGGATAATGCAGGTTTTAAAAGTCCGAAAGCACAAAAATTCATAGGTGACACATCGGGAGATTTAGTAGGGATATCAGTGAAGGGTATGGCCTTGATACCAGTTTTTTGTCCCATTTCGTTTAGAAAATTTATTGTGGATTTTGATGTGTGACTGCTAGCTTTGTCCTGATGGAGTCTCACAGATTGATGGCACTGTGGGTAAAGCAATGGTATTTCATTCAGAAAAATTCGCGATAAAATATATTCCTGATAGTATTTGGAGTTAATCTTGACATTATTTTGCATGCTTTTTATATTTAACTTGCCATTATAAGAAAAACCAGCGGCAATCATGAATCCCTTAGAAAAACTTTCTTTCGATTTTTTGAAACATGTACTTAAATTTCTTTCTCCCCTTTTATGATAATAAATGGGTCCTTTTTTGTTACTATCATTTAAATACACCCATGCTTCATCTATTGTGACAATTGTTTTCCATTTTTCTTTGGATAAGTGTGGACACCGAGCATTTTAATGATTTTGCAACTGTCCTTTGACTAGGGGGATTTTCTTTTAATATTAAACAACGCACCTTTGCAATAGTCGAAGATGTCCGTTTTCTTCCTGGATACTTGTTTGGAATTTTTGTCCCACTCGAGGCTCCAATTTGACATTTTTTTTCCTTCCCTGTTGATGATATTACCTATCGACGCTTTAGGTATCACAAAACTATGACTCTCACATCGTTTTTGGATAACGGAGTATGCATATTTCTCTTCGGAAAGAGCGTAAATGTAGCCTTCGAACCACTGCTTGGTTAAATTCGCCATTTTGAATAAAAACAAAACTTTCAAGCCACAGACAATAATTTTGACTTTTAAAAACATAGTACAATTGCAATTACATCTTTTTCAGCAAACGAGCTTTTATTACCGCTTACCAAAATCGTCTAAAAAATGGGCGAACAGTCTCTGTAAAAGTTAAGAAAATATATTCTCTAGAACAGAGATCCTCAAGTTTTTGTCCCTAAAAGCACATTTTAGAATATCTCTAGGACGGCGGGCACCATACTTTTCCAAAGTGAATAATTGGATAGAGTTACATGTACATAAGAAATTAGATCAGTCGCATTTGGCTTTGTGCTGTTATCAATGTTGGACGCAATATCTATTTCATTAAAAAAAAGAAAATTTTCACATAGAATTTTATTGAAAACGGAAACATTTCTATTGTGATTGCACAGCGTCTGGCACACGTTGAACGATCGACGGGCGCCATGGTACCCGCGGCCACAGGTTTAAAAAGCCGTGACTTACATTAAGTAGCGCTAGACGCCAAAAATCTTCAAAAAATAGTGATTGGAAGTTTTTGCATTTTAAAATTCTCTATACTTTTAGCTTTCTAAAAATACCGTACTTTAATCTCTATGGAAATTAGAACTGTAAAACGTCTAGTTTTAATTTATTATCGAATGCTTTGACAAATAAGGATTTTGCATACAAATGCGGTTTTCTCAAAATATCACTTTTTTGTACTCGAGGCACACTTTCTCAGGAACTACTGCTCACAGGTAAGTACACTTTTTATGGCTTATTTATTATGTTTCCTAATATTTACTGAAATGAGCTTTTTGTGATAAACTAAGAAAGAAAATCACAATTCGTTTTTTTACTTCCTTGTACGAAGTGAAAAGGAAGCATTGTAATCGCGAAAAATTTCAGGTATCGTATTATCTAGTTTAATCGCTATCGAATGCAACGTACGTAAGAACAGAATAAAGGACTCATTTTCGCCCCAAAAAATTTTAAAACTGATTTAAAATGGATTCTGATGAGATTTTTTTGTGACGTCTATACGTACGTATGTACGCATGTATGTATTTATCTCACCTAACTCAAAAACGAGTAAACTCAGAACGTTGAAATTTTGTATATAGGACTGCTATAACATGTAGATGTTCACTTCACATTCTGGTTGCAGTCGGCCGCACCAAAGGTATACAAATATATGCATATATATATATATATATACCTACTATGTTACTCGGCTCACAGAGCTTAGTTTTTTTATTCTTATATGTTGGTAAATTGAACATTTTTCGCTTTAGAAATGATTGAATTATGTTGTTCTTATCTTTCGGTTAAGATTTTTACGCCTTTAGTTAACCTGCATGCAATAATTGTGGAATTATCAACAATTTAAAAGCTTTTCAAGCAGTAGTAGTTCAGAAGTAGCCTTCGAACGTTGAAATTTTGTATGTAGCTATAACATGTATATGTGCATCTCCTATTTTGGCCGCAATCGGCCGCACCAAAAGTATATAAATTTATATATATATATCCACTCTGTTACTCGACTCAAAGAGCTCATTTTGTTATTCTTATATGTTGGTAAATAGTGCATTTTTTGCTTTAAAATTGGTTGAATTATGCTGTTCTTATTTTTCGGTTTAGTAAAACTGCTGGCACGATTTGTAGAATAATCAATAATTTAAATGTCGTTTAAGTGCGGCTAAGTTTAATCCTTTTTCTCAGGGCGGACATATTTGATTACATTTGAAACTAAGGAGACTATTGGATTTGTTGCCAATCTAGAGAAACTAAACTTCTCAACGACAAAGATAACGCCTTATTGCGAATTAAATCATGCTTAATCAATTCTGGAATTTATTCGAGGAAATAAGTATTTAAGATATACTTCGTAATTATGAATACAGGTATTTTTACTTTTTATGAATTTTCGCCTTGTAGATTTATTATAGTATTTGAATGGAACATGTGGCAACGATTAGGTAATTCTGCAGATGATATACATTATTTTTGTGCATACTGATGAGTTATAAAATGAACAAGATATAACGCTGTTAAGTGAAGTCAACGACAGAGTGTCGCTGTGGTAAACAAATACAGTGAATTTTAAAGAGTGCATTTATTCTATTGTGTTTTTGCGCTATCGAAGAAGTAGATTGAATTCAATCCAATAAGTTTAAATGAAATGCAAAGTGCGTATAATTTTATACTCCGTACAAGGAAGTCATGTGGTGTACACATCAGATTTTTTTTTGTGTGTGTGATAGAGAGAAAAGTGCTAAATATTGCTATGCTTAACGCAATATTGTACAAATTACTCTAAAACTCAAAATGTTTCAAAAGCTCATTTCAGTGTAATCAGATAGATGTGCTTAAATTATACAAAAAATTTCAAATGTGCATACACAACAGATTTTGAGAAAAGGTACACCGAAAATGGCCAATTTAACATCGACGGTATAGGGGTTCCGACTCCCCTCAACGTGAAGATATCAATATTGAATAAATGAAAGATATTTCTCTAAAGTATAGCGATAGAATTTTAAAACCTTATTTCACCCGACTGATGCTAAGGAAATAAATTCACATTAAAATTTGCGAGTGCATCTAAAATTTTATTCGCCAAATTTATTTATCAGTATTGCAAATGGTAAAGGTTACTGAACTTCGGTGGTTCGGTTCGAGGTTAAAATACCTGGAAAAGGGCTGGCTTCATGGATAGTTTCGTGATTTTCTCATGTGTAACGTTTATACGATCCAGTTTCCTTTAGAAAGTCCCCCATGAATGCATCCGTTCCTTTAGGCAGACAGATCTCTAGTACTTTGCCATACTTAAATAAGCAAATCATTGTATTGGATTTCCTTCTATTAATCCAGCGAAAAAAACCCTGCTTTTTTCTTAGTAGCAACTCTCTCTGCTTTAGAAAACCCATGGTTTAATATTCGGGAGACAATGGGAGGAGAATGATCAATGACTCGTAATCAATAATAACGTCTGAATGTCTAGTTTTGTTATTGTTAGACTTACTCTGGTATAACTGTCAGATGATTGCTAAACACAGATGTAGTCTTGTACTCGTAGCCACAATTAAGGTGGACTTACTCTGATATTACTGTCAGATATTTGAGATAAGTTACAGTACATTTATGCTAAATTACTAGTACCTTTGTGACTTGAGTATCCATTCGTATAAGTACTTTGAAATTGTGGAAGCAATGCAATATTACAAATGGTGATTGTGGAATAACTTATTTTATATTTATCTTCTAAAGTTTGTTACACGTTTCAGCTATAGATATTAGAACTTGCATGCTCATGTACTACATTGGCACACTCACAGAATCATTTTAGAACCGAAATACTGTTTATTATTTAGATATCAATGAAAGCAAACTGTATCGTTCCATTGGGGATCAGTCGCAAAGAAGCTTCATGTAAACAATCATTGTGAATATTGTAAATATATAACCAGACAATAAAACGAAACAGGAAATGCTTGTGCATCACAAAAGAAGTCTTGCCAGCCGTGTCTGGATGTTTCAATACATAAACTCTGTAGTACGAACTGTTTGAATGCATCTTTTGCTAAGCAGAATATACTGTACCTTTGATTACAGACTCGGGAATTCAGGATTACGTTAAGCTGAGAGTAGTAGTTTTGTCGCTTTGTTATAGCTTTGGAGCCTTCCTTTGTCTTTGTGTAACAAATATCTGCTTTAGAAATGTATTGCTTATACGCTCTTTGAACTAGTTCCTATACCAAAGGTCCTTCAAGAGATATTTCTGCACGGATTAAGTTGTTCTCAAATAACGGATAAAGTTGCGAAATTCATGGAGAAAGTTGCGAAAGCAAATACCAAACGGGAAGCTTATTCTTTCTGCATCCAAATGTGTTTTATTTCAGCAGAAATTGAAACTGAAGGCTGCATACTTTTTTAAAATAATTTAGCCTAGTAGTTTTCAAACTTTATTTATGCAAGGAACCCATAAAAATATATTTTTATTTTGTTGAACCTTTACTATACTCAGAAATGTGCTTTCAACGTTAAGTACCCTTTATTTGGAACAGTGAAGAAAAATGATTCATTGTAAAAAATTATCTACTTCGTATTAATTTTAGTAATAGTAACAGCGGAAATAAAAATACTGATTTGTAAGGTTTTAGTTTAAACTAACAAAGTTTTATTTTAATTTGCCTTTTTCTATCTGTTCTTATTTCAACTTCCCGTTAGAATAAGCGCGCGTTTCAGCTTTATGCTAATTTGAAGTGGAGCCAAGTTACTATTTAAACGGTAGGTAGGAACCTCTCAGTGTGAAAGAGCTTTTAGTCTCAGACCACTGCTGCTCTGTTCGACGTTCGCCTGACCAGCTAGTAAGACCACTGCTGCTCTGTTCGACGTTCGCCTGACCAGCTAGTATTTAAATTCTAAGCCTTAGCGCTGTTACTCTATTACTTAATGAAGGAATTCTAAGTGCGTCAGTATTAGTTAAATCTTGCTACGCACCATTTAGTTTAGAGGCCAACCTCGCGTTCATAGCTCTGTGAGCAACGACGACTTAGTTTCTATTTAATTTTAGTTTAAATAGTTTGATTGTTCAGTTTAGACGTAAGTGCGGTCATTATTTTCTGTATCCCTCCCGAGTTGGGAAGTGGCTGTATATAATTGTGGTTTAATAAAAGAGGATTTTAAATCCTTCTTTAGTGCAGTACTTCTACCACTTAACCACAGTTTTCTACCACAGAACATAGCTGCATTCAGCTCCCTCTTCAAGATCAGGACTTAAAGTATTGCACGAATATGTTCGCCAAGAATATGCACCAAACACTCAGTCTTAACACATTTAGTTATTAATTTTAGGTTTGCTTTCATATGCCTTTAAGATCTTCTTTCGAATTTTGAATTTTTCGTTTGCGGAACCTCTAGAGTAGCTGCGTGAAACTCCAAGATGACGCGAACAATAGTTTAGCCCTTTCGCGCCGACTGTCGCGTATACGTGCCAACTAAAAACGCATTCATTCCTGGCCGATACGCTGGTGTGCCAGTGCGTTTTCTCGTTCACCCCCGGCCATCACACATTTGTGCCAGTGTCCTGGAATGTTTTAAAAGCTATAACTTTTGGCACAAGATGGCATTGTATGTCCATATGATTTCAGATACATGTAGATTTAACCTTCCACTCAAAATGAGAGTGGCATGACTCACATACACGTGGTTTTTGATTTTATAAACATAAGGGGGAATGACTGTTCCCGACAGTAGGTGTTCAGTTATCCGAATTTATTAGAAGCAAGGTGATTGCGGGTGATTGATTTAGTAACAAAATTGATTCCCATATTTTTAAAATAAAATTAGTGCCTTTTTAAATAGTTTTTTAACAGTTTATTGTGGCCATCTAAATGCAAATTTCTGTCTTGCCAACAAACACTATACATCAATTTCACTTAAGTGCAAGATTTAGTTGTGCATATATACCATGTTTTCAGGTTCGTTACCAACTCCATCAGGTTCTTAGGTATTTTCTGCTGTCTATGAATCTTTTAGCGGTAACGCATTGCTTTTAAATCAACCAAAAAGCTGACATTCTTTTTAACACACATTCATTAAAATAATCTTTTGGCTTATTAAAAATAAAAATCTCGTATATTAGCAATTACAAATTAAAATTACCTTTCACCAAGTTACTTTGTCTAGTTATTCTGCAGTATCTTTTCGTAATTTCGAATTAATTCGATTGGGGTTAAGATCTTTGACCTAAGCAGCCCGGTGTTGCCCTACTTCACTCGCATAACCACGTATCAATTAAACATATCATGATTTCTCTAATTGAATCTACTTCCCCATTGCGTTTTGAAACCCCTTTTAAGTTGCTTACTTATTTCAAAATCAATCTTTGTTCTTCCAAATGTTTTCAATTTTGTTAGTGTAGATAAAGGAGAACGAGTTTTCTCATGATGAATCTTAGCTGTATGAAAATTGCTAATATAAAAAACAAACAGTGCTGTTCTACAACTCTTCTGTCTGTCTCATAAAATGCACAAGGCCAAGGAAATAGTTTATTTCGCTGTTTACATGCAGTTAGCCATTTTGAATTTGAATACTATTCTACTTTGAAGTCAAGAGTGTAATGTTTCATTTTTATACTCATGGAAATATCTGGGATAGGCCTTGGAAGTTTAAAGTTTAGGAAGAGGAGGTAGAAAAGCGATCGAGAACACAATATTTTTTGAAGTTAACAGCTGATTGCAGTCACGCAATCCTGTCTTATTGAAGGTTTCCTTCTAAAAGAAATCGCCTCCGGAGAAACCTTTTTTAATCATGTCCCCCTCCGCATTTTAAATATATAATTAAAATGCTAATACAGTTCACTTCAAACCACTTATCTTGCAAGAGACGCACCAAAGCCGTTGATGGAAAGAGAAGTGCAGTTCACTTAAAACTCTTTCACGTCTCGTAACACTGCATTCATGAATCCAAATTAATATATTGTACTAAAAGCTTAAATCACGGCCCTTTCTCCTAATCTCAGGCCACGGCCCTTTCTCCTTTCTCCAACAGGAATCTAGCACGTTTAGATCTATGCGTATGTGGGGAGAGGAGTGATCCAGAGCATTGCCTGTTCGCATGCATCATAACAACAAGTCTGTACCTGAGAAGACCAAAATAAAACAAGACGTGATTTCGTACTTGAATTATGCAATCAGAGATTGCCATATCAGGAAGCGTATAACCCAAATAACGGATATTCTGGCATCAAGGGCTAACTCTGCAACACAGAGTGATCCCACCCAAATCATTATGCGAACAGCAGCACCTCGGCAACAAAATAGTAGCGTGGGCCCCAGGAAGGCGTTGCAATTCTGGATAGCTAGAGTAAGGGGCCTATACCTACTTAGTCAGGGTAAATAATAGGTGACCCCTGCACTTATACCTAACCTAACCTAACTTAAAGTTTAAATGAAGTCACTAGTAACTCATAAGAAGAATTAAACTTTCTTACTACGGCTCGCCACTAGTTAACAATAGGCTAATGCAGTTAGAAGAACAGTTGAATGTTAGCTTGTCTCTTCTCTGAATCGACTCGACGCAACTGGGTTCTTCGGAACAACTCGATTAGCCAAAGGGAAAAAGGCTCGTAGTTTAGGAACAAATGGAAACTGGTTTCTTTGGCTTCCGTATGGCTAAGAGCTGCTTTCGAATGCAGATAAAGCGACCCGATACCTTCCAGTATAATGGAGCAGCCAATTACATTCAAATACCGAGAAGCAAAAACAAAAATGGCGCAAGTAGGCAAACAGTACAAACTGGTAACACTTCCTTGAATATGCCGTATTAAAATACAGCTCATAATCAAAGAATATTTACTTTTTGTTTTAATAATTCTAATCTAAATGTTTTTGGAAGTATTATTATTAAAAATGGCTAGGGAATAGTCTAGTCCAATGACTGCACTCCACTGTTGAAGAAGTAACATCTACAACTCAAGGTATGTGATACTAAAACAACTTAATATTTGCTGCTTTTGATATTTTAGTTATTTAGGCTAAAAGAGGGTAAACATTACTTTTGGATATTTTTTATGCACATTAATGTTGTTACTTCGAATCCAATGCTCGATCCCCACTTCACGAACAATTATTACTGAAAAAGGTCAGACTTTATGCGTCATTGATTACTGTTGACTGAGGCTGGGTCATTGTCTATTTACCATAGGCTAGTCGACGCCCTAAGTCCGCCACTGTCGAGTGGGAGAACTCATAGTAAGGACTCTAGTGTAGGCAAGTATACGAGCAAAGAACATTTATCTGCAATTAATTGTATTTTTATTGTTTATGCAGTACTAGGCAACCATAACACTGCAGGTTATATGAATAGTACTAAAATTATACACATAAATAATACACAAATAATCTAGTAACATGTAACAGAATACAATAATGTAAATAAGAAATAAAACGCAGGTTAATTGACAGACTAGAACACAGTATGTTATGTGTATATATAATTAATGCATAGGTGTTAGAGTGAACTGAAAAATTAAATTCTTGTTTATGCATAAAATGCTAAATTAATGTGGAACAAATTTAGAAAATTCATGTTCATGAAATTCATGTTATCAGTTCATATGTCCATGACTCAAGTTACTTCCGTTTGTATGTCTTTTGTTTGTATATGATACTATGCATAAAACGTCCATTAGCATATTATCTGCTTAGAAGATTTGACCTATGTAAACCCTAATTTTCATAAATCTACAGTGAAATAGAATTATAGAAGGTGGTTTTTATCGTCTTCTAGGAACGATTTCTGTACAGGAATTTTGAAAGGACCGGATCGGATTACATTAGAACATTTAAAACAAAAGTGATGAGGATTATCTGCGTAATTCTGTCCCAGTGTTTTACAGAAATTATCCTGACTATAAACGATTTCTGATAATTGGAATCTGAAATACCATTCCGCAAAAATATTACAATGGCAGGAATCCGAGTCCACGGTCATGTTAGGAACATGTTAGCTCATGCTCTTGTTTATCACAGGGAGTTTCTGATAACCGCTATATAGATAAAAATGGATGCTTACGTGCAATCCGAGATAACGAAAGTATAAATAGCAAGACAGTAAAAAATACTTAATAATACATTATAAGGTATTTCTCCTGCCTTCTTCGCATGCCTTCGTGATGTAGTGAACAGCACGCTCGACGTGTAACCCAGGGGTCTGTGGTTTGATTCCTGGCGAAGGCGTTGCTTATTTTTAATTTTTCTGCTTCCAAAAAAGTCCTAATGACGCTACACTGGCGTCCGAACTAAAAAAAAGGCGATGGATGTTGATTCTCCACGACCGGGATTTGGCGATTGGATCCAATAATCCCCAGTCGCTCTTCAAAAAGGGGGAGTATATAAGGTATTTCTCCCACCTTATGCCTTCGTGGTGTAGCGGTCAGCACAATTGAAGCGTAACCGAGAGATCCGTGGTTCGATTCCCCGGGAAGGCGTTGCTCATTTTTCCTGTCTCCTGCTTTAAAATAACCTAATGTCTCTACAACTTAAAAGTTATTCAGAGAAAGTTATTAGTTAAAATTTATTCAGAGAGACACTTAGAGTTTCGAATTGTAACACAGGAATTATGTTATGTGCTTTATACATACTTAAGGATCAGCAGATTCTTTAGAATTACAGAAGATTCTGTAGAATAACTAATGCCATATCATATGCTCTGCAAAAAAATGGGATATTTCTACATCTGCCGTTCTACTGAGCCGAATAACGAAATTTAATTTGCGTTTTTCATGTATCAAAAGCACGACTAACTCTATATCTTACATTTATATATAGCATTGTTCTAACATAGGTAATTCGACACAAAATCAGACTAAATCTCAAAAAAAGATACACTGACTTTTTTCCTTATTTCGATTCTGCGGCGCAAACTACGTCAAAGTGTTAAGATTTGTAAAACATCTAAAAGTAAATTTTAAAAAATTAGGTCTCAAAATTTAGCTTCACAGCGTCAATTCAATTTGGTACGCAGTTAGTTATATATCTTTTTACTTCCTTGTACGAAGTAAAGGAAGTATTGTAATCACGAAAAATTCCGAGTACCATATTTCAGCGAAAATATCCATTTTGACCGCTATTGAATGTAATTTAGCTACATTTTTGCTTGACATCTGTACGTAAGAGCAGAATAGTGACTCTTTTTTCCCCAAAACAATAATAAAACTAATTTGAAATGAATTAAAAATAGATTTTTTTCGTAGCGCCTATGAGTACATACGCACGTATGTATGTATCTTGCATAATTCAAAAACGAGTACACTCAAAACATTGAAATTTTGTATATAGGACTGCTGTAAGATGTATATGTGCACTTCACTTTTTGGTTGCAATCGGCCGCACCAAAAGTGTTTATATTTATATATATATATCCATTCTGTTACTAGGCTGAATGAGCTCAATTTTTTTTACTTTTATACGTTGGTAAATTGCGAATTTTTTTGCTTTAAAAACGATTGAACTACGTTGTTCTTATATTGCGGTTCAGGTTTTTATTCCTTAAATAAACTGCATACAATACTTATAGAATTATCAACAATTTAAAAGGTCTTTAAGTAAGGCTAAGCCTAATTATTTTTACCATTGAAGCTATATTTGTTTACATTTGAAACTTAGCAGTTTGTAATTTTTAATATAGATATTTTGAGTTTCTATGTATTTTTGCCTTGTCGAGAAGTGAGAACTGAATTAATTGAATGAGAAATACTGAATCGTCTGTGAAAACGTGTTTCCTTTTCTTTTTGTTTGTTTAATTTCTGTTATACATCGTTTTAGATTTATTATAGTATTTGAATGGAACATGTGGCAACGATGAGATAATTCTTCAGAAGATATCATTTTTGTGCATTCTGAGTTATAAAATGAATGAGATGTAACCCTGTTAAGTGAACCTAGCGTAAGTGTATCGCAATGGTAAAGAAATATAGTGAATATTAAGGAGTGCATATATTCTATTGTGGTTTATGAGCTATCGATGAAGTGGATTTAACGCAATCCAATAAGCGCAAATGAAATGCATATAATTTGATGTTCTGTACAAGGAGGTCATGTGGTGTACACATCAGACATATTTTTTTTTATTAAACTTACCTGATTACTTCTTTCACAGTTCCAAATTTTGTTTCAACCCAAATAAAATTCGCAGATATATTCTGATTTATTTTTATTTATTTTTTAAATTTGTATTTCTTAGTAAATTTTATTAATTTTTGAAAACGAATTTTGAGTTACAACCTGTAAAAGTTTTACCATCATCTTAAAGTAGAAAATGTAGAGATTTTATGCAAAATTACCCAAGATATAAGTGAATTTACATAATGGTGCATTCTGAAGTTTGACCTCTTTATTTTAACAATAAGAACTACAAACGTAGTTTAGGAATCTAAAAATAAGGATTATGATTAAAAAATACAAAGAAAATTATTTGGAAGAATGCACCTTTTCTTCTGGCTGTCCCCAATGAAAAGGAAAGGAGAAAAGGTTACCATAAATTAAAAATTTCACGCGATGAAGCGCAAGCTAAAAAAGTGCGCCAAGATAAATTTTTGAATTACTCGGTAAGTTTCTCAACACATTTCACAAAATTTAATATTTAGGCATAATTTGAGTTTAGAATCGAAATATGGAAAGAAATCTGTGTTTTATTTCAGTAAAAATACTTATGTTAGAACAATGCTATATATAAGTCTAATATATATCCTAAGTCGCGCTTTCGAAATATTAGAAACGCAAGTTAAATTTCGTTAATCTGCTCTGTTGAAGGGGAAACAGAACTGTCCCCCCTTTTTTGTGAAGAGTGTAAGCTCAAATATTTTTATAATTAAAAAATGCACTGCCCTTGTGAAATTTTATATGGAACTAAAGCTAAGCCTATATTTCAATAACCAAGCTTCGCTTTCAATGCTCCATGGCAGACTTGAGTACTAATTTTTAATTTTATCTTGTGGGCATTGTTTAGTTATAAACAGGAAGAAAACTTACTAAAACTCACTCCCAGGTTTAAAATTTACTAACAAAAGTGCACATTTATTCGAAAAATGAAGACATACGTTCTGTTTTCATAAAATCTGTTTTCAGATGAATAAAAGCGTATAACAAAGAATGAAATCCTAGAGCTCTGAAAGCCGGAAAGAAGATAAACTCAATCTGTTTTTCCGAGGAAAGGATTTTGTTACCTCTTTTTGAAGCAATATTTCTGCAAAGGCAATCTTGAATTATTTTGCAAATACATTTTCAGAAACTGAATATATGTTCAACTGAATTTCTAATATGTAATATGAATTTCATACATACATTTTAAGTTGCCGGATTAAATGTTATTCCGATAAATATAGCAATCGTTTAATAACCGAGAAGCATCATCGAAGAACATTTGGGGTGACTAAATGCTGACAAAGAACGTAAAAGGGATTATTTTAAGATCAAATAAGTCAAACTAGAGGCTGTAAATAACATTTTTATGAATAGGTTGTAAAATTAAGTTCATTGTACACAGTTAAATAAAGTATAGCATGTCCAAAATAATGGAATTTGTTGTTAGTTTACCTAAAATCGAATTTGTATGAATTGCATTGTTTATTTATGCTTAACAGTGAAATAACAATAGGCTCGAAATAATTGTTTCAATTTCAACAGTAAAAGTGTGATATTAAAGCAACTTTGTTGCTTAACCCTAGAACACTAGCGTGTTTATATATGCCGCTATCACTAGCGATACGTAAAATTAGCATGCTCGTTTAAAATTCATTTTATTTACTTATATTACATTAAGATGTTTCTAAATATGTTTTTATTTGCTGTTTTACCCAATATTAGTCTATAGTCGTGTATGAACTGGGTTTGTAGCATTTTTTACAATTTTCAATAAGAATTTCCCATATTTGGCGAATAGCAGCTAATTCATGTTTTTTTACGCTCTTCTCTTGTGTCTTTTTCATCAAATCTTAAGCAATCCAAAAAAAATGAAAAGCGTCTCTCAGTAAATGTTGTTCTATACCTTCCACTAGAAAACGTTACATCAAACATAACTTTTGTTGACAAATGATTATCTTTTAAAGCTGCAGAAAGTATTAATATTCCAAACAAGGCATTCAGTTCATCGTAATTTAAATTATTTAGGGAACCATCCGTAATATTTGCATAATCTATCTTCTTTCTGTTTATCCCTGCGCTTGTGTGAGTAAGTATTTCTTCTTTGACTACATCAGAAATAAACAAATTAAAACAATCAATTGGTTCCTTAGCAAATCGAGCCTCAGCAACTGAACCTGGTCTAATATGAACTATATTTTTTTGCGCTGGTTTTCTGTTTAGTGGTGTCATTAATTTTCGTACGCCACTCATGACCATTTATTCCTTTTACTAAGTCAGCATTCAGTTATATATTATGTCCTTGTTCATTTGTATCTTCAATATTTGTAGTCTTTCTATTTTTCTTTTGAACATTTAATTCAACTTTCTTTCTCTTACTTTTGTCCATATCACTACTGCACTCGATTTCTTGTATCGGATAATCGATCACTAAATCAGGATCAATCTCTATTCTATCATCAGGAATATAATCTGGATCAGCATCACTGTCATCATTATCTTCATCAAATTCAACATTATCACCACTTTCACTTTCATCAGATTCCAAAAGCATTGCTTGAATTCCTTCATTCGTTAAGTATTTGCGGCGTTTCGCCATTTTTTCAACACAGTATGAAATAAGAATCGAAATACATTTATATATGCCGCTCACAAATTTAAAAATAACCGACGCTATCACTAGGACTACGTTAAAATTACGTATTTAAAAAGTCATGTATTACTAGCGACACGAAAAATTTACGTGTTCAAAATTTCGCATGTTACTAGAGACACGTAAAATTCACATCACGTCATTTTATTCCCAATTAGCTCATGTAACCGAGACAAATGAACCGCAGACGAAAAAATCAAACCATGTGGCATGCAGCCACCTACATGACACCTCGAAGCACTCAAGGTCAAAGAAGTGTATAGGTGAAAGGGAAAGGGCAAAAAGGAACCAATAAAGGATGGCAGCACGTAAAATTTACGTACCCTAGTGTTCTAGGGCACGTAAATACTATGGTACCAAAACCATAGAACATACTTTGGTACGTTCTATGGTACCAAAACCATAGAACACTGCTAGAAGTCGCGGAACACTGGTAGTTATGTCCGAGTTTCATGTTTCGCAGACGGGCTGGCTCCAAGGGCCTTTTCGTGATTTTCTCATGTGTAACGTGTACACGAGCCGATTTCCTTTAGAAAGTCCTTCACGAAGGTATCATTTCCTTTAGCCAGATAGCCCTGGAGTGCTTTTCCATAATGAGACAAACCAAACCAACCAAAACCGTAAACACTTGTTCTACTGGCACCAAAATATTATTGCCTCTTGACAGATACTTTATTTTTTGCTAAGCCCATGAATTAAAAAGCATGTTAGCCTTTACAATCTAATGCAGTTTCGCGTAAATTCCACATAAATAAATTTAAAGAATCCATCTATGATATCGAAGCTGTGATTGGTTTAACCCTCTGACCGGCCAGGGTTTTCGCTAAGAAAGCATAAATTTCCCAAAACTACTACCAGAAAAATTTATTTTCTTGATTTAATGTAAAACATTTCCTGACATTTTATACCTGGATTTATGTACTTTTTATATATTGCCTTAATTTCTTTGACATGTTTTAATATGCACGTATATATTCGTTCGTACAGATACCACAAAAAATATTCTAGGCCGTATATATACGTCCTTGCAGGTTAGAGGGTTCTAACATCTATTTATTCCCAATTAGTTAAGCCAGAATTCAGCCCAAGGATAGTAGAATGGTAGAATGCAGGCATAAGTCGTTAGCTCTTTAAGACAGCTAAGATTACCTTTTAAAATGATCATAAAAATTAATGTACACTGCGGAGGGGCTAAGGACAGTAGTAGTGTGAAAGTGACAGTTCAGCAACAGGATCTCAAACTCGCAGGCGGAT
>KK116503.1:11478-24284 GCA_000611955.2 Stegodyphus mimosarum
ATATCACGGTTTATTTAACTTACTATCTACTTAGAAAATGTGACCAGAGATAATTGATAGTATTTACTAAGAATATATTTGGTACTTCTTTTCTATAGCATCACTGGCAAGAGAAAACAGTTGTGGTGCAATCCAAACTTATGAAAATATGATGTTTTCAAACATTACAGACAATCATAAAAATTAAACTGACTAAACAATGGCAAATGCAAATCAATATTTAGACTATGCAATTTATATAAATATTAATATAAAAATTTGTATTTATTATTTATTACAATATCATACATAATTAAAAAACAAATTTGAAAATTCATTTCGAAGAGATTTTCTGGTTGACCATAATTCAGCGATTACTGCTGATATGTTTATGGCAGACAAGAAACCCGAGCATAAATTCCAAGTATGAGAAGGCACCACAGTGGTTAGAGATGCTGACTGCCAAGTCGATAAGCTTGTCATCTGACAAGGCTTGGATGTTTTAAGTGCATAGTTTTTTGCGGGATAAGGCACTGATTAAAATACTGAAACCCTAACTGTCCTTCCGAAAAGTTTGCTGATATGGGAAAAAAATGTGGGAGATTCTTGGATTTGAAACATTTTTAAGATTAGCCTTCAAACCTGGGATGAAATAGGAAAAGTTGCACTACCTACAAGGTGTTCAAGGCCCGTGCCAACTACAGACACAAGCATGCACTGCAACAATAAAATTGATGAACTTAATCTGATGTTGCAGCCAGATAAGTAAGACAAGTCACAATATAAGTATACAGGTACCTTGGATCATGAACCAATTTCCCAAATGAAAAATGTCTTGGATGACGAACGATGTCTCAAGATGATGAACAAGTAAGCTGGCAATAAATGATACTTCAAAATGAACTCAGACAGATGGAACGATGTTCATAGTTATTTGATCTGCAAAATTTGTCAAAAGTTTCACAGAACATTACCACACTGATAAATTTATAATAAGCTGCAGCATAAATATTTGCAAAGACAATGCCTTACTTTAGGAGCATTTTAAAGCTTAAGACAGAAACAAATTACAGTGGACAAATTTTTAATGGGACAAAAACTCAAATGTTTCTTCAGTAGAGGTGAATAATGTCAAGAGCGGTGGGAGAAGCTAAGAAAGACAGCAGAACCATATTTTTATAGAATAGGATTTCCCTTTAAAACAATAACGTTTTAACACCTGTAGCTTTTTCACTGCTCTCTTCTTACACTGTCGTTTCCTTCAGAGAAATACAGTAAAGTTGAATTAAAATATTCTAATTTTTTTATGTGTTTAATAGTACGTTAAATATTTTATATTAATATTTGTGTAGTTATGTGTTAGGCTGAATGAATTACACTTAGTCTTTTCTAAGCAATCTCTTTAGTATCCTAGAATAAATTCATTTATTTTACTTTAATTCCTATGAATATTTTGGATGATGAGCAATCTTTATGCACGAAATAATTTCAAGAACTAAGTTACTAAACTAGAAGAACCTTTTAAGAACTAAGCACTTTCATTGTACTTCTGCGTTCCATTTCACTAATCCCCATAAGTATTCTAGAGTCTACCTGTAGCTTCTTTTTACACTGATCACATATTACAAAGAGTAAGTATAATGAAAGATATTATAGCAATATGAACCAAAGCAAGCTGCATAATTTGGCAGGTCAAGTTTTGAAGTTAAAAAAGCAATTAATTTTGAAAATTTATGAAAGTTGAACTGATTACTCTTGATGTATTTTTCATATTTATTGTTTGGGATCTTATTTTAGTTAAAGTAAATATATTAAATATATAACAAGGAAAACTTGTATTTTAAAAGAGGAAATTGGCTAGACTGCAGATTAGGGGCTAGTCGCCAAATGAAGCGAAATCCCGCCAAATCTGGTAACTCTTGGCGTCATGGAAATCATTAGGGTTTAAGGTTACAGTTTAAGATTTAAGGTTACAGGGTTTAAGTGTGGTAATTTAAGCGGGCTTTTTGAGTTTTCATCATTTCACTGTGCTTCTAGTAGATCGTGTGAGTAAAATAGCTGATGTCAAAAGAGTTGAACGTGTGAATTTTGCTTATTTGATTTGGTTGCAAGATAACGGCAAAAGATGTGCGATAGAATGCTGCATGAATTATGGTTCGATTGTGAATATATACAAATGTCGAAATTAGTTGAAATGAAAGATGCGACAGATTTGTGTGAATGGAGGTGAGTGTCCATTATATGTAGTTAAGCACGTGGTTGAAATGAACGTGTCATTTTGAATTTCATCTCCATTGTATTGTTACATTTTAGTGTGGATATAAACAAATGCGAGTTTCTACTGTTTATTATAAATAAAAATTTATTGTTAAAATATATATTATGTAGTTACAATTGTTTAACCACTTTTTGTTTTTTTACTATACTATTGCTCATGTTTCAGTAGACCGAAATTTTTAATTTTATCTTCCTTTTTCTTCTGCATTTTTTTTTTTTTTTAAGTTTTAGATTAAATATAAATCAATGCTTTCCATTCATTTATTGCTCATTTACTGCTTATTACAATTTCTTAAATTTCGAGCTAAAACATTTTACTCCATTTTGCTACTGTCTTAAAAATGGTATATGATATTATGAAAAGTTTTAATATTGTTGAACCCATAAAATACATAGCTATTAACTTTCAAATACTTTATCGTTGTTTTTCTTGGAACTTCTGTTTTAGATATTTTTGCATGTTTACATGATCAATTTTTTTCATGTTTACAGGGTTCATTCAAATTCATAACCATCTAATATGGCGATATAATGAGTTACTGATTTTTTAACACACGCGAAAAATAACCAATTTTGCGATTTTTCTGGCCCATAATATGCAGTTTTACCAGGAAATTTTTGTGAGCTGAAGAAGACAAACCATATGTGCATGACCAAATCAGTAATTATTTGTTATGCACCATGGCAGAAATGTGGCAAATTCCTTTTCTCAACCAAGGCTGCTATGACAGAAAATTAACTTGATAACAGATATGAGCTTATAAAATAGTTGCTGAAAAGAAATTTATACTCTATAACAAGATATATTAGAAAGCATATAATGTTATTGCTGACTGTGTTACTATTTTTTATTAAAAGCTACACATTTAACATCATTTGTCCAAAAAATCAGTGAAAGATGTTTCATGGCTATAAAAAAAAAATAGATATTATTATTTAGGCAAAAGCAAAAATATAGCTTCAAACTTGTTTCCTAAACTATACAAGGACTCTCTGTGATTTATTAATTTATTAAAATCTGAAGCAAAGAATGTATATAAAAATTTAATTTCATAAGTCTTTTATAGAGATGCTAGACTTGAGAATGCTTTTTATTTGATTCCTTTTTTATCACTGTATCTGTTTTTTCTCTTGCATGAATGCGCATATGTGTTTGCAAATTGTCTCTTCTACTAAATGGACGACTACATACAACACATACGAAAGGTTTCTCACCTGTATGAACTCTAAAATGTACCTTTAATGAAGGCTTACTAGTAAATCCTTTTCCACATACTGCACAAATATGAGAAGCTTCACCTATATGTACACGTAACACATGCCTCCGCAAACTGTTTTTAAATGCAAATAAGCTACTGCAGAAATCACAAGGTAGCAATGTCTTAACAGTATGTATTACAGCATGTATCAGTAAAGCCCTTTTACTTATAAATGATTTGTCACATGTTTCACATTTGTGAGACTTCTCAATTGCCTCTTTATTTGCATGGTATTTCAGAAAATGAGTTTCCAAAGACACTTTTTGCTTACACGAATAATTACACACAATACACACAAATCGTTTTTTATATTTTTCTTCAGTGTGAGTAAAACGTATATGATTAATTAAATGACATCGTAGTCTGAATGATTTCTCACATATTTCACACAAATAACTCTTTTTTTTGTGCGTTAGCACATGTTTCTCCAATGTAGTTTTACTTGCACATACACGATTACATATAGTACAGACATTACATTTTGCATGAGTTAGCACATGCCTCCGAAATGCACTTTTCAGCTTAAATGGTTTGTTACACGTTTCACACACAAAAGATTTTGGGTCCTTGTGTAAACGCAGATGCCTTTTTAAATCACCTTTTCTAGGATATGATTCATTACATTCTGCACAGGTAAAACATTCTTTTGGATGACTTAACATATGTTCCTCCAAGGACTGCTTCTCTTTGAATGACATTCCACATGTCTGACACACATGAGGTTCTTCACCTGTATAAATCTGCAAATAATCCTTCAAATTAACCTTTTCTGCAAAAGATTCTCTACATTTTTCGCATGCATAGCCTTCTTCAGTGGTATGAGTACGCAACTGCTGTTTTAAAGTGTTCTTCAAACTAAACTGTTGACTACACAGGCCACATAAAGTAGGTTCTGCATTTGCATCAATCAGCAAATGCTTCTGCAAAGAATTCTTCAAAACTAGTTTTACATTAGAATTCATTATTGAAACTTTTGTTACTTCATATGGTAGATATATTCTAACAGACTGTGTAGTACCGATGCTTCCATTATCAGCATTTAAAAAAATTTTCGATTGTTGAGAGAATTCAAACGTATACTTTGCATTGCTTTACAAATACAATATAAAAACAATATATTAAATATTCAAACTGCAACTCATATAATATTGCTTGGGAAATGATTTTTAAAATATGAAACAAAATCCAATTTATTTTTCCTGTTTACACAAGAAATACATTATGAACGTTATCCAAATCCAAATTTCACATTACTTCGAATTTTCTGGTTCTTGACCGGTTCAGTTTCATGAGCAAGCAGTTTAATTATCATATGAGAGTATTTTTTCGAATTAAAAGAAAAGGAATTAATATGTCTTTTTACATAAAAGATTAAAGTAGTGATGTTGCCATGAGACGTACTTAATTTTATCTCGATCATTCATTATTATTGACGATTGGACTAAAGTAAGCCTGCATTTTTAGGAGCTCTATCATTGGTTACTTCGAAAACAACGCAACTTCCGATCACATAATAAACAGCATCACGTATCTATAAGGCTTGAAGTCAACGATTTGATATAAGTATATATCTCGTTGCTTGAAGTAGAGTCGGTGTTGATCAAGTCACCTCTGGCAACCCCGACGACCAACGACCGGAATGTGGTCAGATGAAAGATCTGTATAGCTTCAATCCTCATGGGCACCGGAAAAGTTGTTAAAACAATATCTAGAATATCTCCCTGTCTAGCATTATTTGGGAGGTAAGTATAATCAGCTGGAGTATAGAAATATATAGGGTTATTCATAATATATTCCAATAATTTCCTGCCGTTCTTATTTGTTCTTCGGCATCTCCACTCACGATGCTTTGCATTTAAGTCACCTACAAGTATAACTGATTTAGTATTTGGGAGCAATTCAACCAGAATACTTATGTCTAATGTATTATTTGGTGGGTGATACATTGAAATAAATTCAACATTTCCATACACTGGAATATAAACAGAGACTATGACATACTCATGCCCATTTCTTCTATTTTCCGATATAAAGTACAATTGAAAGCTATTCTTTACATATATAGCAGCGCCTCCCCCCTCTGTGGGTCAGTCTGTCACACCTGCAACATTTATAATTTGTGATGTTAATGGTGTCGCTAGGCATGGCAAATGTCTCAGTAATAAAACCGACGTCAATATCATTGTATTGCAAGAAGTTTTGCAGTTCACTTAATTTATCATTAATGCTACGAGCATTCCAATTCATGAACTTAAATGGCGATCCTTTATAGCTGTTTCTGGCCATTATTTAATTTCTCGGCAATAGGCTCTTGACTGGTAACAGTTTTTATTTGATTGGTGAGCTGGATACCAGCTGATTTTATTACGTTCACTAATTCAGCTAGATCAACGAACACTTTCTTGGCCTCACTCAGAGTTTCAGTATAAATTCCATCTGACAATGCTTTCGCGTAACTCTTATTTTCTACCACCCGATTGGGATAGAGCCTAGGCTGCGTATTTTTTCGCTTAGGGAAAGCCTCGCAACCCTTGAAACTCGCAGTATGTGAATTTCCGCAATTTATGCAGATAGGCTGCAATTCGTTGTCTTCCTTGAGACGGAAATCATTGAAAAAGTGCGACTGAGCGCATTTAACACATTTGGAAGCATAATTGCATCCCTGCTACGTATGATGAAATCCCTGACATCGGAAACATTGTAAGGGACCCTGCGTTCTCTATATTCTTGAGCTTTTATTTTCATGTCACATAAAAACCTTTCTCTGTATATTTTTTTCGAATTTTCAGTTTTCGGAAGAGTAACTGCAAAAAGAGGCAGTTTGGTAATTTCACCATTTTCCCAGCGTGTCATTTGTTTGACTTCTTCAATTACATAATTTAATTCCTTCAAACTGTCTTTTATATATTCAATATCAGTATCGTGGTTTAGTCCACGTATCACAACCTTTAAGTTACGATCCTGAGGGAGGATGTATGAGTGATGTTCTATGTTATACTAACGTAGAAAACGCACTATGCCACGGTACCTGTCAGCATCGGCAGCGGTAACCTTAACTGCATTATTTTTAATACGTTGTCCATAAAAGCGAAGCTTACGTTCGTGAAAAAGTTTACAGATGCCATCAAATTTCATGACAGTTGGTTTCACCGTTATCGGCGGGATTCTGTCATTTTTTGTTTCTGTATCATGCATTTGATTATCTGAATTTTTATTTTGTGTTTTTTTTGCTTCCGCAGAGTGATTACTATCAGTATTGTCATTTTCATGACTAATATTCATCTCTGGATTCTCAGGCTGCATTCTTGTGCTTTGCTCAACCAAAATAGTTTGATCATTAATATTCAGTGTATTCTGGGTGTTGTCATTGTTTGTCTGAATTACTGTGTGAGTACTGAGCTTCATTTTCTTAAGAACTGGTCTATGAGTTTTTGTGCGAACCGTTTGATCCCCTCTTCTAAGTGGGTTAAATTCTTCATCGGAACTAGTATCCTTATCAAGTGTTATCTCTTTATCAGAATTATTGTTTAATGTGATTGGGCTACTCGCCCTCGCATTGTCATCAAATGATTTGTTGGGGTCTGTGGCCTGCTTATTCTCATCAGATTGTTTGTGAGTTTGTGATTGTTTTAATTCTATGCTTATGGCATTTATCATTTCAAGCATACTGTGTAGAAAATTAAAAATATTCCCTTCAGTGTTAGTAAATTCCCGATCATTTCGAATAAATTCGAGATCTTTTATCTGCAACGTGACGGCAGTGACGAGCCTCTCCATCGCAATAAAAATCTTGCGCCCTTAATGAGTAGGAAGCCTGCGGCCCGGAACCCGACTCACCGAAAGGTGTTCGGGCAGACGGATCAGCAAGGCGGACGCTCGGAAGGTCTCTGACTCACACCTGACAGCGTGAGCTTGAAGGGTAACTCACGAGCTTCAAAATCCAAAACAAGCCTAAAAAATTACAAGCACAATGCGCTAAAAAAGCAAAATTAATTCAGTATAAATAAGTTTTTATAAACGCAGTTACTCTAACAATTAACTACTCGCGTAAGGCAAATAGCCTAAAAAAGCACTCAGGTGGTCGGCAAGACAGCGCGTATGTTCATCAATGCGTTATCATTAATTATCATGCCAAAAGTAAAATAATATTTCATAAGAAAATTAAAAGATTGTAATCCAATAATCTATAATACACTACCGTAATATAGCATTAAAAATGCTTTTAAAATCAATAAGCATTAACAAATGCTAAGCTGAGACAGGGCGTACCACGAGGCAGCACTAACCCTAGTTAGGCTTTAGCAGGGCGACGAAATGGATTGGTGGTCGGAGCCCAGAAAACACGTCCTTCACTCATGAAGGCGTCTCCCTGATAGAGATGATTTCCATGTGTTCCAAGTTCCACTTTATGCCGCGATTAGCACACAATAATTGCGTGCTGTGTTCCGGCTATCTTGATGTGGGTGCTTCTAAGAGCGTTGAAAGCAAGATCAGTAAAATACTTTCTTATAAGGTTGGCGCATTTTTAAAGCGATAGCTACTGCGCATGCTCTATGACGTCACTAACACGTCACTCGTAGACCCAAATTCCTTCCCGCCGACGCTGTTCTGCTGTATTTGCGCGTTGTTGGTTTAAATGTGTGATTGAAAATGCGTGGAACACGATGTACTGTAGCTGTATGCAATAATAGTTACATAAAAACAAAATGTAGTCCAGATACTAAGGATATAACATATCATAAATTTCCTTCAAATCAAAAAGTAAGAAGTATTTGAATTCACCGCTGTAGGCGAGCTGGGAAATGGAATCCAAATGCTGCACATATTTGTTCCATTCATTTTACAGCCAATGATTTTGAGAGAAATTTGAAAGCAGAAATTTTTAGCATGTTTAACAAATTCTTAGCTTACAAAATTACTATCTGCCTCTAAAGGTCTATCTTATTTTAGTGGTGATAAATGCAAACTTATTTTGCATACTTAAATTCTGTATTTAATTTTATAGTAACCACACTTGATATAATCTGTGTTAATTAAGTATAACATAATTGTCTATAAATATGTAAAGTATTATATATTGCATTAAGAATTGTTCAAAGGAAATGTAAACAGTGTGCTATATTGGGAAAAGTAAAATTATTTCAAAACAGATTTTGAGTTTGCTTAAGTACTTAAAAGCATGTACCTTGAAACTTAATTCTTTTGATTATTACTGGCATATATTTTATCCCATATGTTTTACTTATCTTTAATAATCGAAACTCCACTAACATTTCATTAAATAAAAAAAATTCTGTTTAGTAAAATTAGTCTTATTAGTCTAAGTATCTACAATTTCAAAATCACTTAAAATATTTCGCACACATTACAAAATAAATCATTAAGTTTATCGAATAGCGTTTCAGTCAAGCATATTCATAGTGAATAACTTCTAAGGTGACAGCCTGTAATTACAGATTAATTGATTCTTATATGAAGATGGTCATTTTAAAGAAGTGATGCTCTGTATCAATACTTATATTCTCAGAAATAATTTTCAATTTTAGAAATGGCCATCTTAGGGTAATAGTTCATCAACCATCAAAAATGCTTTTGCTTGTGAAGGTAAGGTTTTGCCTTTCAAATTATGGATAAAAATTCTGATTTCCATAAAAGAAATAAACATACTGAATTTAAATTTACAATTTACATTCACATTGTATTTATTTCCCTTAAGACACCTGGAGAAATGGAATTTTTAAGAAAATTATACTTGCTTTATGTGTAGTTAATCAGACAAACAAGAATATGTTTTGAACTGAAGGCAAGTATAAACTAATCTACATTTGAAAAGAAGCAAAAATTTTCTCAAATACCTTAATTTACTAAAAACAAAGGTATTCCTGTTGCTTTTATATAATCATATTTTATAGAAAATTATAACTTAGTGTATACAAAGAAAATATTCTAATCAAACATCTCCGGATTCGACAAATTTCACCCAAAATTATGAAGGAAGGTGAAATTTTCTGAAAAATAAAAAAAAAAAAAAAAAACTCCCAAATAATTACAAAACTAAAATATGCAACATTATAAATTTCATTACTAATTTATTACAGTTTATGTGATGCGGCGAAAACTGAAACATAGCTCAATAAATTATAAACATACTTAAACACACTGTTTTACACAGTAGCTGAAATACATTCGTAAAAATAGTATATTTAATGACTTGCCAGTTTAGTTTAATTCAACAGCGTGAACAATGATTATTTCATATTTTTTCGCAACTTCAAAGTATAAACACAATAAAATGTTGTTTTGTTTTAATAGCATATAACATAATTTAAAAAAAAAATGTTTCATAAAGCATTCTACATTTCAAAATATCAATAGGATGCTGGCATATATCGTAAACACGACATAAACAAGAGTACGACGGGTCTACGAGCTACGTCACAAACAGGCAGCCAATAATTGCTGAGCTACCCGAATGCACAAACCTTTAGGATATTTTAGAAACCTTGGTTGAAAGTAGTGAATACATGAGCTGGGCGGTGCAGGAAACTGAGATGGAAAAAAGGGGGTGTGACCAGAGTCATGTGAGCTCTGGGGTGACATCTGATTGGTGCTTAAGTATTTTTCAAGAAGTAACGTGGTAAACAAAATACAAGAAAATTATTAAATAAATCTTTCCATGCGGACGCGGAGATTGAAGGTTGTCACCGTTATCGCTGCCACCTGAGTACGTTCCGGGTTTCTTATCCGCGCAGTTCATTGAACAGGCGCATGAGCTATTACGAATTTAGGATTGATCTTCTAGAAGAGCATTTTTCTGTACTGTCACGTCTTGCCAAGTGTAAAAACTGCCATAATTGCTGATTGCTAAGACAATTGCTGATCATTTAATTTCAGTATAACTAATTTTAATTAATAAATTATAACTACTACCTGGTTGTCTGCCTACAAGTCGCCCTCCTAGCTTGCACCTCGGGTGCTTGTCAGAGATCTTGCAGGTTCCAATCTACTCATCCTCAGAAAACCTTCTGTGGGTTTTAGAGGGGCGCAGATTTTTACTTACTGCGGCGCTAGTCCAAGTGAGGACAGGATTTTGATTTTCGACCACGGCCAGGACGTAGGATATGATTATGGATTTAAACGGCGATAAAGATTTATTTCTGCTATTAGCGGCAGATAAAGTAAGCTCGACTGATGAGCTGATAAAGGAAAAGCGCACTACTACTTTTCAGATTCAGCTTAGGGAAAACTTGCTAATTTTTATAAGCAAAAACAGTGGAAATGTAGAAAATTTAATAACACAGTACACCACTGCAGGTATAACTAATAGTGTTAATGACAAGAACAAATCAAAATCTAAACGACTAAAAACGGTACATGATATCAAGGCTACACATAATAGTATTAACACCACACCTATTACAACTCTCAAAAATAGGTTTGAGGTACTAAACGTATGTCAGGATCTGGACTCTGATGTTTCGTCAAAGCACGAAAATTTGGATCAAAATTCAAACACCCAGAATACTAGTGAAACTCAGGTTCCAATGGAGGAGGGGCCTATTGAATCAAACACCAATGACGTTAGTTCACACACACTAGACACCGCCTCCACACAAAGCCTACCCAATGCAGATATGGACGCAGAAACTGCAGAGGAGGACTTAGGTAATTTTACATTTCCTAAGAAAGTAAGTACCAAAGCCCCGCCTATCATTAAAGAGGACAAGTACTCTTCGTCCAAATACAGAGAAATGAAAAGGGAAGCTGGAATTACGCTCAAATCTGGTAACATGAAGGCGCAGGATCACTACGAATTAAAAGTAGATGATATCCAAACGCACAAAAATTTGACGGTACTGCTTAACTCCAAAGGAGTTAAATATCATTCATTTATTCTGCCTGAGAATAAGAAAGTTAAGGTTGTAGTTCGCAGCCTACCAATTGATACTCCGCTCACGGAGATTGCAGAATAATTAGTGGAAAGAGGCTTTCCGGTAGAAAAAGTCACGCAACTTATCAGACTCAGAAACGGCGAAAAATATAATCTGCCATTATTCCTTGTTATCCTCAGCAGAAATGAAAAGGCAAGAGGTATGTATACACAACATAGCGAAGTTATGTAGCCTCAATGTTAAGGTTGAAGCCTATAAAGGCAGGAAAGGACCAGTGCAGTGCTTTCGGTGTCAGACATTTCATCATGCTCAGGCAGGGTGTATGCATGACTCGAAATGCATGAAATGCCCTGGGGATCACTTATCGAGAGATTGCCCTAAACCACGCGAAGAAAAGCCAAAGTGCATTAACTGTCAATTGGAGCACACGAGCAACTACAGAGGTTGCCCGAACTTTCCTAACACAGACTCGAAATACCCACCCGCTAAAAAATTCAATGACAGGATCATCACAAGCAAAACATATGCGGCTGCTGCTAATGGTCAGAGTTATGACAATAACACACTGAATGAAGCAAAGGCTATTTTTGAAGGCCTTAAAAATCTCGTTGAAGCCATTAAAGCATCGGGAATTCTTCAATTAAATTTAACTCCTAGCAGTGTTGCTAGCAGTTCCAACGCGCATATTAAGACCTTACCAAATTATGGATAGTTACAACAATAGTAGTAGGCCAATCAAAATGCTAGTCTGGAATGCTAATCATTTCAGGGACAAGAAAGATGAACTCGAGGATTTCATATATGATAAGGATGTAGAGATTTGCCTTATTTCGGAGACGCATGCCAAACCGGCAGACAGGCTCAATATTCGGAATTTCAGGTCCTAGCGATGTGATAGATTGCATCACAGAGGTGGTGGTGTGGCTATTTACGTGCATTGTAAATATTCTTCATGTCTCATCTCCGTGGATAGAAGCAAAGGATACGAAATTGTTGTCATTTCCATACAACTTCCCAAATTTGGAGACGCTTTGTTCGCCGCCATTTACAATACGCCGACAAACAGGCTTTCAGAAGAGCTTCTCAAGAACATTATCCCAGACTCCTCAAATATTATAGTGGGAGGAGACTTCAATAGCAAACACATGGACTGGGGTTGCCGTGGCACCAATTATAATGGCAAAGTTCTTAAGGAGTTTTTAAGTAATTTATCCTGCAGGAATCTACGCATCCAATGCGCCCACGTTTCGACCACATATTACAGGGTATATACCAGATATATTAGATATTATTCTATCGAACACGAATATAAATATGATCTTGGAAGTTCATGACGATCTTAGCTCAGATCACTGCCCGGTAGTAGCAACACTGGGGGCTGCAAGTACAAGTTACCCCA
>KK116503.1:24301-63484 GCA_000611955.2 Stegodyphus mimosarum
ATGATGTTCCATGTTGTTAAGCAGAGGCTCCCCAAGCAAGGAATTATTAAATCTCCAATTGACATTGACAGGGAAATAGATTCCCTCGCTACATGCTTAAACAACTCGTACTACGAGGCTACTAAAATTATTCGGAAGACAGATAAGCTTACTAAGTTCCCTAAATTTATTAAGGCACTAAACGCCGAAAGAAATCGTCTACGCAGAAGCTACAATATCACTTGGAACCCAAGCACGAAAGCAGAGCTCAATAGAATAAGTAAAAGACTTAGGAGGGAAATTCAGAATTTCAAGCAAGAAAACTGGAACGATAAAATTGCCGAGCTGGAAATGGACAGTGAAGCTCTATGGCGCTTCACTAAAATGCTTAAGCGCATACATCAGTGTGACAGGCCTGTAGTAGCAAGGGGAAAGACAGCTTACTCTGACAATGACAAATGTAAGATATTTGCAAGTCATTTAAAGGAGCAGTTTAGTCCCAATTTAACTCCATGCAATAATTCATTCGTTCAGCATGTTCAAAATGAAGTTAATGAATGGCTGAGGATGCCTACTGCGCTTAATGCTAACGGGCTCACTACTCCTAAGGAGGTCACAAAAATAGTCTCCAAACTTAATTTAAAGAAGGCCCCAGGTATTGATGGGATCACGAATCTTATGATCAGGAACTTGCCGAAAAGCGGCATTACAAGGCTCACAGGCATATTTAATGCTTGTCTCACATGTTGCTACTTCCCAGAAAGTTGGAAATGCGCAAAGATATTTCTGCTGCCCAAACCAGCAAACGATATTACTAAAGTAGAAAATCATAGACCGATCAGTCTTTTTCCAATCTTGCAAAGATCTTTGAGAGGATTATTCTACAAAAATTTCAACCTTACTTGCAATATCTGCCTGAAGAACAGTACGGCTTTAGGAACAACTTGTCTACTGCGAAACAGCTAATTAGACTTGCTGAGTTCATTGGATCCGCACTCCATAATACAGCGCTTTTCATGCTAGACGAGGCCAAAGCATTTGACCACGTCTGGCATGAGAGTTTAATCTACAAATTAATTAAGTTTAATCTTCCCAGAGAACTTATTCTTCTGACGCATTCTTACATTACAGGCAGATACTTCACTGTGATACTTCACATAAATGCCACGGATCTTTGATCGGTAAAAACTTCGAAGTGTCTTCCAATTAAATAGTGTCTCCAGTTTCGTAAGGCTTCAACAATAGCATATGCTTCTTTTTCAATAGAAGAATGTTTTCGTTCGGAAGAGTTTAGTGTTCTAGAGAAAAAAGCTATAGGACGACCAGCTTGACTGAGGTTTGCTCCTATTGCAAATTCAGAAGCGTCAGTTTCAACTCTGAATGATATATTATCCTCAAATGCAGCTAAAGAAGCATTAGATATATCGCTTTTATAGGAAATGAAGGCTTTCTCGGCATCTAAGGGGAAGAGGTCCTCTAGTCAAAAGAGGGCGAATCTTTTCAGAAAAATTGGGAATCCAACGGCAATAGTGAGCAAATATTCCCAGTGCTCGCTGTAGAGATCCTACATCTTTAGGAATCGGTAAATCCATTAACGGTTTCAGTTTAACAGGATCAGGTTTTATTATATTATTAGCTATAGAGTAACCCAACAATTTTACAGATTTCGTGAAAAATGTGCATTTTTTCTCATTCAGGGTTAGGTTATACTTCTTAACAATAGTCATAAACCTCTCCAAGTTATTATTATGCTCAGCTTCATTCTTGCCGCATATAGTTACATCATCAAGGTAGGGAAAGGTTCCTGTTAATTTTTCACTTGAAATTATTTCATCAATTGTTCTTTGGAAAGAAGCAACTCCATTTGTTACACCAAATGGAACACGTAGAAATTGATAGAGTTTACCATCAGCTTCAAACGCTGGATAGTGTTTCTTTTATTCTTTGATAGGAAGCTGATGATAAGCACTTCTGAGATCAATTGTACTAAATATTTTATATTTGATACTTGTGAAATCAACTCTTCAATTTTGGGAAGAGGGTAAGCATCAAGCACAGTAAATTTGTTTATAGTCTGCGAATAATCTATTACCATACTGCGTCTATGATGTTCTCCTTTCACAACAAAAGCTTGTGCACGCCAAGGAGAATTACTTGGTTCAATTACACCTTCTTTAAGTAATTTACATACTTCTGTAGCTATGAATGTTCTATCTTCTTTAGTTTGGCGTCTTGACTTTGTAACAATAGGTTAACAATCAGGCGTTAAATTAGAGAACAATGACACAGGGGCTACAAGAGCAGTTGCTAATGAACAAATTCTAAGAGGTGGTCTGTCACCTTTAAATTCTATCTCAACAGATGAATGATCTTTTAATAAATAATGTCTGATAAGAAAGTCTGCACAGAGGTTTTTCATAATTAATACCTCTACATCAGTGTATACATGGGTTTGCAATTCGATATTAACTAAAGAACAGCCTGTAATATCTCAGCTTAGAGAAGAGTTAGCCATGGTTATTCTACCAAAATATGGTTTTACTTTAATTCGACATCTTTTTACATAACACTGATTTATAAAACTTAGTGAGCTACCGGTATCAATTAGAGCATTCAGCTGAACTCCATTTACTAGGACTTTAGTTATTGACCTTCCAAGACAGTGAGGAAGCATTGAAGCTGATGCTAGTGTATAAACTGCCGCTGAGGAATTAGAAGTATTGCGTACAAGTTTGGATTTGCATAACTTTTGGTAATGGCCCTTTTTACCACATCCTCGACATATTGCATCCTTAGCTGGGCAAATACTTCGTAAATGAAGGTCTCTTCCACAAAAGAAACATTTTCTGGATCGAATAGGAGAAACTACTTCCAATTGTTCACTATCGTCATTTTTGTTCTCACACTTTTCAACAGCAGCTACCGGTGCCGAGGAAGATATGAGGCAGAATGATGTTCAGGAAGTTCTAAGGTTCTAGCTTGATCATAAGCTTTTTCTAACGAAATACTGGCATTTTCTAATAACCGTTCTCAAATGCGTGGATTCTTCAAACCTCGGATGAATGCATCTCTAATATACTCATGTATATTTTCTTCTGCAGTAACAGACTTAGGGGCGAATTCAAGTGCAACGCTTGTCATGGTAATCGCAGTTGCATTGCAAAAAAGGATTCAACTGCAACTCTTTTCGGACACGCCTATTGTAAATGCGTCACTACCATAGAGGAATTTTGCAGCTACTCCTGAGCTGCCGCAAACCCTTCATAGCAACTGTTAGAAAGATGGCTGAAGTGATTTTACTGAGACGTTTAAGAAATCGGAGAAATGCTGATCGAATTCCATGGCGTTTAAAAGACAGACGTAATCCTTTCGAAATGTCGGAGCGGGAATTTATCAGTAGATTTAGATTAAATCGGGTCGCTGCTGTGAATTTATGCAATGAATTGAAACCTTTTCTGAAGGCAAGTGCCAATGGATATTCTGTGCAAATGCAGGTTTGTTTTTACTTTACGTTATGAAAACTGAAATACTTCTGCAAATGTTATTGATTCAAAGACTATGCTTAAATAATATGAGAATATTATATATTTTTTTACGTAAACATCCAAAATTCTAAAGTTTCTGTATATCAGGATTTTTTCTTTTTCATCACGTTTTTTTTTTCATAGTAATGATCGAAACAGTGTTGTTAATTACTGCAAATTTTGGAATTCAGTAATAATATATCATTAATTTATCATTTCGCGTTTTAATTATCATTTACTAATGTAAGTACAATTTTCTTTTTTCTATTTGTATAAATTGTTATTTTTTTAATATCAAAGCATGATATTAATTCTTCGTGTTCTTCTGAATTTTGGAGAAATCTTCTGAATTTTTATCTTTAGAGGTTGGCATGTATGAGTTCACATATAGTGGCTCCCAGAAGTGTCCGTACACATATGATTTTCATTGAAATAGGGCTGTATCCATAAATAAAAAGTAAACTTTCTGAATGAGATTTTAATAAGATCTATAATCTATTCGTAACAAAATTACACGAAATATTTTTTAAATATAGCGAAACTTTATTTTTAAGAAATTAATAATCAAAAAATGACAAACATTTTATCTCACAAAACTGTTCGTACACTTAAAAAAAATCTTGACATATTAGTAAATATTTTCATTAAATTAATATTTAGTAGGATATACTTTAGCATCCACAATAGCTTTTTAAACATCTGGGATTAGATTTTACTAGTTTTTTTTTCTCTCTAATTTCTGTATCAATGTTCATCCATTCTTCCATCATGACTGTTTTGATGTCGTGTTTTCGTACTCTAAATCCCAGTTCTTTCCAAATGTGTTCTATCGGGCTTAAATCTGACGACTGAGGTGGTGTTTTCAAAACCTGTGGACAATTATAGAGACACCACAGGCGAACGTTGAAAGTCGTATGCTTAGGATCGTTATTATGATTAAACATAATGTTGTTTCTAATACCGAAATTTTGGGCTGATAATTTTAAATTGTCTCTTAAAATATTTAAGTAAAGAGAATGATTCATTATGCCATCAATAAATACCAAATTCATATTCAGTAGATGTTAATTCTCTCGACCAGCTGTAAAAGAACTGGAATACAATTACAAATGTGATTCTAACAGGCTTACCAAGAATCATTTGAGGTGACAAACCACAGATGTTATGAGTGTGGTGCAATATTAATTTTCCTCGTAAGTGGTATGATCGCGTTGACTGGCGACAGTTTCATGGTCGACTGGATAATACACAAATACCGAATTAAATTTAAGAAACATTTGTTCTGAGAAAAGTGTTTCTTTACCTTCCATAAAGCTAGCATTAAATTTTATTAGAAATGTAATAGCATGTCATACTTCTATAAAGAAATGGAGAAAATTTTTCTTTATGTAGCATAGTTTTGTGTTGTTATGAGATTGTATTTTCTGCATTTTGTAAAAAAGTTAAAATCCTCATTCATTTTAAAAAATGTATGATAATTATCCTAAAAAAGTACTTGTGTTATTTTTTAGGTTCTGAGTACCCTTCGTTTTTTATCCACTGGTACTTTCCAGTATGTACTTGCGGATGTTTTTCATGCAGAAGTGTTACAGTGCAGATTTTTCAACCATGTACTTTCTGTTCTTATGCAGTTAGTACATAAATATATAAAATATCCAAATACTGAAAATCAACTACTTGAAAGTCAGCAAGGATTTTATTAAGTCTCGGGCTTTCCGAATGTTGTGCGTGCAATCTATTGCACGCATATTATTATTAACAAACCAGCAGTACCTGACTGGTTTGTCTACATTAACCGAAAAAATAAATTTTCGATTAATGTTCAAATGGTAAGAAACTGTATGATGATAGATATAGTTTTATGGTAATTAGACTGCTCCATGAAACATGTTTTTTTTAATTAAAATTTCCTCCCCCCTTTTTATTAAATTGTGAAAATGCAACATTTGATTGCATGTTTTTGTTATACTTATTAAAATTTTTTTAATAAAAATAGGAAGTAAATCCTTGAAATGATTGATTTATCAAAGTCTGAACTATGTTTCACATTAAAAATGAATGTATTAAAATTTTAAATGAGATATTCTTTTAACCTACAATTTGTGTCTTTTGCCAGGTATGTGATGCTGATCTCAAAGTTCTAGACGTTGTAGCACGATGGCCAGGCAGTGCTCATGATGCTTTTATATGAAGTTTGTGTGGAGTCAAACACTGTTTGGAATCGAGAATTTTGTCCCATCATGGTTATTTACTGGGAGACAGTGGATATCCTCTAGAGCCCAATTTGATGACACCTTTTTCAAATCCGAGTTTACCTCGAGAATATGTCTACAATGAAAAACATAGGAAAGCTCGTGGTGCTGTGGAAAGATGTTTTGGTGTGATCAAATCTAGATTTAGAGCACTACATGATACCGGTGGAACACTCTTGTATTCGCCGAATAAAGTATGCAAAATGGTAGTTGCTGCAGCTGTTTTGCATAACACATGCTTAAAATATGGTGTAGAGAATCCGGAGATTGATTTTTTTGAAGATGAAGATCCAGAGCCATCAGAAAGTGCTAATTCATCAAGTGTTGCTATTGCACTGCGTGATGAATTAGCCTTGAATTTTGAAGGTGGAAGATACTAAAAACCAAAAGTGGGCCACAATGAACCTCTGGCAAAGGTGACACCCCCTTCATGGATAATAAAGAATATGTTATGAATAAAAATTTCATGTGTTCTTGGGGACCCACAAGCCATGGCAAAATATTTGAATGTGTGACTTGTGATTGTACTTGTTCTGATTTCAAATACATAATGGCCTCCATAGAAGTAACTTTCAATCTGTAGGGCCAATATTTGCAGTTGGTAGATTGGAGAGAAAGGGGGAACTGATTAGAAATGATAAATATAAAGCATTTACGTGTTCATTGTACTCAAACTCAACACATGCATGCATGAGTTGTTCAAATGTATACTTAAAAATGTGCAGAAAACATGGCAATTCTGCCAGATGTATTTAGTAACAAATTCAGAAATTGAGTTAAATGAGAACATCACCTAAAATTGGATATGTGTTAGGTATTGTGATTGTACTTCAAAGTGAATATTAGCATATAGATTTTAGAGCTTGGATTTTAGGAAAAATCCAAAGTTCGCTGTAATGAATTAAAGATCTGATAATATCAACAGTAATGGATTTTTAATTATAAAATAAAAATATTTTATTATTATTTGATATTAAATTTAAAACTAAACTATAAGAACTATACATTTTAATATCACCTATTTCAGATATAATCTGTTATCAATGAATACGTTGAATGATTTGCTGGCATGTGCTGCAATTGACAGTCTGGTCAGTGAAGCCTGAGGTCTGTCTCAGTCGTGAAACTGCTTAGATGTGCAATTTGTGTGTACACATCATAAAAGTAAGGTGTACTGCAGTAATGCTGTTAAAGATGAAATGAAACAATTTTGGAATAAGAAAATCTGTTTCAAACTCAGAGAAACACCAAAGGTATATTAAAACATGCTGTGCCAGGTGTATGGATATATGGGAATAATTCTTTATCAGAAGAATGTGTATAGATCTGCAGTGTTCAAGTAGGCCATGGCATTAATGTCTTTCACCGATATGTTTAACTGCGAATAAAATTTCATGAAGTGTCAAAAGTGTATTTTTAGCAATCATTAAAGATCCGATAATGCCAAAAGTGGTCAGGAAATATGAGAATTCCTAATTTTTAAACAAAATAATCAGTAATTCAGTATTGAATTCAAAACTAAATTGTGTATTTTTAAAATATATAACCCATTTCAGAAATGTATCAGAATAAACAATAAAGTTATATTTGGATATTTTTATTCATTTTCTCAGGATGCTCATTATTGTATATTGGTTTTCAATAATTCTGTTTAGATTTTCAACTGAAATTCTTTGATTTTCAATAAAAACTTTCTGATTTTCTATTGTTTTCTCAAATAAATTATGTATCTGTTGCAAATATTTTTTGGGTGTTAATAATTTCCTTTTCATCATTTTCAGCTTCTTCAATTTCCATTCTTTTTCTTTTCTCTCTCCTCCTTCTGCTTCTGATTGTAGAACCTGTATCTAAAAATAAAAATTAAACTAATAAATTTATTAGTAAGCCAATTAAAGAAATTGCCAAGATGATGATAGCCTTCTGTACAGGACATCAATATAGAAAAAACACATATTAGTTAGCTTCATTGTTATTTAAATTATAAGTTCAACATTCAGAAGTAATTGCCATAAAAAGTTTTGCATATTTTGATTATAGTTGTAGATAAATTTTAGATCACAGTGTTATCTTCTTCCTTTTAAACAATATTGCACAAATTGCCATATCAGAAATATCTTTAATGGATCTCCGCATGATTCCAAAAATTTTGGCCTTTGCTTCATCTTCAGAAGGCCATATTTTGTTTACAACAAAACTGCTTATCTGAATTTCACTCATACAAGTATTAGCCATTTCAATCCGACTTTTGCATGATTAAAATTTAACTATGAAAAGTAGTTTAATACTGACACACTTAAAAGAAACGTAACACGAGTTTAAGGTTTTTAACAGATACAAATACGGCAAAAGCATATAATGGTTTTAAAAGCATGCATATTGAATTTTTATAGAACTAGAATACAAACTTTTCATTTTTTCTAAATGCCATTTTGGTGATGTGGTTGCTGTGACACATGTAGAAATTCCTAAAATTAGAAAAAAGTGAAAAGAAATCATATAAAATAAATATTATTTACTGAATATATTGCAGATATATTTACACAGAGATAATTTATAATTTTGCACAACTATAAATAAAGGATAACATACCAGTAGGTGTTTCAGCATTCTCTATAAAGGTAACATTTTCATCGCTACCATCAGATAATTTGCCGCTATTTATCGACGCTAATCCCTGAAACATATTAAATTTGTATAGAAAAAGATATATCTTTTACATAATGCAATAATACATTAATATCAGTTTAACATGTTTAGGGAGTTTGGATTCATCTGATGAAAGGGAATATTCAAGTGTTCAGATGATAAGATCGCAAAAAAAAAAAGGTGTTGGTGAGGGGGGAAAAAAAGGTATTTTAAGTCCCCTAAAAAAACATTTTACATACTGTAGAAGAGAGAGATTGGCATATGTATCATTTTTGTCTTTAAGAGACTCATACAATACTAGACAAAAATTAAAAGATAATTTTTTTTTGGTCTACAAAATGTTCAGTCAAAAAAATTTACAAAAATCCTTAAAATTTTGAAATACAAACCACATTCTGTTGGAGATACTGTGGTCTGTCATAATCTGTGAAAGGAAAAAACAATTACTTAGTAGAACATTCATGCAAATACAACAATTTAAAGATAAGCAGAGAAAGCTTTTAAAATGAATGCAGTGCAGCATCATTTATCATAAAATGCACTGATAAAAACGTAGCTGAAAAAGCATATTTCAGGTGCTTATATACATTTTCTGAAGAACACAACTATTATGATACCTAATTTATGGCAACAGATACTTGTATTCATATACTGTAGACGTTATTTGAACTACAAAATATATAATTAATAGTTTTAGATATTTATATAAAATCTAGGTAGCAATACATTTATTTAAAATCTGAAATCTTTGTTCTTTCAGTATTATGCCACAATTCATGAACCATGTACTTTAAGAATTGTTAAATGTATTACATTATGTACTTGAATACAAGGAAATTATACTTTGGAAAGGTCTGACGTTTGATTAACATGTTGAAACACTTACCATTCAAAGAATGGGGACTGAAAGCTAATGATGTATTCTAAAAAAAAATTCAGGAAATAAATATATATATATATATATATAAAGTTACATATAAAAGTTAGATGCATTCATCATTACTTTGAAAATAAATGGGATAAGGACGTACCTGTTGGCTCACACTATTCACTACAAAATTTTCTGAAGCTTACAAAAAAAATAATAAATGAGATTAAAAACTAATTATAGAAAAGCAAAACTGATTTCAAAGTAAAAATTTTAAAATAAGTTTTAAATTTTGAAACAAATATTAACAGCTTACTATTTCCTGCAAGTTTTCCCCTTTGTTCCTGAAGATAAATAAATTGCAATTAGTAAATATCATTGTAAATTTGTTAATGGAAATCAGCTAACACATTTCTTTAAATTTGCAATTTCTATCGTACTTATCAGAAATGATGTAAACACTGTCATCTAGCCATTAGTAATACCTGCCAGACTCATTAAAATAAAAATTTAGAAATAAGTAAAGCGAATTTTTAACAGGTATATTTTGAAGCATAAGTACATATGAACACTTTAAAAAAAATGGAAAATTGGAAATGAAATTTTAACATAGTTACATTAACATTTTTAAATTGTCATCTTTGTGAAACACTAGTTATATGAACATATACACCCTAAACACATATATTCATAAACTTCTGTTTTTGTTTATGTGATTACAGAAAAGTTTCGATGCCTATCTGCTTAAGTGGAGGAATGCCTTTGTGCAGAACTTTCTACGGTAACTACATATATATATATATATGTTGCATTTATTAGATTATTTGAAATTTATTAATTATGAATTTTAAAAAATTGTCATCTTTGTGAAACACTAGTTATATGAACATATACACCCTAAACACATATATTCATAAATTTCTGTTTTTGTGATTACGGAAAAGTTTCGATGCCTATCTGCCTAAGGGAAGGAATGCCTTTGTGCAGAACTTTCTACGATAACTGGCTCGTATATACATTACATATGGGGAAACCTATGGAAACGTCCCTGCAGCCAGCCCGTTTGCTGGATTTGAACCTCGGACCAAACTACCAGTGTTCAACGACTTTACCTGGTGGGCCATACATTTCTGAATCCGGTCCTGATAACAGAAGAGTGCTATATTTTAGTGTTATTTTTATAAAAATCATCAAATTCATTATCCATACGTTTATGATAAGGTAATAACATTATTACATTTGTTAATGAGAACTGATTCATATTCACATGATGTAGGACGAAAAACACAAAACATATATAGCATTGTATCTTTGTAAATATTTTAACATATACAATTTATTACAATAAGCAATAACAATAGATTTACTAATAAGACTCCAAGAAATAATTAAGTGAAACATAGTTTTGAGCCAGTTAACTTTTTTCTTAAAAAGAAATCCGAAGAGGAGTTTTACGTCAGCAATTAAAGGCAGTAATGCAGATTTCTTGCAGAAAAATTTACCATATTATAGAATATTTTAGATACTTACATTGATTGCAGACTGTGCACATATGTCATAATTTATGGGGGTAATACACTCCACACATGTATTGCCTATCAATGACAAAACCTTTTCCTCAATAGAAGTTAGTTTTTCTTTGGCAGGAGGTCCCCCTCCTGTACAAAGATGGTTATTTTTAATCTTTGCCGCTTTTTTCCTTGTGCGGCATTTTAAGTCTGTCCACTTATTTTTTACTTGAATCTCTGTTCTCTTAACTCCTAATGCTACGGAGATTACAATTGTAGCTATTTCCTCCCATGCCCCTTTTTGTTCGTTTATATTGGCGTATGACTTGCCCAATTCCCCGGTAATTAGCTCTTTGTAGCTTTCTAACGATGTCATCAAAACTTCCAACTCTTGCATAGAAAAATTCGTCGATCGCTGCATTTTGATAAAGACACACAAATCTATATTCAGTATCCAACACACAAAAACGTGGTTCCTAAGCTAAAAGTAACTATGGGAACGGATGATTGTGTTTACATCGAAACGCAGTCTCATTGGATAACTGACGTAGTTCATTGTCTATTCTCTCCTGGCATGACCGCTGGACGGCTTTCGATTGCAATTTTGACGTCATCAGTTGCCATACCGGTAAAGCGTTGCAGTTGAATTCGGCTTTACCAGGCGATAGTAGGAACGCCTCTTGCCAGCCGAAATTTGCAAATTGCCAGAGCATTGCGCTTGAATTCGCCCCTTAAATTCACAATCCTTGCTCAACTGTTTTAATATTTGTAAATATTCATTTACAGACTCAACCGTTTGTTGAAATCTGGATGCCGGGCAAATATTTCATTTCTTTTAGTAATGTACAATGAATCCAGAACATTTATTGCATTATCATAGGATTGTGAATCATTCATATATTGATAAACACTTTCAGATACGAAATTGCATAACAACTGTAGTATTCTTTCTTCAGTTGCCTCGTTCACTTGTGTGAGAAAATTTGAAAAAGTTCTTTTCCAGTGTTTCCATTTAGATTCCGCTCCAACACAGGCAGGGTGAACATCAAATCTTTCTGGTTTCAAAAGGTTTTCCATTTTGCATAGAAAATAAAGTATAAATTAGTTTTAGTTGATTAAACATATATTATTGTATGTTGAGGATACCAGCTATAAACAGAAACATTAAAATGTAAAAAGGAACTTACTTTTTTTTTGACAAATTTTTGACAATTTGATTTTTTTGATCTTGAACTTCTTTGATTTTTTTGATGTAAAAACACACACACTCCTCTAACTTAATGTAACTTCTCTTTGTAATATTTTTCAACATATTTTTGAAATCACACGCACACGCACGCTCGCACGCGCACACACTCACGCACACACACACACACACACACACACACACACACACACACACACACACACACACACACACACTTACGCTTGAAAAGTAATCCCAGAAATCTTTTTTGAAACTCGATTTGTGCATCTATATGCAACACAAGTTGATATGCTTGAGAAAGATTAAAAAAAAAAGTTGCAATGACCCACTTCCTTGCACGAGTGACAGCTACAGCAGTAACATGGCCCCCAAGCTTCCAGTTGAACGATCCCTCCTTCTAATCTAAACTTTTTGGTTTGCCATATATTTTCCCACTATGGTAGCCCTTCTGTTAAGTTTTCTCCCATTGAGAAGAAAACCTATATCCTATAGTGCACCAAATTATTTACGATTTTCAGTTTTAAGCTGAGGAAAAGTTACGGCCGTTTTATATCGAAACAAATTACAGCTTTGTGATGTGCCTGCTGGATTCTGCTATGCTATTTCTAAAATTTCTTGAATTTTATATGTGAATGTGTAACTAGCTTGAAATTATTCTCTAATGAAACATGCGTCCCAATTCAGCTAAAACGCTTTATGAATGCCAAATATGTAGCTTGTCATTCCAAGATAACTACAGTTTAGAGAATCATTTACTGGTTCATGGAGTTGAAGTGCCTTATGTTTGTGAAATATGTAAAAAGTCGTTCAAGAAGAAAAAGTACTTGCAAAAACACATACTCATTCATACTCGAAATAAAGTTGAAAAGAAATTCCCATGTGATATATGTGATCAGTCATTTACGAATAGTTTTCACTTAAAACGGCATATGCTTAGCCACACAGATGATGAAGATGAATATATGTGTGAAATATGTAATGAAGTATTTGATGGTAAATATAGTTTGCAAGATCATATGCAGGTTCATGAAGGTGAAAAGCCTTATTCATGTACATTATGCAAAAAATCATTTAAGTGGAAATGCTTATTAGAAAGACATTTTAAGGGACACACTAATGAAAAGCCACATATGTGTAAAATATGTGGAAGGGCATTTAGAGAAAAGTATTGTTTGACGTATCACATGAATGTTCATAGAAATGAGAAGCCCATTATATGTGAAATATGTAACAAGTCATTTAAATGGAAGCGAGTTTACCAGAATCATTTATTGGTTCATACAACTGAGAAGCCATATGAGTGTTTAATATGTTGCAAGAAATTCAAGTCAAAGGGAACTTTAAGGAAGCACTCAATCATTCATACACGGGATGAACCTTATGTGTGTGAAGTATGCAATAAATCATTTATGGAGGAAGATTCTTTGGAAAAACACTTGTTAAAACATACAGACGGAATGCGTTATGAATGTGAAATATGTGATAAACCATTTAAATATAAATCTAGTTTCCAGAGACATGTAATGATACATACCGGTGAGAAACCTTATGTATGCTCTGTCTGCAGTAATGGCTTTAGGTCATCATACCAGTTGAAAAATCATATGAATACTCACTCATTAGAACAGTTTTCGGTTTGTGAAATCTGTAACAAATCATTTAAACAGAAAGTTTCTTTTCAGAAACATATGTTTTTTTCGCATCAGGTGTTTGTCTGATATAAAAAGAAATAAAATATTAAGCTTCTAAATTGTGTTGTAGAATGCATAGATATTGATCAATAATTTAAGTATGTTTTATTTTCACCCAGGAAACCATTTAGGTTAATGTGTTTAAATCTATTGAAATAATCAGATAATAGTTAAATCATTTTGGAGAGTAATGTGACTCATGATCATGTATTGTATATAAATTATAAAAATTAGTTTAGGAACTAATTTGGCACTTGTTTGTTATCTGGTAAACAGATGGGCGATCATTGCCAAATTAGGTGACAACTCGCTAGAAAAGTATGACTTTTTATATGGCAGTAGTCAGGATTTAATTTTGGGGGCAGTGACTTTTATCTAAAATCAAAATTTTGTAACTGTATTCTATTTATAAAGTGTAATTTCAGTTTTGAGGGAGGGACTGCAGCTCTTCCCTAGAAACAGCCATGACTTTTTATATTTATGTATTTGTTCTAATACTGTTTTTAAATATTACATTCTCAAAACATGTAATGCTTTGTATTCTATAAGTAGCAAACTGCAATATGAGGTGAAAATGCGCTTTAGCCCACTGCTTGGCGATGTTTTGAAAATCGCCAATTCGGCGTGTTTCTGCGAAACGTCTTTGCAATTAATTGCAACCTTCCCGACACGCTCCGCGAAAACCTATTGTAAACAAAACATAGAATTCTAAAGCATAAATTAGTATGGAAACTGTTGCCGCAAAAGGATAATAAAATAATATGCAAAACGAACATTACGATCATTAAAATATTTGTCAGTTAGGTTTAACCCTTTGACGCGCGGTGGTCGCGCCCCGAAACCACCAATTTTTGAATTTTTTCCCGCTCTTCTTTCCCAACTGTTTGAGTCAAAAACGATTGATTACTTATCTTTCACCTCTAAATAACACAAAATTACTACAGAAGGATACTTTTTTTAGGTCTTAGTATTTTAAATTGGATGCCTTTTAAAATTCAATTTCAATGAGACAAAATAACTTCCTTTTATTAATAATAATAACTTTAAATTTCAAAAGTTTTTCATCACACGTCATTATTTCTATCATAAACAATAAAAATACAGCAATAATTAAACTGTATATATAAACAACCTGCCTATATTTATGGCATTTTCTTTGTGGTTTCAGGGCGCGACCACTGCCCCACTAGAGCATTGCGTTACAATGCTCACAATCCCCTAGAGGCTCAGTGGTCGCGCTCTGAAACCACTGCCCTTTACAATGGTGTTTGCTGCTTTCAAATAGAAATGTTTGTTTTCACCCGGATATAGATAAGGGGCTTTGAAAGCACAGAGTCTTTTCATTACCAAACAATACATGCACCTGGCCCTATAAAATGCCTTTCATTTCCAGAGATTTTTATCTGTGTTCAACACGCTTGCTTTCTATGCTAGTACTGTGATTTTCTAAATTATTTTGTGTGGTCCCAATAAATTGCTAATATATTTTTCGATAATTAGAAATAGAAATCGCGCAAAATTTGATTAAATTTAAAATATTTTATCAATATTTTGTTTTCTACTGTTGAGATTCAAAATGCCTCGCAAAGGGTTAGAAATAGCTGATGCATTAGCGTTACTTGAAGAATTACCTTCAGATCCAGAATCAGTGATCTCTGAGGATGAAAGTGACGGAGAAGGAAATACTCCTTTACCCCCCTTCCCTCCTGCTTATGGAAATATAGAAGATGATGGTGATGATCAATCAGAAAATGGTGATATAAATTTACCAGGTCTTTCCAGAATTGCAGATGTAACATGGAATAAAATACAGAATGTAGTTAAATCCGTTCCCGAATTTTCTGAGGATTATGGCCCAACTGACGAAATTACCTCTATAGAAGATGCAAAACCCATGGATATATTTATGGCTTTTTTTACTGCTGAATTCATGGATAAATTAGTTTTTGAAACTAATTTATATGCAACTCAAAAAGGTAAGCCATTTTCACCTATAACTCTTCAGGATATGTTGAAATTTTTAGGGATAAACATTCTAATGGGAATTAAAAAACTCCCAAGCTATCGGGATTTCTGGTCAACTAATGAAATACTAAATGAGTCTTATGTGGCGAAGCAAATGGCGGTAAAGAAATTTTCATGGATTTTAGGTAACTTGCATTTGAACGATAACAGCCTAATGCCAAAAAGAGAGGACAGAACGTTTGACAAACTGTATAAAGTCCGACCTCTACTGACTCATTTGTCGGAAAGATTCGATAGTCTCTTTAGACCAGGAAAAAATCAGTCGATTGACGAATCAATGATTCGTTTCAAAGGTAGAAGTTCACTAAAACAATACTTACCTAAAAAACCAATAAAACGAGGATATAAAGTGTGGATGCGTTGCGATGAAAGCGGCTATGCTTGTAAATTTGAAATTTATACTGGCAAAACCCATGAAGTTGAAAAAAATCTGAGTGAAAGAGTGGTAAAAATGCTAAGTGAGCCCTTGTATGGTAAAAATCATAGAGTATACATGGACAATTATTTTACATCCTATGAACTTTTCAAGTTTTTAGAAACGAAAAACGTATTTTGTTGTGGAACTGTAAATATAACAAGAAAACACCTTCCCAAAACACTGACGGAAGATAAAAAATTAAAACGGGGTGACTTCGATTGGGCAGTAAGTGATGACAAAATAACTTGTCTAAAATGGAAAGACAAAAGATGTGTTACCATTTTATCTAGCCTAGTTGATGCCGTTATTCCATCTACTGTAGAAAGGAAAGAAAAAACTGGACAGAAAATTCAGATACAATGTCCAAAGGCAATTATTGATTACAATAAAAATATGGGATATGTGGATTATTTTGACCAACTAAAAAGCTTATATGAAATTGATAGAAAAAGTAAAAAATGGTGGCATCGAATCTTCTTTCATTTTATTGATGTCACCATTATAAACGCCTTCATTATATACCGAATGCTTCCAGAAAGTGACTCCAGTTTAAAAATACTCAAGTCTTTCAGAATGAATATAATCAGTAGTATGATACAAATGGGAAACGAAGGATCCGTATCAAAGCGAAAAAGATCAAGCTTGCCTATCAACATAAAAAACCGTAAATTTCATGTGCCAGATGAAAAGCGACGAAAGAACGCAGAACATATGCCAGTAAAATGCAAATCCCGGCGGTGTGCATTTTGTAGCACAAGGGAGAAACCACATAGAACAAAATACATGTGCGAAACGTGCAGTGTTGGCTTATGCATGTACCAAAAAGATAAAACATGCTTTGAACAGTTTCATAAAAAATAACTTAGTTCTTTGACATTTAAAAAAAATCATCGAGTTTTTTAATACTCTATTGAGTTTTTTTTAAATCTATTTATCCCAATTTCGTTATTATGTACATTCTCATGTTTTCACTGCTGTAGAAAAATTACATAAATTTTAAATTTTTTCTGATGATTTACTTTGTAAAATAAAGCAAAAAATTTACATTTGATGCAATTATTAGATGCATTTATTTTTATTCGCAAATTTCGTCATTCGTTGGAAATGCGAACGAAAAAAGGTAAGTTGTTTTTTCCTACTAACTCAGTAAGTTTCAAAGTCCTAGACGTGCGCTGGTTTCACAGCGAAACCACCACCCACAGATCAATGGGCGAGAGTAGAATTTTTTTAATTCATATATTATTTGTCTCTAGGACCATAATATTCAATTTCTAGAGTTTTTAGTTAAAAAAATTATAAAAATAATATCGCGCGCTTCAAAGGGTTAAAATAAAACGAGAACTGAAATAACTACTCAAATTAACACGTAAGAATTTCGAATAAACCGCTACGTCATCTCACATTACCAATAAAACCGTTCTTTATAAAATAGGAAATACGCATGCGCGAAAGCTACATGTTTCCGTAGCTTCAAAATACCCAGTCAGCCATGTTCGCGGATATACGGAGTTACCCATATTGGCGCGTTTATTGCTCATTCAAAAACAATCGCCGCCAAGCAGTGGGCTAAAGCGCCTTCCAACCCAATATGATTTTGGACTTTTATTTTCTGTATTATGGGTTGTGGGATTTACAATCAACTATAAGAGATTATCTGAATTTAAGATTACTGCTGAAGGTCATCACTGCTACCTTTTCATTAGTCTTTATGGTGAAAATGCGCTTTAGCCCACTGCTTGGCGATGTTTGGAAAATCGCCAATTCGGCGCGTTTCTGCGAAACGTCTTTGCAATTGCAACCTTCCCGACACGCTCCGCGAAAACCTATTATAAACAAAACATAGAATTCTAAAGCATAAATTAGTATGGAAACTGTTGCCACAAAAAGATAATAAAATAATATGCAAAACGAACATTATGATCATTAAAATATTTGTCAGGTTTCAATTAATTATTTACATTTTATATTGTAATACTTACACATTTAATGCCGTTACATAACCTTCCCGACACGCTCCGCGAAAATGTAACCAAAATGGCATCGGAGAAAGAAGGAATTTTTTTTAAAAGGGCATTAAAATTACAAACGATACCATGTACACACCGTTCCGTTTTAACTTAAAAAAAAATCTGCGAATTGCACAATGTAGGCAATGTACACAAATGAACAAAATAAGCTAAAATAACGAAAATAAATTACAAGAAAATGCCATGTGCACAGTGTTCCTTTTAAACTTAAAAAAAATTTCAGCGAATTGCACAACGTAGGCAACGTACAAACAGTCAGCCATGTTGGCGGATATATGGAGTTACCCATGTTGGCGCGTTTATTGCTCATTCAAAAACAATCGCCGCCAAGCAGTGGGCTAAAGCGCATTCCAACTGTCTTTATAAAATAAGTTAATGCAATCTGCAGACAAAATTTGTTTGTTATCCAGCAGACAGAGATCTAGTAATGACTACCAAAACAAACAAATATGGCTGACTTTTTTTGTTATTTTGTTTTGTGTTTTGCAACACATGCACAAATAAAAATGATTTCAATAATTGCCCAAAACGCTGTTTTAATATTTAATGTGGTTTATCAGTGAAGATTATCAACAGACATGGCCCACAATGCAATAGGAAGACATATTATAAGATTTTAGATGAATATACTTTTAAAATAACATAGGAATCATATATTTTTTTTAATATTTAAAGTAAAAAAATATGTAGTGTGGTTCTATAAAAGTATTTAATATTTTTAATTCAATATATCATAAATTATATGTGTTTTTATTTAAATCGGTTAAAAACTGCATATTACGGGCCAGTTTGGTGCGTTTTCAAAAAATCGCCAAATCGGTTATTTTTGCTAGTGTTAGAAAATCACTAACTCATCATCGCCATATTAAATGATTGCAAATTTGAATGCACCCTGTAAACATGCAAAAATATCTAAAACAGAAGTTCAAGAAAAACAGCGATAAAGTATTTTAAAGTTAATAACTATGTATTTTATGGGATCAACAATATTAAAACTTTTCATAATATCATATACCATTTTTAAGACAGTAGCAAAATGGAGTAAAATGGTTTAGCACGAAATTTAAGAAATTGAAATAAGCATTAAATGAGCAGTAAATGAATATAAAGCATTGATTTATATTTAATCTAAATAAAGAAAAATAAAATGCAGAAGAGAAAGGAAGATAAAATTCAAAATTTCGATCTACTGAAACATGAGCAATAGTATAGTAATAAAACCAAAAATAGTTAAACAATTTTAACTACGTAATTTATATTTTTACAATAAATTTTTATTTCTAATAAACAGTAGAAATTCGCATTTGTTTATATCCACACTAAAATGTAACAATACAATGGAGATGAAATTCAAAATGGCGTGCTCATTTCAACCACGTGCTTAACCACATGTAGTGGACACACACCTCCATTCACACAAATCTGTTGCATCTTCCATTTCAACTAATTTCATACTATTTTAACACTTAGGGCATTCGTACATATTCGCAATCAAACCATAATTCATGCACCATTCTATCACACATCTTTCACCATTATCTTGCAACCGAATCAAATAAGTAAAATCCACCCATTCAACTCTTTTGAAGTCAGCCATTTTGCTCACACAATCTACTAGAAGCACAGTGAAATGACGAAAATTCAAAAAGCCTGCTTAAGTGCTATAAACTGTAACCTTAAACCTTAACGATTTTCATGACACCAAGAGGTTACCAGATTTGGTGCTATTTCGCTTCATTTGGCGACTGGCCCCTAATCTGCAGTCTAGCCTAAGGTGTCCCTTAGATTATCGCCAAGTTGTTGTTTCATTTATCACCATGTTATTAATGTTACATCTATCGCCATGTTCTTGTTTCATTTATGGTAACCTGAGTAGTTTAATGTTATGGAAACCTTGTTACGACATGTTTGGTTGCATGATTGCAGTGAATTTGACTGATAGGAAAATATTTGTAAGGGCTTATTTCTGCATTTGATGTCAGTTAGGAAATACATTGCATATTTTGTGCTTTGCATCGTAAAATCGCTGCTGCTGGTAAACTGGGTGTTTGGCGTTTTATTTTTATTTATTTATTTTTTTAATGGGTTGAGGACAGAAGAGAAGAAACTTTGTTGGATGTAATTTAACAGAATATTTAACCTGGAACAACAATCATATCCAATTGCTGGAAGTCGTATGATTGTCTTTTTGATAATGGCTTCGTCCACTTCTCAGTAAATCACGCAGTGACATTTAAGGATCCAGAAACTGCAGTTAAGGAATTTTGTGTGCCACAGACTGAAGATAGAAATTTTTAAATGTGGTAAGTCAATGTTTCCTTTTTGTAGTGTGTTTATACGATAACATGTATTTCCTTTTTTATGTTATTTCATTGTGTGATTTAAAATGCAGTTTACTGAGCTTTGATTAGCTACAAATTTTGCTCAGTTTTGGGGATGAGTAACTTTGTTTTAACATTATATGACATCATCATTCCCCTGATTTTTTTTAAGTGAAAATATATATACTGTTTTACATGGACAAAGTCAAGGGATTGTGCAATTCTCTGGTGTTTTTTTTAAGTGAAAATAGGTCGATGTGTACATGGATAGGGCGATTTTTGTGCCAAAAATTACCACTGCACAAAGCCAAAATAACAAGTCAAAGAATTGCACAAACTCGGTGTCCATGTACCGCCAATGAGCACCTGTAAATATATTTTTACCATTAGCTCTTTGTTCTAATGTAATAAAGATGATGCATGTAACTTACTGTGTACAAGAAACTGTTATGAAATATTGTAAAATTTAAATTCAGTGTTATAATTATGGATATTTATTTTAAGGACTTACTTGAATTTAATTTTTTGTGTGTTTCAAAGTCTAATACTTTTTTTTATTGTTTTACAGAATAGTTATTTCTTTTTTATATACAAAATTGTACTAATTTAAAGCAATTTCATTTACATTTTGCCCAGATTATTAGATTGTTTTTTTAATGTTTTTATAAAATTATTTAAATTTTTAATTTATATAAAGCATATTTTAAGTATTTTTCAACTTTTTTATTATATTAAGCATGTTTTGAGAAAAGATGTGTTTCAGGAATTGGAAAAATATGTTAAATTTTGCTTTTATATCCAAGTGAATTAATTATATTTCAGCATTTTAGCTATTATGTACTAAAAAAAATAATTTCTTTTTTTCTTCCTTAACAAATGATTCTGTTTTATAATCATCACAGTCATAACAAATAAAAAATATATCAATATTGAAATATAAGGAGTATTTTTAACTTCTATTATGGTCATTTATAATATAGTAATTAAATTATTATTCTTGTTAAATAAATTTATTTATCTTCACCATGTTATCAATATCATGGTCAATTCCCATTTTTCTTTACGTAAAAAGAATATGTTTTTGCTAGAATGTTCCATGGACAAAAATTTTGTGCTAAAATTTTCAGACTGCGTGTTAGCTAAAAAAGTAGAACAAATACCTTTTTTCCCATGCAGTTTTTCTTCCCATTTTTTCCCAGTCAAAGTCTGTTTATGTTTTGTTTTTCGGTATTTTAGATCAATGAAAATGTTTTATCTGACATAAAGATGAAAAATAACCTCCAAAAATGTTTCAAGGTGTCTGAAATCGCATGTTATATAGAAATTCATTTTCTCCAGGATAAATTTATGTCTGTAAGGTTTAATCTATGATCTAGCTTACCTAGCTTAGATTAGAAGTCTTTGAAATGAAAGTGCAGTGAAATCACTTGAAAACATGTATGAAAATGCCTATTCATTAAAATATATATATTTTTTTATTAGGAATGTTTGTCACATATATATCTATTTTCAAGGATGAAACATATACTTACATATAAAATAAATTAATGAACTGAAAAAAAAAATTAGAATAAAAAATGTTTCTTCTCCTTCTGTATATAATGACCTGTTTTCAATAAACAAAAAAAAAAAAAAAATCCAGGTAATTATACAGATTTAGCATTCTGCGCATTGTTGTTCCTGCTTGTATGCAGTGATCTGTTTTTGCTTAAAAAAATGAGAGAATTGCACATCATTGCTTACAAATATTAATCATTTGAAGAATATAACTTCATAGAATAGAAATTTTTGTTTTCTAAACTATTAGGCAAAGTGTCATATTTTTGAGAAATGCAATGCTTTCTCTTTCATCAAGTGGCAAACTCCACAGGCCCATTACGATTCTTTACAGCAACAACAAAAACAACAACAACAACAACAAAAAAAAATGTGTATACTCAAACCAAAAATAAACACTAATTAGAAAAGTAACCATTGAATTTGAAGATGGAAATTTGTGCATGTCTGAGTTGTTACATAAATACAGTTTGGTTACATCATAGATTACCTCATGAACACTTTTCAGAAAATTGTGAATAACCAGAAAAACCCCCCAAAAAATTTTAAAACTATGAAATTTAAAATGAAAATATTATAAAAAAATGAATTGATTGAAAATAAATAAAAATAATTTTAAATATAGAGTATATTGGCACGTAGGGTTATTGTACTTATATGGCTGGTGTGAAATGCTGTGAAGCAAAATACACAACAAAATACTTACATAAAATTAATAAAAAGTGGGTGAAAATGTATCTTAGTTGATTAAAGGAATTTATTTTGCATTGGTTCTATGTGAAATTTCTGTTGGTTGTCTTCAGCCTGCAATCTTTATCACCATGAAGACCATCACCAAGTCACTTGCTACCATATTCCTAAGATCAGCTAAATTAGTTACTGAATTCAAGTTTGGGTAAAGAAATGAAATATATAAAAAAAATTAATTTGTCTTTTACTGAAGCTCAGCCGTGATAAGTAACTTACTGAGTTTTTTTTGTTATATTGTGTATCATAAATTCTAGCATACACTGAAAAAAAGGAACTTAAATACAAAAATTATTGCAACAGAATTCTTTTAGCTTGAAGGAATGTGCAGTCTCTAACAATGCACCATGAATACTTAAGGAAGAAAAAAAATTCGCTCTATTTCATACTTTTATTATTTATGAAATAATGAATTTTCTATTTTTTATGGGAATTATAAAGTTATTAACAGTTAAAACATTCAAACAAAAATACTAGCATATATCATTTAATGTTAAAAAAATAATGATACCAGTTACATGCAGAAACAGGAAATAATAATTTTGACATAATCAGCTTGTTAATATTTACTTTTTATTTTTATTGGGAATAGAAAAAAATATATGACATAAATCAGGTTATCGAATATCCCGGATTGAAAAATATTTGTGATTGATAAAGAAGAAATGAAAGATGAAAAGAAATGAAAATTTAAGGGAGAAATGAAAGCTGGCTAAGATTCCGTTAAAGAGGAGATGAAAGCTGTTCAAGAAAAGATGGAAGCTGGTCAGGTTTCTGTTAAAGAAGATATGCAAGTGGGTCAAGAGGAAATTAAAAAAGAAATCACATGCATAATAGAAAACAGAATTGACACGGTTGAAAACAGAGTTGGAGAAACTGAAGAACGAGTTTCTGCCGTTCGACAATAAATCGAACAACAAATTGATGACAGGGTTTTTGCCTGCTGGTTTCTCTCTGAAGTTATCCACACATGATGGGAAGACCTTTTGGCAAGTATATAAGGCACAGTTTTCTATAGTGGCGGAAGCAAATGGATGGGATTCCCAAGCTAAGACTTGTCATCTCGCCGCTTGAGAGCAGACGCTGCGGATACTCTTTAGACTCTTCCCGGAAAGAAAAGGCTAGATTTCGAAGCGTTATGCGGCGCATTGGAGCTGCACTTTGGGGAGAAATGCTTAAAAGACTACACCAGACTTAATTAAAATCCCGTCAACAGAAGCCCACGGAAACACTCCAGGAGCTCGCCACGGATGTTGAAAGGCTATCTCACCCCGCCTTTTCGGAGTGCCCGAAAGAAACAAGGGAAATCCTATCCCTGCAATACTTCATCGACGACATCCGGGATCTTGAAATGCAGAAAGCTCTGCAAATGGCGGATGCCAAGGACTTGAAAAGCGCTCTAGTGTACCCCATGAAATTCAAGGCAGCCTAGCAGACAACTCATAGAGATCGCTACCCAGTCAGAGCTGTGCGAGTTTACGAGCCAGTGGATCAATTGATGGTTCGTTTAGACGATTTATTCAGACAAATCAATACTTTGATACGGGGTAGGATTGAGAAGAAACTGGCTCTAAAGTGTTGCAAATGCGGTATTGAAGGTCACGTACGAAAGAAATGCAGAACATCTCTGGGCAGGAAACATAAGATAGACGATTTACGAGGCAACTCTATGCTTTCAGACAGAATATTAGTGAAAAAAAACTAATTTTAAAGTGCTGCAACTGCGGTGTTGAAAGCCACGAAGGAACTGCAGAACATGTAGAGCACAGAAAATAGTACAGACGATTTAAACAGACAATTAAGTGCCATGAGACGGAAAGGAAGTAACAAGAAACCAAAGTGCTTGAACTGCGGAGCTGAAGGCGACGTGCGAAGGAACTGCAGAACGCTCCAGAGCATGGAAAATAAGATCATTTCCCAACAACGACGCAGGAATCAAATCAATGACCATATCGCGGGACGGAGTTTGAACGATAGTGAAAAACTCCGTTTTAACGCTCTCAAGATCTCTGTAGTGAGTGGCAACAGTAATAGACTACAGATCAATGGGCATATCGATGGAGTTCTTGGCAATATTGACACAGGAGCTAATGTTACCATCAATCGGAAAGATTTAACTCAACAGTTTAAGGGTAAACTCATTTGGACGCCATTCTGTTAACATTCTGTGTTACCCTCCAGACTGCGTCCGGCGAGAAAATCGACATAAAGGGGAAGTTAAACGTGAACATCATGCTTGGAAGTGCCGCCTACCATCACACGGCATACGTGGCGGCTATTAGAGGTCCTTGCATACCTGGAATGGACGTTTTAACGAAATACAATTTTTCTTTGGATTTCAAAGACGACAAACTGTTCTCAGCATCTGACGACATGACTGTTTATCAGCACAAGGGATCCTCACCTCGAAACGCGGACAAGTTGTCTGAAAGACCCAGCTCCGAAAGTTGCGGGAATCATACTAGGGTCGAAGAGAAACAGCAGACCACCGGCTATTCTCCATCACAGATACTCTTCGGTCGTGACCTTCGTCTGCCTTGTGATCGTTTGTTTGGTCACCCTGCGGATGCGCCTTCATCGCCTGAGGAATACATTCAAGATCTTTGAAGTGATGCACAATTTTACACGAGAGCGAGTCGGCGACGGAGAAGATGAAGATCTGATACGATACCAAAGCTACTGGACATCAATCCAACGAAGGAGACAAGGGGTGGTTTCGGGAGAATGGATTCTGTCCGAAACTACAGTCACCTTGAGATGGTCCGTACACAGACCTAAACAGCCTGAACGACTTCGTGGTTCGGATCCGTAACTTATCGAACTCTAAGCCTAAAGTCGTTCATTATGACAGGTTAGCTCCTTACTATGGGCATACTACGTAATGTATACAGTCGATTCCGCTTAATCGGGACAGCCGCTAATTTGTGACTAATCTCAAAGAACAGATACCAAACTAAGAAGCCAATAGAAAATTTATATGTTTAATTGGGACAACATTCCGCTTAATTGGGACAGTAAATTTAAGATCACAGTACATATTACGAGTTTGTTACGGAGCGTTGTCTTACAGCTGATTGCGTATGCGTTGCATCTCAGGCGAGCGCAAAGGCGTTCTTATTCAGTTACCATCACACCTCGTACGTGACGACTGTTTTGATTGTTGCATATTTATTCACTCACAATACACATCGCGCGTGAACACTGCATAAACTTATTGTTCAAAAATTTAGCCCTTGCCAAAATGCCAAGAAATGATTTGACACTTTCTAGCAAAATTGCTTTGCTAGATAATATAAAAAGCCAGTCACCTAATACAAGTTATCGCCGGCTCGCTAAGATAACTGGAGTACCGAAATCTACCATATCGCGTGTCTTACGACAAGAAGGTCAACTGCGTGAGGAATTGGTTTTACAAGAAGGACAAGCAGGAACATCCAAAAGGAAACGCGAGCAGAAGGATCCAGACGTCGAAGAAGCACTAGATCAATGGTTTTCTATTGTTAGTGGCAGAGGCGTAAATATCAACGGCTCGTATTGAAGGCGAAGTCAGTGGAGTTAGCTAAAAAACTGGGCCGCAATGATTTCAAAGCAACTGACGGGTGGTTATCGCGATGGAAAACAAGACACAACATTAAATTTAAAAAAGCGCACTGTGAAAAGGGGAGTGGGAAAGTTCCGAACAGTGGAAAACTACGAAAATTCCTACTTTTTTAGAGAATTTTTGTGCTGATGACATTTACAATGCTGATGAAACCGGCCTCTATTATCGTGCTACACCAGATGGTTCCTTATGCTATAAACACATTGCACTGACTGGTTATAAAAAGGTGATGGACCGCATTACTGTGTTATGCTGTATAAATATGTCATGTACTGACAAACGAAAGCTACTGATCATAGGAAAAAGTGCTAGACCTCGATGGTTTAAGGGGTTGAGCATAGAGGGTTTACTAGTGGAGTACCATGCAAACAAAAATGCATGGATGACTTCTGAAATTTTTCGAAATTGGCTTACCAGTTGAGACCGAAATTTACAACATAAAAAAAGAAACATTTTGCTGATTGTTGACAATTGTGCGGCACACCCTCATTTAGACAATCTACAAAATATGCAGCTGGAATTTCTTTCTCCTAATACCACATCTTTAATGCAACCAATGGACATGGGGGTAATAAAAAATTTTAAGACTCTATATCGTGGGAAATTGGTTAATTACATATTAGAATCCATTGATGAAAATTTATTAACAACTTCCACAACAGCCAGAGAGATAAGTTCAAAAATTTACCTATTGCAACAATGCAGTTTGTCGCTGATAGTTGGCGAGCTATAAAAGCCACTACAATACAGAATTGTTTTACTAATTGTGGATTGTAATGTTTTACTAATTGGCTTTAAACCCCTAGAAATTTCCGAAAATTTAAGCAACGAAGAAAAGGAGGATATGTTGCAAGTTCCTATTTGTATTAACTATGAAGAATTTTCAACAATAGATAACAATTTACCATGTTACGATGATAATGAAAACTGTGAGGATTCAATCGTAGAAGGTATTAAATCAAAACATGGAAAATTATACGAAGATTACGATGATGATGATGAGTCACCTGTGCCTGTGACTAACCAGGAAGCAAAAAAATGTATTGCCACATTTGAATTTAGAGTTTTAGATTCATATTAATTTTAGATAAATATTAATACATAATTTTCCCATTTGTAATTTACATTTATTAAAATTTTTGAAAAAAATATGTGTTGTTTAATATATTACCGGTTATTGGCCTTAGTTTTCAAAACCAAATAAATTTATTTAAAAAACTGTGAAATTCTCTTAATTGGGACATCCGCTTAATTGGGACAAAATGCCCGGTCCCGAAGTGTCCCAATTAAGCGGAATCGACTGTATAATGTAAATAGTATAAGACCATGATTCTTTTTGTTTCTAAATTTGATAGTATTTGATTTGTATTTAGTATTTGATTTGTATTTAGTATATGATAGTATTTGATTTGTATTTAGTATTTGATTTGTTTTAAGTTACTTATTGCAATGTGTTTATATTGTTTCTTATCATAATATAATGTTTGTTATTGCATTGATAGTTGTAAGTTTGATTTCTTGTCCAGCGATTGTGCAGTCCTTGGGAAGGGGGCAGTGTTGCGGATTTTGTATTTATTTAGCTAGTTTTAGTAGAATTGTATTGTAATTAAATTGTTTCATTTCTCCGTGCAATGCAGCGCGTGACGACCTTTAAGAGAAAGCTACACCGAAAATGTAAAAACACAGGAGCGTGCGCATTTAATAAATAGATATCTTGTATTTTTTTTTTTCTATCCAGAAAATACCAGAATGTTCTCGCAAATGATTAAAAAGCTTATAAAATCCGGATTAAAATATCTCAGCTCAGTTGTTGTTGTAAGCGAACTGTTGTTGTTCTTAGTGCTGTTATTGATTGTAGCGAATTCGCGGTGAGATCGAATTAGCTTTCTCTGTTTTGAATTGAGTTCTGTTTAACGTTTTAGTAGTCCAAAATATAACTACTGTGAGACATTGTGATCTTGTACGAATATCTATGAGGAAATGTTTCAGCATTTTTTAAAATTTCTTGTTAAAAGAATAAATTTTATTAACTTTTTAACGACTTGTGCATGCAATCCGTTACGAATTGGAAAAATGTTTTAGAATGTATAATTTCTGGCTTCAACTTAATCATATTTATGTATATTACGAAATTTAATATGTCATTTGCATAAGTCTTGAAATATATTACCCAAGCATATGAAAAAACTACTTATACGTATTTGTTAATAAAAATTATAATGAATTTTAATCTCAGTTTCCAGTTCACCTTTTGTTAATGTTTTCTCTTTCCCCTTTTATTCTACTTTTGATTCTTAAGTTTTTGTGTGATGGCAATCATACAGTATTTTCACTTTGCTTCATCTTATGAATATACTGTTTTAAAAAGTACGTAACTGTATTTTCTCTAAGGTAAATAATTGTAATGTATATAATCCTCCAAAAATGTTAATACAAAATATGATTTCCTATCCCAGATGCTCACTTTTAGTGAGCCGTAATCATGTGTATGTACAAGGCCGCCACAACAACCACTGCACCTGCACCAGGTAACCATAATTTTAGAAGTGGTAAAGTTTTTAGAATCTAGAGAAACTCTAAGCAGCAAAATTCGGGGATGGCAAATTTTTTAGAATTTAGAAAGGCAGCAGAATTTTTGACCCGCATAGATTACACTGAGAGTAAAATGCTTAACACTGCCCCTGTATATGCATTAGGTCCATAAGTGTAGCTGTGTGTTGAGTCTCTGTTCTCTATTTACCTTTTAAACAATTTTTTTACAAAGAACATCAATATTTCAATTTCATACCAGCTGAATTAAACAAAAGTTTTTTTTCAGATTCTTGCTATTTAAATGTCTGTGCTTTTAATGCCTATGCTTTTATTGTCTACAGATATTGTCTTCGCTTTGCTTTATTTTCTGTATGATTAAAGCTCCCTTTTTTTTATTGATATTTGCATAATAAACACTCTTTTTTTTTATCTTCGTTCTCTTCAAAGTTAATTGTTCTATGTTAGAAATTTACACTTGATAGTTTATATTCTTTAAGTAGCAATAACAGACTCTAAATTGCTACTTAATTCTCAGACATACAAAAGATTATTTAATATACAATTTTTGATTTCATTGTGTACCTTATTTAAAAATTTCAGATTTCTTTGCAAATCCAGCTTTCATAGAAATAATTTTTGCATTTTTTAATGCTATTTTACTATTTATTATATAACTGTCTGTGTGGCCAACAGGAATAGAGATAAAGAACTGCTTTTAATTGCTTAGTTTGTTAACAAGTAACAGACAAATTAAATGTGATAGAAAAATAGAATATCTTTTTTTCCAAAATGGTAACACATGGCACATGAATCATAAATATATTTTATTTCAGGCAGTGGCGAGACGTTTCTTTTGAACTGCTGAGTTTGTTGATTTAATTTGAAAGACAAGTGAATAGCTTATGCTTTGTTGAGTGGCAACACATTTCTTTTAAATCATTGAAATTTCTGTTTAAATTTGAAACATAAATATATTATGCTTTGCCCCAAAAAAAAAAAAAAAGCTTATGCACTGCTTTTAATTCACCGAATTTGTTAATAAAAAATTCGTTAAATTCTCATAAAATATGAAATAAATAAAAATACAGATTTAAAATTCAAAATACAGATTTTGATGTGCGCACTATAATTACAGGTGTTCAAAACTGATCAGACGCTATAGGTGCTGCTGTTTATCCACATACATACATATACAGTGGCTCTCAAAAGTGTTCGTACATTTATTATTTTCATTGAAATAGGGCTCTATCCATTAATTAAAAGTAAACTTTCTTTTTTCATTAATTAAAAGTAAACTTTTCTGAACCATTTTAATAGTAAGTAATAATTTTTAATCTATTTGAAACAATATTGCATGAAATATTGTTAAAATATAGCGAAACTTTATTTTTAAGAAATTAATAATAAAAAATGGCGAACATTTTATCTCACAAAAGTCTTCGTACACTGAAATATTTTTGGATAAAATCAAAATTAGAATGATCGTTTGCCGCTTTTTGTAATTCTTGCATTCTGGTGGCATTTAAAAAATCGTTTGCTTTAATTTTTATTGTTTACTCCATAATATTCTATTTATTATTGAAAAATGGGTTGCAGTCGTAAAGAAATTACAAACAACATTCGAAAATTGATAATTTTTCATCATAGTAGTGGTAAATCAATTCGAAAAATTGGTAAATTAGTTAATTTATCCCATTCTATAGTGCATTATGTGATAAAAAGCTTTAAAGAAGATAATTGGATTGAAAATAAGGTAAGAAAAGTTCGACCGAGAAAGTTAACTAAACCTGATGAGAGATTTATCATTAGAAAATTTGTGAAAAACCCACGTTTGAGTGCTGTAAAAGTTTCTGCAGAATTTAATGTAAAGTTTTCTACTTCAATTTCACCTGAAACTGTTCGACGAGTTCTCAGAGAAGCTGGATTACATGGGCGTTCTGCCCGTAAAAAATGTTTTGTTAGTGAGAAAAACAGAAAGCATTCGCAAAATCAATGATAAATACACCCGAAACGAGCTGGAATAATGTCCTATTTGCTGACGAAAGCAAATTTAACAGTTTTGGTTCCGACGGTCGAATAACTGTATGGAGAAGAAAAAATGAGGAACTTCATTCTGAGAACTTTGTTGGAACAGTTAAGTAGGGCGGCGGAGGTGTTCTTGTGTGGGGGTGCATGGCAGCATCAGGACTAGGTAATTTGGTATTTATTGATGGGATAATGAATCATTCTCTTTATTTAAATATTTTAAGAGACAATTTAAAATTATGAGCCCAAAATTTGGGTACTGGAAACAACTTATCAACAAATTAATCATGATAACGATTCTAAGCATACGGGCTCTCAACATTCGCCTGTGGTGTCTCTATAATTGCCCACAGGTTTTGAAAACCCACCTCAGTCGCCAGATTAAAACGCCATCGATCACATCTGGAAAGAACTGGAGGTTAGAGTACGAAAACACGACATCAAAATGAAAAGCGAACTCGAAACAGTCATGATGGAAGAATGGATGAACTTTGATATAGAAATATAGAAAAAAAAAGTAAAATTTATTCCTAGACGTTTAAAAGCTGTTGTGGATGCTAAAGGATATCCTAATAACTATTAATTTAGCGAAAATGAAGATATTTACTAATATGTCAAGATTTTTTTGAAGTGTACGAAGACTTTTGTGACATAAAATGTTTGTCATTTTTTGATTATTAATTTCTTAAAAATAAAGTTTCTCTCTAATTTAAAAATATTTCATGTAATTTTGTTACGAACAGATTACAGATCTTATTATTAAAATCTCATTCAGAAAGTTTACTTTTAATAAATGGATAGAGCCCTATTTCAATGAAAATCATAAGTGTACGAACAGTTTTAGGAGCCACTGTAGATTCTTCATTTTTTTATAATACAGATGAAAGGATCCTGAGTCTATTATCCAATTTTACATGCAATATGAATTATTTTCATCAAAGAAAGCTTCCCCCTTTCTTCTATATACAAAAAAGCAGCAGGCGTTTCAGAATAACTAACTTTCTTTTCTATATTACATAATTACACATGTGATAATTAAAATGGTTATAGGCTTTGATCAGATAAGACAAACATCTATGATTAGGCTAAATTATCATTCCCATTATCTCTAAACCATCTTTTTTCACATCTTTTAAGCACTCTTTATTAGTGTCTTAGGTATTCTGGCCATTTGATTTGTTTTCATCTGATTTTTTTTTTCTGCAAACTCCTTGCACATCTAAAATACTTATATTAAGTGGAAGAATATATATATTTTTAAAATTAGCACTCTTTCATCCATTTACTTATCTACTGCCATTTAATTCAAAAATAATATTTTCTAATTTACTTATGTGTGTTGCATTATCAAATTCTATATGTAAGTCGCAATTACAATAACAAAGCAAGATGTTATTCTTGCAATAATAAAATCTCTGCTGTTCTGTATTTCTTTCATAAATTGTATAGTTTACAAAACATATCAAATGCATTTGCACAATTTGAACTATGTTTCATTATCTGTTTATCGGTCGCTGACACTGTGATGTGGTACATTTTTAAAGTCTTTATATTACAGACAATAAACCATCATTTTATTTTTGGCTATTGAATAAAGAATGTGACTCATCATATCATACTTTCGCGGCAAAGCAATGCCGAGCTTTTAATTTCCAAATCTGATTCAAATCTTCTTACGCAGTAGTCTTTTTTTTAATGCAGTATTTGATAAAATTTTAATCCTCCTTTTTTTATTTTTGTTTATCTGGGTCTGTTAACCTGTTAGGGTAGTAATTATGGCTCTTAAGCAATACATGCATTATTTAAGTACAGCAAGTATTTGTTAAAAAAAGAAACGAAATTTATTCTTCAGTTTTGCATCAACATATTTCATTCTGCTTTTGTTACACAGCCATCCTGGAATCATCAAATGTTTTAATTGTTTCTAGCTTTAAGGACATTAATTAAAGATTACATTAAATGACATCAGCTTTCAGAATTTTTTAGTTCTGTCACCTTTGTCATTGACGACTAATTCTGAATAAACCTAGGATCATTTTGAAATTGTCCATATATCTACAAGTCATCGTATAAAGAAACAAAAAATTACCCAAAATTACAAAAACAAAAACGTGTGTAGAAGGTTTGTTGTATTGGCCATAGCTAGAAAGTTTGTTAAAGTATTTAACAAGACCAGCTAGTCTTCTAATCTGAAGAAGCTATAAATCGGCCTCAAAAAGGGCTATTTCCATAGGGAAGCTGTGCCTCAATCCAGTAATAATACGAGCAGCACTTAATTGAACTTTTCCTAATTTCTTCAGGTTGGAATCAGAGGCATATAATAAATTGGAAACCCGAACTCGAGTATGGGACGAATGAGTGCCAAAAGTAGTTCTGAGAGTAGTCACATCCGCTATATAGTTATAAAGCCACCATATAGCTCCCCAGTCCTTACCCACAATGTGTTTAAGAATGTTTAGACGCTTTCGACTTTTCCGATCAATATGTTCAATATGCTTGTGACATGTGAATTCAGGGTCTAGGATAATCCCCAGATATTTAGGGTACTTCTCGTCAGTATGTTTATGATTATTAAGCCTCAAAACTTAGGCTGATATTTGTAAATGTGCTTATTTGTAGTAAAGAACGTAACAATTGATTTGGCTGGGTTAAAACATAGTTTCACTTCGCAGCAAAGTTTGACAAAGCTGCCAGAGAATTGTTGAGTTTCAATTCTACTTCAGTTATATTAAAGTTCTAGAGAACAATGTCGTCTACAAATATTCTAATTCTTATATCCGAAGAAGCCGCTTTCTCCATACCAGCCATATACAGGGTGACGAACATAGGACTAAGAACCGATCCCTGAGGGACACTTTGGCTAAGCTTATAAGAGCTTGAGATAGTTTTATTAATTTTTACCTTAATATATCTTTACTGCAGAAAGTCTGCTATCCATGATAAATTATTTCCTCGAAGCTTAAAAGTGTCATGTAATTTTAAAATTAATTTGTGATTCCAAACTCTATGGAACGCCTTCGTGAGGTCCAAAAGGGCAGCCACTGTATGATGAAGTTCTGGGCATCTCTTATGGTTGGCAGAAATACAGAACTTGATCTATAGTGTTATGGCCTCTTCTAAAGCTATACTGTTCGCTGGGCATTAATTTGTTATAATCTAGGTTGCACTCGTATTAAAATCATTTTCTCCACAATTTTGCAGACTGTATAAGTCAGAGCTATGGGTCTGAGCGCAGTTTAACTAACAAAAAGATCATGCTTTGTATCTGGTGTTGCCGCGATATTATCCATAAAGACTGTCTGGGAAAAAGGTAAAACCCTCCACAAAATGGTGTACAGCAAAAGGCCAGTCCGTGTTGACGCTGCTGTCAAGGAAAAACGTCGAACTCAGTTCCGACTCGAAAAGGTAATATTCCATCAAGATAATGCAAGAACACATGTGTCTGCATTCACCGGCTGGACTCTGTACGGACCCGAATGGGATCTTTTGCCACACCCACCATATAGCCCAACATCGCTCCTTCGGACTTATGCCTTTTTTCACACCTGCAGCTATATCTTGCTGGTGCTGTCTTCCATTCTGCAGAGGACATCCGAAATGATGTTGATCTGTTTTTGAACTCGTGGCCACAGGTTTCTGGGCTGAAGGCTTTGAAAAACTAGTAAAACGTGGGCAGAAAATCATAATTTGGATGATGATTACTACCCGCACTAAAGATCCTGTTTTCTTGACTTTTTTCTAACTTTATTAAGAAAGTTATTTGGCGGAATAGTTTCATTACAACCAGATATTATTAATCAATATTTAGCATATATCAGTATTGTGGAGATGTTATCAATAAATTTTTAATATTAAATGATTATGTTTCCTAAATTTGCATCATATATTTATGAATTATTTTCTTAGTTAAAAATATGATGGAAATCAAGATAAGTTTCTTATGTGTGTTTGTCTGCTTTCGCATGGATAAAATGTACTAAAATTTATTCAATCTTCTTCAGAAATAATTTTGGTTAACATCATGTAACTTGTTTTTGTAATAAAAGTGGAGAATATAAAAATTTAAGTAAATTTAACTGAATGGAAATTTCACCCCCAACAATCGTTATTGCATGAAATTGGATAATTTCAAGAATTTGAACGAAATAATTTGTTACTTATTGAATAATTTCTTCCAGACTCTCACAGCAACAGACTCGGGAGGGATCCAAAAGTTTAGATACGTAAAATGAAATTATATCTTCCTCTTCAAAGGGAAAAAGTCAAAATAATTTGAATTATATTTTAAGGAAAAATAAGAAACAGCAAAATTTTTAAAGAAAAATTTGATTTAACACACGAAAACTTCTAAATACAGGTAGCCCTCCTACAACACGGCATCCTGTAACGCGGTTTCCCTGTAACACGAATCATAAATTGTGAGAACCCTCCTACAACACAGCATCCTATAACACGATTTCGCTCTAACGCAATAGGAAAATTGCCCAAGTAATCCAAGTTTAACGAACTCCACCCGAAGTTTCTCCATATTGAACAAAGCACCAGCATAGCCCATTTTGAAGACGGTGGCCGAAATATAGCCCAGATTTGCAGGGTCTCAAAAAACGTCTCTGACCCAACTATCGGTCAGAGAAATTCTGCCCCCCCTCACCGTTCAGGGTGCGGGATAGTCATTGTCCGACAGCCTTCCCTGCCACTTGTCGGATGACCTTCGCGCATTCGCCCTAGTTTTTTATCTGAAAATTAAAAAAGGTTTAAAAAGGAAAGGTTTAGAAAGAGTAGTAGTTTCACATTGAAATGGCAATTGAAGGGGGTGCAAGTAACATTCCTATTTCCCGTCTTCTTAAGTAAACCTTTCCAAACTTTTCAGTCTTCTGAAGGTTAACACATAAGAATCCTTGTTTAAGTTCTGCCAGTTGTCTTCCAAGATCTTATTCTCGTAAGAACAAAAATCCTCAGGGAGACAAGCCACATGGTGGAGACCGACCCTTAAATTTTTAACCGTTAACAAGGGAAAATCGTTTCCTTCCATGACCGTCAAAGTATAGCGCAATAGATATAATATCCAGTCACAAAAGACCCCAGTCACCAGATCACAATGAAGGAACCTCAATATCGCAGAGGATGAACGACATGAGATCACAATAAGAGCTCCGAAGCACACAACCTGAACGTCCGGCTTCCAAAATTCGAATCCTAATCTACGTGGTCTGAAAACGAAAGTGTTTTACGCCGCTAGTCATCAGTCTGCGTGGAGCCACGGTGTGTTAAAAAATAACTTTTTTGCATTTAAGACATTAAGTTTCAGTCCTAAAACATGTCCGATAAAGATAAAAATACAAGTTTAAGACGAAATTTATTTCTTTAGAAGTAAAAATACAAATCTTGGATCGTCTTTTAAAAGGAGAAAATGCATCTCATTGGAAAACGTCTTCCATTCATAGCATAAGAATTCAAGGAGAATCTGGAAAGGCTAATCATGAAGCTGCTGCGAATGAAAAAATTCAAAATACAGTGCGTTTATAAAATCCTGGACCCATTTTGATGTTTAATAACTCATAAAATAATGAAGATATAAACACACTTATGGCATTTATTGATGGAATAACTTATATATTTTCCTTTTCAGGTTTGAATATCTTTACTTTTGTAAATATCGTCTGCGCCAATATTTCAGATAATTATTATAATTAATATTTCAGATAATTTCATTTTCCAGTCAAAATATCTGTACTTTTCTGTAATGTTCTCCGAAGAAGCATCTTTTTATCTTTCTGGCATTGTTAATCGCCATAATGTGCGCATATGGGAATCTGAAACCCCCCATGAATACAGTAATGCACAAAGGGATTCCCCAAAGGTTAATGTGTGGTGTATACTAATGCACGACCAAGTCATTGGGTCTTTCGTTTTTACAGAAAAGACGGTGTCATGAGTCGTATACTTAGACATGTTGGAAAACTTCGTATTTCCACAACTAGAAGAGCTTCAGCCACATGTCTTTTTGCAACAAGATTGTACACCACCTCATTGGGGTACCATCGTTCGTAGTTCTTTGAATGACCATTTTACAGGAAGATGGATTGGGCGAGGAGGTCCAATTCCTTGGTCACCCAGATCACCTGACATAACGCCGCTGGACTTCTTCCTTTGGGGATTTGTAAAGGACAACGTTTACAGAAGGAGAGTGTCGAACATTGATGACATAATGGCCAGAATTACAACCGCAATAGCCTCTGTGGATGCCGACATGCTTGCCGGTACCTGGCGTGAAATTGAATATCGACTTGATATTCTCCGTGCGATGAAGGGGGCACACGTGGAAGTTCATTGACAAGGGTCATGAAACTTTTTGAGTCTGTCTAACCATTTATGTTATTAATTTTAATCTATCTTTATTATTTTGTGAGTTATTAAACATCAAAATGGGTCCGGGCTTTATAAACACCCTGTATTATAGAAGAGTAAGGATACACAGCAGATCAAGTTTTGAATGCCAACGAAATTGGACTGTGGTATAAAAAAGTGCCCAATACAACCTTCATATTGAAAAAAGAAAAAACTGCACCCGGATTTAAGGTGTCTAATGGCCCGTTTACACTGGCGGAACTTTGGTTCTAAAAAAGGTACGCTAACGTAAAGTTGTTATTCCCAAGCGAGACATCCGTTTACACTTGTTAAGTCTCAAAGACTAAGAATTATTGCCCCCAACCAATGAAGTCGCTTTGATTTGCGCATGGGCAATATTTCCTGTTTTGGGATACTATGTCAAAAGTTTACAGTACAATGTCGAAAGTTAAAAAGGCTGAAGAAAGAAAGCGCGTTATGCATCTGAGAAGCAATCTAATATGTATGTACCTGCTGTATAAAAACGTTTGTGTTCCAAGGCGGGAATGGGTACGCTCAATATTTCAAGAGCGAGATACGTATTCCGCTCATGTAACATTGTTACCGTCACTGAGGCAGAAGTATTCAGAATTATTTTTCAATTACACTCGAATGACGGTAAGCTAATTTCGTTTTTCAGCAAAAGCTTAAAGTAAAAATTGAAAGACTGTCAAATATTTCTTATTATGTATCAATAAATCAGTAATTATTAAAAGGCGGAACTTTGTAATTTTTACGCTTACTAAAATATACGAAGAAAATAGGATTAATTAATACGTTGCTATTTAATTACCAACAAAATGAATAAGGTTCAATGTTTATTTTTTATATAATTGTGGACTAATACTCGTATTACTTAAAACTAATTATTTTAATTGGTTAATTAAGCACATCCAAAAATGACATTTGGGGCATTAGATGCCACTGCTGCTTTGCAGATACTGTATTAGTTCCACGTTTGCATTTTGTTTTTCTTCGGCTATACTGCTTACGCAGATTCTGCCATCGGTAAGTAACCTCTTGAACTGTGAAATAAAGAAAAACATAACTGAAATTTTAATTCAACCACTGTAATTAATTACAAATATTTTATGCAAACAATTATATCATATGAGAATCAAAATTTATCCATACGAAAATGAAATATAGATTTTTATATATTTCGGAATAAACATTTGCATGAGAAATGAAGAAAATGTATTTGTGAAAATTGAGAATGAAAACTTTAATGAAATTTTTACCACTGTTGATCTTCACATTTATACTTTCTTCTTCTCATAAGCCGCTAGTAAATAATGCAAAAAAAGAAAAGCAAACTAATGTAAAGACAGTGGCTAAAAATATGGGATATCGTTCGGAGCCTTGGTTGCGCCAAATTGGCTTCTTTAAGGGTATGGGCGACATTTTATCATGCCAACGGAAGTAAATACTACAGATAATCAAATACTGCAGAATAAATACTAGATAAAAAATACAGTAATAAATACTAATAATAAATGTAGGAATACATGATCAGAAAGCACGAGATAAGTATAAAGTAAATTTATTATGAAATTACTGATATGAATGAAAGATGATAAAAGATGGGATGATAACATGATAAACTGACATAACTAAGGCTAACGATAATCCCACGACTAAGAATAGTCCACGAATTGTTCATGTAATAATCAACAGTTCACAGTCTGGCTTATCTTGTCGAATCTCGGGAACAAGATCAGGATTCACAAATGCTGGTGGATTCTGCAACACCACTGGGACATCATCCCTCCTCAAACTTCCTGGAAGGCAAGTCAACGTCAGTTTACTGAGAACACGTCTGTTCTCGTCCACGTTTGGAACTCGTCTGCTCCATACCACCTCTGGTA